>OZ012689.1:35381866-35409512 GCA_963942565.1 Maea johnstoni
ACCGTTTGGAAGGCCCCAACTTGCGAATGCGACTTTTGATTTTTGAATTCGACTTTTCATTTTTCGCGCCAAAAAGAAGGTCGAATTTGATTTGCCGAACTTAGGTACAAACGTCGATTGCGACTTTTTCTAAACGTCGAATTCGACTCAAAAACCTCATTACCATATCATTTGCATAAAGTCGCATTCGCACGGGCTCGATGTGGAACCTCACCCTATTAGACAGCGTGCGGTATTCAAAAGTCAATTCTGTATACGAATACGAACTTTATTACTCTCTATAACCGCCTTCTGTGGTTCCTAGAGGAAATACAAAAATATCATTAGAAAAGATATAACCATTAACAATGTTGTCAGAATTACACAAATATAATAATAATAATAATAATAATAATAATAATAATAATAATAATAATAATAATAATAATAATGATAATAATAATTGATATTTGATATAGCGCCCTTTCCACCTATAATGTTCAAAAGCGCTTTGGAGTCATTGGACAGTTGTCATGGTCCATATACTAGTAGTCAATTAAACTCCTTTCGAAATAGCAATGTTTTCAGCTGTTTCTTGAAGTTTTGCACACTATCAGCAGCCTTGATGTTGTCAGTGAGCTCATTCCAAAGGCGTGGTGCATAGGCACAGAATGCTCTGTCACCAAACCTTTTCAGATTAGTGAGTGGTATCTGTAATAAGTTCTTAGTGTTTGATCTTAGAGTCCTTGTATTAGCTTGTTTGACTAACAGTTCCCTCAAGTATAGAGGGGCACATCCTTGCATGCATTTGAAAGTCAAAAGCAGTAAACCCATAAAGACATGTGTCTCAATATTATACAGCGAATGTATCTGTTTACTGTCATAACTAGTAATACAGTCAGTTGAAATCAGCAGTATCACTATTTTCACTTACGACATCTGGAGGAGATGTGTCCTCCTTCATGCCTAAGTGAACACCTTTGGCAACTTTATTAACAACTTTCCCTCATACGTATTTAATAATTGATTCATTGTTGATGTTCTACATCTAGTTCTATAGTATTTTGTAAAACATATACAACGGTACCCCCAGCGGTGATCTTCAGAAGTAAAAAATACGATCCTGGCGGTGCAACTGAAAACTAAAGTGAATTCCACCGGGTACTGTAGGATAGCATTGAAAGCGTTATCTAAAAAATCTGTGGAAATGAGACATTCATGCAACACGAACAGTTACTCCATGGTCGATCACTTCCATTAATTAGGAAACCTTTCCTAAAATAGCATGGAAAATCCCAGAACGAGCAAGAAAAAAGACGCCCATCGGATGATTTCCTTGGCTCCAGGGTGGTTCCTGAAGATTGCATCAGATTCTTAGTCACTTCTCTAATATTAGCAATGCTCGCTTGTAGAGTAGGAAAGGTCTCAGAGCAGCATACTGTTTCCTTGTGTGCAGCGAGGTGGAAAGGGGGTCTCCAACCCCTAGTGGGCAACTACACCACCCTTCCCCCCATGCCAGGAGCGTCCCAAAAAGATCAGCCTTTTTAGTTTACAGCATAAACTATCGTACGATGTTTAAAAAAAAATGATAAAAAAATAATAAGAAATAAAAGAAAAAAAGAAAAATGAAAAGAAAAACAAATGAAATGAACTTGTTAAAAATGAATAAATAAATGGAAATGTTAGTAAGGACGCATTGATAAAATGTCCAATAAATATTTCATTATCTTTATTCCTATTTATTGGAAAATAGAATAGTAAATGTACAGGATAATTTTCAGGGAGTACCCTATTTAATCAAGATGGACGTGTTGATTTTTTTTGTTTTATCATCTCTTGGTTGATCAACGGAAGCATAAATTAGTCAACATTTAAAAATGCCGCTTTTTACTTCTAGAAAATTGTAAATCTTGATTAAAAAACGTATAAAAGGCTCTCATTTGGATACTTGTTAAGGATATGCAAGACCCTTTCCACCGAAATTAAAAAAGTGAACTTTTTCTATAATTTCTGATGTTATAAATATTGTAGCTTTAATGTTTGCTCTAGAATTGTCCTCAGATAACATTTGTAAAGAGGTGTTGCTACCAAGTTTTATCAAAGGCCAAGAACAGATGAGTAATCAGAAATAGTTGGTGCAGGGTTTAGGCGGAGTGATTGTTTTAATGCGACCCCTAGCAAAGGGCGCATCGCTGCTAATTCCCCCTCTGAACTCAGATGGAATACGAGCTTCGCGGAGCCAGAAGCCAATCTTTGATGCCGTAGCGCTATCGCAGATGAATCCAACTAGTCGTTATAAGATACAGTCACGTTACTACTCGGGTTTCTCATCCCACGACCCTTTTAATGGGTCTTTAATTGGTAAACACCCCTCTCTACAGGAATTGGTCAGCTTCCGGGTAAAGTTGTTTTTCTCGGGCCCAAAACCACAGACATCAACCCATCTCTCTTGTTACGCCCCATATGTTTCTGATGGCACAGACAGACGGTGAGCGAGGCACCCAAGTACTATCGATGGCACACTTCTGCCACCGTATGAATGCAATATATATATATATATATATATATATATGTATATATATATATATATATATATATATATATATATATATATATATATATATATATATATATATATATATATATATATATATATATATATATATATATAAATAAGCAAACAATAGACAAATGAATAACATCATAAATAGTATGAAGTGAAATGTATATGAATATATACACTAAGAATTGCTTGGATCAGAAACATAAATCCAAACGAGAAAGCAGTCAGTGCCAATGAGAACTAAGGATGCGAAAGACTTGCAGCATTCAACAACGCCATTTTTGCTCTGAAGAGTTTTTATGTACATTCTGTGGATTTTTATGGACACGACTGATCAGACTTCTGCTTTCTGTTAACTGGCCAAGCAGTTTAGTTATGTTAATGGCCCACATAAGCCTTTGCTACTTCTCTATCGGCCTACTATCAATAGATATGGTGCTTATTGGAAAAAACCACATTCAAAATGATTTAGGTTTAATTTGAGCCTATGCATGCCACCTTTTAAATAAGCCCCAAACCTGTCCCTTAGTTAAAGTTTGTTATATACAAGTGGGTAAGTGACAGGCCTGAGATAGCCAATGCAGGGGGCCATCTTGACCACGCTTGTCGTAGAGCGTGAGCACCTGCTGTCCCACCAATGGTCAAGCGAAAGCAGTAAAAGGGAACTCCGAAGCATGGCTTACACTGTCCTGCTAATTTTTATTCGTGGGTTTCAATAACAGAAGACTGTGTGCTTTGAACCACGCTCCACGATCTGTCGCCACAATGTCCCTGTTGCATTACTTTGAGGTTCTGCTAGTTTCCTCATACTTTCAGAGTGGCACGAGTAGAACGCCGCCGGTAGTAGGCCTATGAATGATGTCCTCAGACAGGCGGCGAGCGAGCGCGCATGTGCCAGGGTCGGCAAACTCGACCCTCGCCGCCGCAGCAAGAACAGCACGAGGAAGTCACCACCTTCCGGCACACTTGAACACTTTGTTTTGGTTTTATAGCGGATCCTTGCAATGTTCACAACACAATTGTACGACATACATATAAATAAATTAAACAGTGTCATAAGCTATGAATGAGTGAATAAATGAATGAATAAATAGATAAAAAGATAAATACACACATAAATAAATAGATAAATAAATAAATGGATGGATGGATGGACGGGTGGATGAATTAATGAGTGAATTAACGATTTAATGGATACATACATAATAAATAAATAGAATCATCAAGAAAACTTATGTGAAATATTTTAAAAATTATGTCCTATAATCAAACTAAACGCTTTAGATGTCATCGAAAGGCGTTATATTTCCATTAAAATGCTCATTTTAGTCTTTCAGTGTATATGTAGAACACCTGCCGACCAAGATAAATTTGGAATTTCGGGCTTTTTCGTCTGCCATTTTTTAAAGCCATGTTGCAGCCAAGTTGTAGCTAGCCAGTTGTAACTGGTGAAGGAAACCAAAGTACCCGGCGAAAACCGCCACCTAACCACAAGTCACTGGCAACTTTCTCACATGCCCCGGGTGGGATTTAAATCTGTACCGTGTCAACGCCTTAGACTACACGGCCCTCAGCGCAGGCCGTTCAACATACACAGCTATTCTCACATAAGGAAGGCAACTCACACCTAGAAAAAGCAGGGGTCCAAAACCTAGGGGCATAAGAAAAAGTTCGTATGTGTGTATCTTTATTGGCTTCTCATTCGCATGACAAAAACATTCATATGCGAAGTTATGATTTGGAAGTTGCAATTTCGATTATCGACACTCGTTCTGTCATGTTCTGTCATATTGCGGCTAAGTCGTGACGAGCCATTTTTAATTAGCGGAAGAGATCGGAGTACCCGGAAAACCACTGCCAAGTCACTGAGAATTCTCTCACATCCCCTTGTCGGGATTCGAACCTGGCCAGCGGTGAGAGAAAGCGAGCAGTCAGTGGCAACACCATAGACCACGAGGCCATAAGGACAGGCCCCAAGAAGTTATGGAATGCATATGTCAAACATGAATATACACAGAAAAATAAGAAAACATAACGGTTAATACTGGTATTAACCGTTATGTTTTCTTATTTTTGGTCAAGGAATAACATACATGCACCCATATACAAGTTCAATAACAATAAATATATACTTCCTACGCATTTACCGGGCCCAGAACAACCCGATCTTAGTAGGAGTGGAGTGAGGAAAGGATTGCTACTACTACTACTACTACTACTACTACTACTACTACTACTACTACTACTACTACTACTACTACTACTACTACTACTACTGCTACTACTACTATCATCGATTATGTCATGCCGGTTCAGCTGTCGCTTTTATCTACCACCAGACCAAGTTACATTTGGCGGAGGATATGGACCGTGTATCAGACATAACACACGCCATATTGCACGCTTAGAGCCATTTAGCAGGAAGTTTGTGTTGTCATCGCTGTGTTTAGGAGCTATTTGTATTATGTGTGGACCCAGTGTGATTTATGAAAGGCAAGCAAAGCTCAGACATACCATTGTGGCCGCTAGGAGGTAAACAGCATCTTTAATATGTGCAAAAAGTGGCACACACACTTTTTTGATTTTCTCAAAGCTCTCCACCCCCGCACTCTGTGTTATAGTGGGCGAGAGCCGGGGTCGCAGTAACATAATGTTAGGTTTGTTATCAATGGATCCACTGTAGTGGGGTTCTACTTGGGGTAACGTGAGCATGAGAAAGAAATACGTGAAAATAACAATTTGAAAATTGCAATTTTGTTTATCGTCATTTTTCTGCCCTATTGTGACTGTACATTGATTGTCATTTGACATTTTTGAATTTCGTTTATCGCCACTTTTTTCTGAGTTTTTATCAATTTTTAGTTCAGAAATTGCTCAACAGTTGGCCATAGCGAGTTTTTTTCCATCTCCTTGGTTTTAGCAGATATGTATATATTACTTACAAATACATCATCTCTGGTCTGGTTGCTTATTGATTTGCCCACATGTATTGATTTGCACACATGTTAAGTAAAAGAGTTGTTTGTCAATATAAAACTGTCACATGGTATTGTCATCCTTATAACTGTGTGCTATTAATACATTTTATTACCCTTAGCTAACAAGGGTGACCACCATTGGGGCCATAACTCTTTATTTACAGATCAATCTCTTTAAAAAAAAAATCTAGGTGATTACCCCGACTGTCATTCTTGTTTATTCGGGAAGTGCTATTACCATTATCATCATCATCAACAACAGCAACAGCAACAACAACAACAACAACAACAACAACAGTTCGGCTGACCATGCCCTTTCGGGACATTTCTTCTCATGTCTAATAGATGGCAGTACATCAAAACAGTTAAAGGTCTAATACCATTTAAAGTTAATTGAAAAGTATCGTCTTCACTAGGTTCACTGTAATCGAAAAGACCACAATGACAAACTCATCTGCTCACGGGAACATGGGGTTCGATAGGTAGTGTTATGGTGAAAATTGCCTTTTCAGTCATGAATTGTGCGGAGGTGTCGAATTATCTGAACTATATTTTGTGGCATGACTTAAATTAGGTTTGTACCTTTTTGAGTCATCATTATCATGATATTACTAGTAACTCTATTCAACATTTTATGTCACAGTTCTCAATGATTCATCTGTACTTAGGGCACCGACTGAGTAATGGAACATCATAATCGACACTTAACTATTGAGTCTGTACACTTAGAATTCTTAGGTTTGCCATTCAAACTCCTACCGAAACACCTCAGTCCATTAATACTTAGTAGTTCCACCAGAAATAGTCGTCTGGATCTGAAATACTTTTGATAATCACTTGAAAATTGAGATTGATTTTACAAAATATTTGAAGAGGAGTTGTTGGTAATGTTCTGATCAAGATTACTTTCCTAACAATGCTTTTGCATGCAAGAATTCATCAAAATTGTCAGACTGCTTTTGGCCGCCGTGAGCATTAATAGCTTAAACACAAGGTATCCGTTGCATGCTCGAAGCGAAAACCACATCACATGATGTTCGATAAAGATTATTTCACGCAATTAGGCAATTATAGCGCTCTGAGAACAGAATCAAAGGTTAAGCGGCATTTATGAGAAAGTATGCATTGTTAGTTGTTGGTCAATTCATACTAAACATACGGATGATACCGAGCCCTTTATAGCCGTATTGAGCAGGGGAACACCCCTGCAAATCATGTGAAAATTGCGGCTACTTCAAAGGATGATTACCTGAACGGTTCGTTTCAAGAAAAGCAAGAGTTTATCGACGTGTAACATTGGAGTAGGTGGGTACACGGCATACAATGCTCCCCCAAGGAACGGCTTCTTTCAACCCATCCCCTAGAACGTATCGTCTGCTACTTTCATACTTTTGAAAATAACTTGAGAAGAAAGCGAAAGTTCACAAAATATTTGAAGGAAAGGTGCTATTTGACATCTAGTTTACATTTCTCCTTCACACATTTCCCAAAATGCTTTTGTTAAAAGATATTGCCAAAATTGTCAGGCCTGTTTTTGCCGCTCTGAGTGTGAATGGGTTAAATTACACATTTGGCAAATTAAAGACTTGATGGGGAACCTCCTCTGCTAGCTTTATACCTTTATTCCCTTCATCCATCTGCAGTAATATACGAAAAATATTCTTCTACTTGATGATTTATTTTGAAATCTATCAAACCATTTACGCTCTCCTGATGCAAACGAATCCAAACTAAGAATTAGGCGTTTTATTTTGCTTCAATTCATATGATATCCGTCTACGCAGAGTTCGTGAAAATAAAAGCAAATAAACAAATATAAACAGAACAAAAAAAAACCCAGCAAAATTATGCAAAAAAACATCCGCTGCGTAGGTATTTCAGCATTAGAAACATCCCCCTTCAAACGCTAAGGTATGCAGATCGTACCAAATGTGTTTTGAACCTGAAAAAAAGCAGTGGATATAGGAATAGCTGTTAAAGAAACCTGGGGATGAGGAAAGGAAGTGATTCACCTGTAAAGGGTGACATAACTATCGCCCCTGCTTCTTGCATTATATTCACCTTACCTGTTTGTGTTGTGATGGGACATAGGGGTCCGGAACTTAAGAGGGGGTGGTGCCTAGTCAGGGGGCAAATTTGGTCCTACTGGTCAGGCCAACTCTCGTGTTGATCTGAAGGTAGTATAGACAAAAATAAGGCAAGGATTTCGGGATACAACTAAAAAGAAATGAAATGATAATAACAACAATAATAATAATGATAATTATAATAACAATAATAATAATAATAATAATAATGATAATAATAATAATAATAATAATAATAATGATACTACTACTACTACTACTACTACTACTACTACTACTACTACTACTACTACTACTACTACTACTACTACTACTAATAATAATAATAATACTGTATAGTAATGATAATAATAATAATAATGAACCTAATAATAATGATGATGATGATGATGATGATAATAATGTTAATAAATATACTATTATTACTACTAGTACTAGTACGAGTACTACTACCACTGCTAATAATAATAATGATAACAACTATAACAATACCAATAATGATAATAACAATAAACAATTATGATTATAATAACAACAATAGCAACAACAAGAAAAAAGATTAATACAAAACATACCATGCAATAGAGTATGATATACACTGTAAAGCAATACAATGTAATCTAATGTATGCAATACCATACCATGATATTATATGATATATAATGGCTTAATTTATAAATAAAATGCTATTCAAGACGAAACTGTGCAATATAGTACCGTTGAAATACAGGACAAATCTAATCCATACCGTAACCATGAATTCATCCTTTAGGTTGTAATCCAGTCCTATTAAAACAATTTAGTCCACCGTATTGCAATACAATGCTATGTACAATCAAGTGCCAGTAAGTATTTTGATGGAACAAGTTAAACGTGTTGTACGGGGCTTTTGGTCTTTACTAACATATGAAATAAACTGACAGTCGTGTATCTTGTGGGTTTAGTATTCCTAACATAAATATTTTTCGTACTTGTGAGTTACGTTCAAAGTCAACAGGCCATCTGTAAACCGCAGATGTAAATTGCTCAAGCTCATTTTGCTTAAAAAAGGGATATAAAACAAAACGGATCATGCCATCAACTTCAAACTAAAATCTTCCTTTGATATGTGTGAATAATTCTGTTTTTCATTTTGTTTTTTTAAATCGTTTTCAGAAAGCTATAAATCTGCAACCTTTCTTCCATACTGATTTGTTATTATTCAGAGTTCCCCGTCGGAGCCTCCTAGACTAGTTTAATGACCTTTGCACACTGACTGGGGTAATAGTGGTAGTGAAGTAGTAACCGAATACACCTCCCCCGCATCGACCCAGTACTGCAGAATGACTCATTGTTTTGATTCGGCAGTTTCCGCCAAGGCCGACTGGACCCGACCGAAGCAAACAAACAACATAACCATTTCCTCACCCGCTAACTGGTCCGTCCCATTTTCATAGATAATTATTCAAGGCATGCCTTTTAATGAAATGATGTTTACTAGCGGGTGTTTAACATAAAATGGTGTGCCGCTGGGAACTTTTGCCAGTTGACGATTTGGCATCGAGTTGTCAACTACAACAATAATAACCAGATACCCAGTACTCCAATGGCACACGTGTGATGAAGAGAAGAACAACGACGATAAGAAAGACGACGACGACGAGAAAGACGATACCTGGGAAAAAGGTAGGGGCATTGCTTAAATGATAAAATCCCAAAGTCAGAACTTCAAGCAAGTTTGTATTATGAAAGAGGGCCACTTTCGGCCAGATTTGGTTGAATCACTTTAATGTTGGAAAATTTTGCAAGAGACTAGCCAGTCGTTACTGGCCAAGTGGAGGAGACCGGTGTGCCTGAGGAAAACAGCCGCATAAACTCAAGTCATTGTTAACTTTCTCACATGGCCTCGAACATAGGCAAAAGTGAGAAACATCAAGCATTCGTTGCGTTAGACCACTCGGCCATCAGGGCAGGTCCCTCTAGAGCCCGCTGCAGGGCTTCACAGGAGCAAGTTTGTGCTGTTATAGGAAATCATTTCCAGCTGAAGTTTCAAAATAACTGAGTTTCATCAGGAGAAATGATAAAGTTACGTACAGTGGTACCTCTCTACTGCGGGCAGTAGAGAGGTACCACTGTACGTAACCACTGTACTACCACCATCCGCGGAGTCCACAGGGGCGCAATAGAGTGCTGGCATTTAATACAGGATTGATATAGAGGAAAGGGAGTGAGGGGTGTGTCCTTATTAGAGAGGTGTCCGTGGTAGAGGGTCTACATTCAAATATGGATAAGAGAAGGAAGTTGTAGAAGGACCCCAAAACAAATACTGTACCAACTATGTTGAAAATGTCCATAGTAGAGGCGCTACACTACACTAAAATACATGAAAAGGTTTTGAGTGGGATAGTAAAGGGTGTCTTCAATAGCGAGGTGCCCATAATAGAGAGGTTGCATTATACGTTAGATAACAGAACACGCTTGGCGTTACAAAATCGATGCGGAGAAAAGTCATGTGTGTGACCACACAAGGTGATCACTTTAGTAAAGGTGCCCGTATAAGAGAGGTGTCCACTCCCCAAGGTTTCACTGTACGTGGTGATAGGGGATGTTGAACCCTCGACCCCTCTATATGCTAGCTGTAAAGTTTAACATAGCCTAGTGTTCGTATGTTGGCGCGTACATGTCGATTGCAACGTGAGACACGGTTTTCCAGGAATATCCATCATGTAAGCCATTACAGAACTGCGGTTTTGAGATACACGCTCAGCTGATCTGCTGGCTATCCGTGCTAATAACTACAGTCGTTCTTGTAAAGACTTAGTCTAGTATAGACTTGGTTTATGTTACATGGAGTGGGAAGCACACTAAAAGGTAGGGTATCCTATTTATCTTTTATATATTATTATCGAGGGTATTGTCTCGGACTGGTAGTCTAGATATTCAAAATCATGATTGATCACGATTTTCTTCAATAATAGAATTTTAATGCTGCCAAGTATTCAATACAAGCCGAATACACAACTACATGGACTAGGCTCATAGTCCCTAAAAAGTTGATATTCCCTTCTGAGTTGACCAAGCAGTGTGGTATAGTAACAGTAATGGTAGATAGATGGCACCACCTGGTCGTTATCACCATAGGGTTTGGTCATATTCAAACAGAGTCCTCTATTCACCTAGTGAGATAAATGTGAACTGATATGGCCACTCTGGCCACCTTGGCTACTTGGTGTCTAATAACAGAAACAAAATGAAAACAGAAAACAGAAAAGCTAACCACTATAGAGTTCAAACTTGAAACGAGGTGCAACATACCGGTATAACGATATGTGAATAGATTTCATGGTTGATAATTAGGGTGTCATAGGGCTGAACACTCGTTTTGATATGGTACATGTGAATGACTCAGTAGTGGACTGTGAAGACAGGTGGCCTTAACAGTTCTAACAGGACAGATCTTGGATCACGTTTTCACCGATATGAATTTGAAATTATGATTATCGTCACTTTTTCTGCCACATTCAGGCTGATTCGTTACTAGCCAGTTGTAAGTGGAGGAATAAACCAGGCGAAAAACCACCGCCTAAACCAATGTCACTGGCAACTTTCTTCCATGTCCTGGTTGGGATTCAAACCTAGGCCGTGGTGAGAGACAGCATGCAGTCACTGGCAACGCCTTAGATTTCATAAAATGGTGGTCTATCTGATCAGGTGGTCTCTTGAGCTGGTTTGACGATACATGCACGGGTTAAGATTTCTAACAAGTTCCCAAACGTAATGATGCATTCAGCGTAAGTCACCCCCGCCCCCTGTAAGTTCATAGAATAGGCTCTTAGTCCCTGACAAATTAACATTTTCTTGAGTTGACCAATCAGTATGGTATAGTGCCAGCAATGGCAGATAGATGGCACCATATGATCCTCCTGTCTCAAGTGGTTAGTCATACTCAAACAGTCCTCCATTTGCCTGGTGAGAATAATGTAAACTAAATTGGCCACTCTGGCTACCTCAACCTATTGGTGCCTGGTAACAGAAGTATGCAGACAAAAAATCCTATGGCACCCTCGCAAAATCAAGGCTAGTGTGTTCAGTGAAGCCCATCCACAATACTAATCACTGTCCACCCTTTAATCTGATCATATGGACCTATTGCTAGGAATCAATGATACATTGATACTAGGAAAGATAACGATTTGACTGAACCAGTCAGACAGCAAATATAGTAACACATCAATCCAGCCTACTCCATTGACTTTTGACATGTGTGTGGTTTTTTGTGTTTGTTTTTGAGTTAGGTCGTGTCACTTCGCACAGACGCTTCTCTGCTGTAATTCATCGCTGCAGTACGCTTATTTAAATGTTTTCTAGTGAACTGCAATTGAGGATGATAGATATGAAAATAACTCGAATACTGGGAAGCGCTTCCAATCTTGATTGGAAATTCACGGAATACTGGGAACCTGGTGTGTGCCTTATGAAACGAGGGGGATGGGTGAAACTTGTATATTGCTTCTTCATCCTCATCATAGAAATTATCATCATCTTCTTCTTCATCAACAACATCATCTCCAAAAGCAATACCATCATTGTTGTAATCATCATTTCCTCTATTAAGATCTCTACCTCTAGCATCTCCTTCCCAACCATCATGATCATGATCATCATCATCATCATCACCATAATCATTCTCATCATCACCATCATCATGATCATCATCCTCATCACCATCATCATCATTACCACCATCATTATCATCATCGTCATCACCATCATCAATATCATCATTGTCGTAATCACCATTACTTCTATCAAGATCTTGTGTTTAAGGTTCTCTATCTCTAGCATCTCGCTCACAACCATCATCATCACCATCATCATCGCCACCTCCAACACCATCATCATCATCATCATCATCATCATTTCATCGGCTTAGAGTTTTCTGCTGCCTCAACTTCAAGTCCAGAAACTTTCCAATGTGTAATACTATTAATTAAGGGGCACGTATTCAAATAACCACCTGTTTTGAAAATGAAAAAAACAATCTGTGAAATATGATATACGGAGCCTTCTTCCGGCAACTTCCGGTAGCATCCGGCTGGTCGCGCGAGCGGTTGGTGTACAAAATATTGACTCAATGTGCCGGGCACAAACACAGGGGCTGCGAGACAGGAAGCCCGTCTTCCGCTACAGGCTTTGCGGTAAACATGGTAAGATTACGTGCTCCCCCATTGACTGGACTATCTCCTCAACCCATCAGGTAATGCTACTTGTGTTGAGGTCGGTAAGAGGGTAGTAAACCATTCACATCAACAGAGCCCGTTGTAAGGGTCGTTTGGATACTACCATGCATATGCAATATTAATCATTATTATTATTATTATTATTATTATTATTATTATTATTATTATTATTATTATTATTATTATATTCAAAAAAATGCAATTACAGTGGAATCCCTCAAAGGGACCACCCCTCTAAGTTGACAACCATGACCACATTTTCCTATTAATTTTATAGTAAGGAACCGCTCTAAGTTGACCGTCCCTCCAAGTTGACAACCATTCTGAATTGACCACATTTCCTATTAGTCTTTTTCGTAAAGAACCCCACTAAGCTGACCACCCTTCTAAGTTGACCAGTTGTGGCCAGTACCACAGGTGACCACTATAGAGGGGCTCCACTGTATACTACACCGGTGAGGACTCTGTATAGTGGGAGATTCCTTTGAACCGATTCAAGGTAAATAAGAACTGACCCTAAATGTTTCCCCAAACTGAAATGTATAGTCGTCTCCTTATACTCTTATATATATATATATATATATATATATATATATATATATATATATATATATATATATATATATATATATATATATATATATATATATATATATATATATATATATATATATATATATATATATATATATATATATATATATATATATATATATATTTATATGTATATATATATATATATATATATATATATATATATATAAACATATATATATATAAATATAAATATATATATAATATATATATATATATATATATATATATGTATATATATATATATATATATATATATATATATATATATATATATATATATATATATATATATATATATATATATATATATATATATATATATATATATATATATATATATATATATATATATAGTATACGTTACAAACTTACGTATAGTTGTTTGGGGGGAGAGGGGTGATGGAGGGATAGTATATATGGCCATACAATAACAGGCATTTCGCACTGCTAGGCAGTAGTAGTAAATAGCTAAGTAATTGCGGTGGCAATTATGTGATTCTCACGGTTTAATGAAGCTTGTGTCGGTGTTTGCGTAGTTTAATAAGGATATGTCCATTAAGGCTACTCTGTATGGAGGAAATATGGGAGAACCCATTGATTGAGGATGTGCCCGTTTCCTGGTGAGCTTATAGTAGTATCTGTCTGAATATACTAGTACGATTCCATTCATTCATCATTTCATAACGCGCCAGTTCATAAGTTTACCCATTGATGCCAGTAGCGGGGAAAAAGGCCTGACTTGTTTGGTGTTATATCATTCTCATGGATGTAACCTAGGGTATATTTGCTCTCCTTCAAAAGTTTCGCGGTTTCATGCTTTGTTCCTGATTTAGTGTCCAAACAAACACAGATTCAGATGACTAGATGTCTAGATGACCTTTTAATCATTAATGCTTTAGAGTTCTATACATTATCGTCTGGACCTATGGTAATTATGACTAATTCCAACTACTAGTATTTGGAAAACAAAAATTTGTATTAGATATTTGAAGGGGAGTTGGTTGAGGTGTTTTGATAAATATTTTTGCTTCAAATATTTCCCAAATGTACGTTCGCATGAAGGATCTCAATTATGAGCTTGCTTTCGGCCTCCATGAGCATTAATCGGTTAAGGTGATGGGTACCATTGCAAGTGAGTTAAAAGCCCCATCCCAAAACACACCTCACAGCAGCATAATCATATAACAAGGTGTATCTACAGGTTCCTGAGTGTTATCAGGTAGAGAAAATCATCGCCACCTGTCATTATTCAATCCATATTCTGTTTTATTTCAAAATTTACAACTTTTTTTTCAAATGACATATTCTCATTAATTACGCAGGTGATGGTTACTGCAGGTTCAGAGTTACTTTAGGGATATCATTGACTATGCCCAATAAAAAGTATTTTTTTGATTTTTTACTGCTGAAGATTTTTACAGGCCATAACGTTGAAAATTTTAGTTAGAAATCTCCACACCAACTACACTTGGTAACCTAATGTGCTCATAGCTAGCACCTATTTATAGCATTCTGACCACAAGCCATTGTCTTGAGATCGTCGAGGTGTATCTTTGTGCAACTGTCTTTTGTGTCAAGTGCTCAGAAGTGATCAGCGAGGTATGTCCACTACTATCAAAGGGGTTCCCATGCCTCCACACACGAGATATCTCACTAAAACTTTCAATGTTATGGCCTGTAAAAATCTTTAGCAGTAAAAGATTAAAAAAAAATACTTCTTATTGGGCATAGTCAATGATATCCCTAAGGTAACTGTGAACCTGTAGTGACCATCGCCTGCGTAAGTAATGAGAATATGTCATTTGAGTGAAAAGTTGTAAATATTGAAATGAATTAGAATATGGGTTGACTACAGACGGCTGACTATGATATTCTCTCCCTGATAACACTCAGGAACCTGTAGATACACCTTGTTATATGATTATGCTACTGTGAGGTGTGTTTTGGGATGGGGCTTTTAACTCGCTTGCAATGGTACCCATCACCTTAATGATTGTATGGGATAGGGTTGTGACCCGGGTTTGGGTGTTGTAGTTCTCATTAACAAAACAGTCATGCATGCTCAAAACCATTAACACAACCTGGCATAGTTGTCATTATCTTTAGAATCTTTCTACTCTGTCTTTCAGACACCAATGTACACTGACTTTCGTTTTAGGGGAGAATATCAAAAAAATGGTAGCAATTAGAATTCTGCCAAAAGTTAAAGACCATAACGCAAAATGATGTAGCAAAAGTTAAAGATTCAGGATTATCATCTCTTTTGATAATGATTTGAATTGGTTTAGCGCTTCTTTTAAATAGCCTATGAAGTACACTAATTTTGTAAAGGGAAATACAAGACAGTATGTAAATACTTACGCTTCATTTTTTCAAATATCTGTTATAGGACATACCCTTTAGTAAAACAACTGGACGTTTAGTACTTTAAAGACAGCATGCTCAACATAATTTACTACAATGTTCCGGATGTTAGCTCCTTGACATGGGAAAATTTCACATTATAAATAACAGCAAGTCAAGAAGAAGTAGTTTATCTACGCAAGCGTGAGTTATAACACGACCTATTTCTGATACATTGTGTACATCCTCCTTTTAACTGCCTTACTATATATACTCCTTTTAACTGCCTTACTACATATACATATACATATATATATATATATATATATATATATATATATATATATATATATATATATATATATATATATATATATATATATAAATATATATATATATATATATATATATATATATATATATATATATATGTATATGTATATATATATATATATATATATATATATATATATATATATATATATATATATATATATATATATATATATATATATATATATATATATATATATATATATATATATATATATATGGTGAAACTTGTTTTGACAAAGAATCTGTAGCAAACAAACTCTGTGATTTTTTCTGTGATGTTGCAGATGAATTCGTAAAAAATTGAAACCTCTAAGTGGTCTTTTTAATAAAATACAGGTAAAGTCCTTTTATTTCAAAAAGGGGTCCTTGAAAATTATTTTGGTTTTTCCACTATCACAGAGAGTACTGTATACAAATTGATAAGTACTGTTAACACTAAGGAAGCTCGACATACTTTACTATAAACTTCCGGATGCTAGCTACTCGACATGGGAAAATTTCACACTATACATAATAGTAAGTCAAGGAGTAGTTAATTTACAAAACACGCGTATCATCTCCGCAAGCGTCAGCTTTAACACGACCTATATATATATATATATATATATATATATATATATATATATATATATATATATATATATATATATATATATATATATATATAGGTTACTTAATGGTTGCGGGTGTGATATGGTTTTTATCGCGAGTGGCTGTTTGATATAACGAACGAGTGAGCGCAGCGAACGAGTGAGTGATATCATACAGCCACAAGCGATAAAACCATATCACACCCACAACCATTATGTAACCTGTTTATTACATGCTTATTTATACTCAAAGAAACAAACTAAGGGAGAAATTATGTAACCTGTTTATTACCCGTAGGTCGTACGTGTATGAGCGCTCTGTCAAACATTGAAGAGCATCTGTAACAGCATATGTATGCGTAAATTAAGTGACAGCAGTTTTGCTTGCTCAACCTCTCATCCTGAATCCTCAGCGGTAGGGAAGTTTGTGAAATTACCAGGCATTACAACTTTAATAGATATACATATATATATATATATATATATATATATATATATATATATATATATATATATATATATATATATATATATATATATATATATATATATATATATATATATGTTACAGTAAGAGTGTCAAACCAGGGATTTAGTCAAATCCCTAAAACTTTCAGGGAATCTGTCAAATTCCTGTTTCACTCAAGGATTCGGTCCCTAAATGTCTACGGATATGACTAAACCCCTAAAAATAGATGGGTCATTTTTGACTTGTTTACTGGAGACCTTTCAGAGGGATTGTTGAATGACAATTATCTTTGTTTTATGCTTAGTTGAGCGCTATTTATGATTCCTGATTATCAAAGTAATGAGGTACAAAGTAATGCTGAATAATTAATGCTCAGCCAAAAATTATTGCTTGATGATGATGATAATTAGTATCTCAGTCAACGTTTATCAATTTCATCATTCTGACCCTCCTATTTTCAAGGATTTAGTCAAATCTCTAGACATTTAGGGAACAAATTCGTGAGTGAAACACGAATTTGACAGATTCCCTGAAAGTTTTAGGGATTTGACTAAATCCCTGGTTTGACACTTACTGTAACATATATATATATATATATATATATATATATATATATATATATATATATATATATATATATATATATATATATTTATATATATATACTTTGTGAGAATTTTGTGGTCATAATAGGTAGGTTATCCCACGGACAGGTTGAATTTCGTTCAAGATATAATGCATATCTTAATAAGTTATGGAAATATGATTGCTGTTGAAGGATGTTTGAGATTTAAGTTTGTGTTTGTTGATGGCACTGATATCTTGGGAAAAATTCTCTACATATATTTTAAATGTGTGCATTACCACCAATATTTACAAACTACGACGACCTTTCAGGGTATGAATGGTTAATGATGCCAAAAGAAAAAGTTAAACTTCAATTTCATTTCCTTGTGCCAAACGACCTTGACCCATCCCGCAGAGCTAGACGAAACAAAAAAAAACGCCAAACACATGTTGTTTTCAAGGCCACACGGACCAATCAGAGAAGCGATGACAAATGGCTATTAATAGCTCACCAAGAGCTCGCCTGATCCCTGGAAATCGAATTGGCATCAATGCCCGTAAGGTAGCCAGTGGGGTTGCCTGGCCAGCCTTGAAATACAAGCCATTTGTTTCGGATTTTCACATATTTTGGTTTCAGATGGAGTTATTTCGGGAGGTGAGTCAACAGGTCCTGTACATTAGGTCTGTATGAGTCACCGGGTTTCAGACATTGCAGCAATACGCCCCAGTGCACAGAAGGGCGGCGCCCTGTACCCGTACCCCAATAAATATAGATTAAAGGGTATAAATATAGCTTACGTCACACCCTTTTTTCAGCCGCAGTCTCGTTAATTGGGAGGAGTTCCTTTACTCTGAACATTTTTAGTTTCCTCTGAAATAACCAAAATAACTTCACGGATACGTAATGCCCCAGTCACACTGGAGTCTATCTCACGATTCCAAAATCGGCAGGTCGGATCCGACAATTGTACTTATCGTGCAACAGACGGATCGGATTCAAAGTCCAAGAGCGGAATCGGAACAATCTAAAAGGTAGGTACTGGTTTGCGGTCCTGTTCGCAAATTAGTGCCGATTTTGAAAACTCGCAAGTGAATTTTTTGACTTGCGATCATCGTACATTTGTACGCACGTCAGACCTAAATATTGGACGCAAGACTTGTTGCACGAATGTCTTACGATTATCTCACGAAAATCGCAAGACATAAATCATTGTCTTGCGATAGTCGAGCAATATAATCGGCTCCGAACATCGTACGATGAGTCGCGCGGTGTTACTGGGGCATACATTGGAGTTATATACTAGTACATAACTACTTGGGTGACACCAAGGAAGAAAATATGGTGCACCTGTTTTTAAAGTTACGATGGTTAGGGTTAATCTATTATTTTTCTGGTGAGGCATGGATGAACGATTTGCCCAGACCTTAAAATGGCCAAGTGGTTGAGGATGTTCCCGCTGACTGATCGCTATCTCCCGACTGGGGCATGTGAAAAGTTTCAAGTGACTTGATATTAGGCTGTGGTAAAGGAACCCGTAAGAGCGGGCGAAATCCACCGCCTAACCCCAAGTCACTACCAACGTTCTTACATGCTGGCTGCAAGAAGAGATTAGTGAGTTATTGAGGCTGGGATCCCTTTTCACCTGCTGAGGATGTCATTAGCTATTCACTACAAGGGTTAAAGGTAACCGCAGGGTGAAATGTCACATATTTCAATGTAGAATTTTCAAGTGGCATTTTGTTTGTTTTGACAACATGAAGACAATTGCCATGCTAGCCCATGACTACACATGGGTCAGCAGCGTCACAGGGGGTCTCCCATTGTGATATACCGTGTAATACGAAACAACAATTATTCGCTGACCTGCTGCCAACATGGTGTACCAAAGGCTAGGTTACAGGTGGTCAGCAAGTGTACCGTTTCTAATCAACAATCTCGAAAAGGCCCTTGGGCCCTAAGTATAAAACTTTACGTAGAGCTTGCGATGTGCTTGTGGTTAGAAAATCTATTGTTCTCCCTTTGTATTCTTAACCACAAGCACATCGCAAGCAGAACATAAGAGCTTTATACTTAGGGGCCCTGGACCGGAAAACATATAGCACACATCCTTGATTATCGTCAGTTTTCTGTCATTTCTGGCTTAATCATTAAATATGTAATAATAAGAAGAATAAGAATAAAAGTAGCACTACCACTACTACTACTTATAAATCATGATGATAATGATAACTATAATGATAATAGTAATGATAATGATAATAATAAAAATGATAATGATATTAAATTAGATGATAATGATAATAATAAAAATGATAATAAGAATAAGAATGATAATGATAAAAATAATATGATAATAACAATAGTAATAATGATATTAATAATAATGATAATAATGATAGCAAAACTACTGCTACTACCACTTATAATAATGATAGTAATACCAATAATGATAATAATAGTAACTGATGAAAATGATAATAACACTTATAACCATATTAATGATAATAATGATAGTAATGATAATGATAACAATAACAATGATAATACAAATACTGTAAAAATGTCATTTGATATTGTCATACGATCACTTATGTAATATAGTAACTAAATGTTATTATCGCCATCCCAATAGACCATATTCGCCACTCATACGAGTTCTAGATAATGTCGATTTCACCTGAAAAGGCCACCAATGAATATATTCACTTCAGCAGAAAGATTTGCCCTCCATTGGGTGACTGTACCTCGAGTGTAATCCTTTGTTTGTGGGAGTTAGAGAACATAAGTAGCTGTGACATTGTTCTGTTTAAATTACAGTGCCAAAGTGCCTACTTTGCAGTATCGGAATACCACTGGTGACAACGTCGGGCTTAGGGTATTTAACACTTTCCATGCCTAAATTTCTCATTGACAAGTATCACATGGATCTATGATATATTATAAGATAACTGCGGAGTTTCACAAAACATTCGACGGAGGTGAGTAGATGGGGTCATAAGTAACATTTCTCATCGAAAACTTTTTAAATGGTCAGAAATATATACCCAGAAGGTCAGAACGTCTTTTGGAGGCTACAGGCAACAATAGGTTGGTGTACAAAATTTCATCGAACGATAAGTGACTCACAAAAGCTACTCAATTATTCATGATGAGACCTACTAGTATCTCAAATTCCTCACGATCTATACGAGTTTTACGAGAATAATCAGTGTAGAAGGGGGTTGATTCGTTTGTTATGATAATTAGTAATTATAAACCCACCTATTCTAAATTACTTATTGACCTAAACCAGCTTGGAAGTGACGTCTTGTGAATTGACGTCTGGATACGTGATACCTTGGAAAATGACTATGGAATATTTTAATAGAGAGGAATATCAATGAATATTTGAAGAAGCGTTGCAGGTTGTGTTGCGCTTAAACTTTCCCTTCCCAAAATCTTCAAAATAAGTCTTTCATCAAACGAATGTTCACAAAACAGTCTTGTTTGAGCCACCTTTGGGGATTTATGGGGGTAAGATGAAATATTTCATGTATTTTGGGTGAGAGTAAAATCTTTTTCAGCAGTAGAAACACGTTTAATGTTCTTAGACAAAATATATTTTACCTTAGTAAATGGAGAATGCTAGATACTGTAAACGTTTTTAATTTCAATTTCTTGAGAATAGGAGAGAGGGGGTTCACTTAAGACATTAGCTTTTTTGTTTTTTACAGAAAGTTTTGTTTAAAAAGCGACGAAACACTTGTTGCATAAAAGTCTGCAGCTGACATGTGACATTTTCAGGAAATGAACGCACCCTAGCGGACGTTTTGTGAAGCTTCAGTGTTGCCATATGTTCCATCTGGTCTTGATTCCTGTCAGAACCCACGCATTTCCTGAAAGCTGCACTGTGCTGATGGTCTGATCCTCCGAGGGAGGGGTAGACATGTCAGATAGGAAACTGTTCATTCCCTACCCCGCTGCGAAATACAACCGCAGAACCATAGCTATTGGATTCAGCTTGAGCAGTCTTCCTCAAAAGCTATATCATGTTTCTTTTGTGATTTATGAGTTTTCTAGTATGTTATAACACTCGAATGATACAAGAAAAATGAAAATCATGATTTTACATTTTCATGAATTAGAATTAGTTTCTTACTCAGGTTTGGAGTGCACAACTTAGAGGATTTAATATTTTGATTTTCCTACACAATTCAGTTTAATAAACATTTTAAAAGAATATACTTTTTGGATCTATAGCTTAGCTTATAAATTGTATTTTGGAGCTTGCATAGGTACCTTACTTTTAAACTTTTTATGAGTTTGCTGAAATATGTTACATGTATATGTAATACATATAACCACGTATCATCAGGAACTATATATTCAAATGTTCAAAATATAGTTCCTGGTATCATTCATGCATAATTTGTGTCATTATTTGTAATGTCTATTTTTACATGGGGATGGCAATAATAATGATAATGGTTATTGCTATAATGTAATATTAATGATACTGATAGTGATTATGATGATGATGCTTATAGTATTTCACCCACTATGTCCACTTCAACGATTAGATAACCAAAATTGCATTCAAGATGTTCTTAAGTCGAAATACTCCCAGTTCAACATCGCCCCAAAGGCACTCACTTCCTGCAATAGGAAGCTTACCCCACTGGGCTTATTAGACAAGAGTTTCTAGAAACCCAGACTTTTTTTGGCATCGCTGTCTTCAAGTTGCATTACTTCCTAGTAGATACTCTCTCTGGTGGAATCTGATTTATGGGGCCATGGCGCCTCCCACACAACTAGCAGGGAAGCCATTTGCGGTTAGTTAAGTCATAGCTGAATCTGGCATTTGGTACATCTGGGAGACTGGTGGCGCCACCATGCTTGGGCCACCTAGCGGTGAAATGAACAACTATATTCAGATCACCTTTGCTAGAGAGTAGACATCCTCTCGCTTGGAGGCATAGTCAACACATTTTACATACAGCATCTATGGAAAGAAATGCACATAAGCCATCAGTATATTCCTCCACCATCATCTCTTATTTGCCATATCAATTAAGTACCGTCTGTGTATGTGCCATTTTCCCCCAATAACCAAGGAATACTGTATGGATGTATTATCAGATTATTTTGGTACTCGCACGCTACTATGAATTACAGAAGATTGAACATCTGATTAGGACGATTTAAGCTTTCACCTTTTCACTTATTCAAAACTGAAGTGAATGCAAAGGTCGGTAATCTTCGGCATTAGTCAGGAATGCTTGCTTCTACTTATCCACGAACATTCTCCAATCATCGAACGACGATTTGATCTAACAAGCTAAACTTAACTAAACTTGGGTTGAATCTTTAATTGCCAATATTTTAGAAAAAACTTTTCCTCATAAGATACACACCGATGAGGATACACAACATTTTGCATTCAAATCACATTGAGGATGTTAAACATGGAATCACGCACACTAGGTGTTTAAAGCCGACAGCCTCTATATATTATTATTTACGTATTACGTAACTCTAATAAATGAATCGTTAACACCATCCCTGGCCAGGGTAGTGAATGTTTCATTTTAAAGTGTGGGGGGGGGGGGGATTTTCACGAGTAAGCAAGTATTACTTCACGTTCGAAATGAGGGGTCTTTCCATCCGTAATAGTATAGATACATACGCCTACTTGCAACATGTTTAGGATCCCTAAATATATATATATATATATATATATATATATATATATATATATATATATATATATATATATATATATATATATATATATATATATGCATTTGTGTGTGTGAGTGTGTGGATTATCCGCATGAGGGCACTGCTACACTCTAAAAGGGTGGTATCTTAGAGTGTGTTCATATGCTAGATTTCCTTATCTTGTAGTTTTACAAATAAGATATTCGGTCGATTTGGCTAGGTACGACATGCCTATAAACAATCTGGTAGGAATGAAACGACATGTATATAAAAATGTTGGGAACAAAGCTTTTTTCATACACAAATGAGAAACACTCCTTGTATCATAACCCTAGGGCACGTTCATCATGGCTCTGTGAATGCATTCCGTTACGGTATTTATTCCTTTGTTTGAAATGATAAATTCTTTCCAATAATCGATCGTAGACAGACAGTGGGATTAACCCAACCATAGCATGTCGTGATCACTGTCCTTTTTGGACAAGTGCCACCGAGTAAATCCCTGACCCGGAAGGTTGAAATATAGTCCAAACCACACGTTTTGTTATAGCTAACAAAGGGGTTTATCACATCAGCATGTATTAAGAAAAGCTCCATATAACCTTTAACCCCTCTTTACTATATGCCTGTCATAATCGTCTCAGATATAAATATGGCTATTTCCGGAAGGTGGTCAGAAATTCGAACCTTGAAGAAAATCATACCATATCAAAAGAGGCTGTCTCACTCTTGTGAATTGAAATTTACGACATGAGATGGATATATATATATATATATATATATATATATATATATATATATATATATATATATATATATATATATATATATATATATATACTAGTATATATATATATATATATATATATATATATATATATATATATATATATATATATATATATATATATCTATATCTATATCTATATCTATATATATATATATATATATATATATATATATATATATATATATATATATATATAATATATATATATACTAGAAAAGTACCCGTCCTGCGGACGGAAACCGTGAAATATCTTATAACGACATACATATCAGAGCACCCAGATATCTCTGACACCACACATTTAGGGTCACCTAACCTATGTATCAATAATTCAAGAAGAAACAGATATACCATCGACAAATAAGATCAAGGTTTATCATACCGGCTGTAATAAGAATATAGTGCTGTGTATGTTCATGATATCACTGATATATCTAATTATAATCATTTCCACTCAAAACTATTTTCAAAGTGAAAGTATGGCGTAACATATGTCATTTGTACATCTATCTGTCTGTCTGTCCGAATGTCCCTCTCCCCCCCCCCTCTCTCTCTCTCTCTCTCTCTCTCTCTCTCTCTCTCTCTCTCTCTCTTTCTCTGTATCTCTCCCTGCCCCCCGTATCTCTCTCGCTGTATGTCTCTCTCATTGTATCTCTCTCCCCCCTCTCTCGCTCGTATCTCTCTCTCGTTGTATCTCTCTCTCTGTATCGATCTCCCTGCCCCTCACTCTCGCTTGTATCTCTCTCATTGTATCTCTCTCTCTCGCTCTCATTGTATCTCTCTCTGTATCTCTCTCCCTCCCCCGCTCTCTCTTTGTATCTCTCTCCCTCCCTTCTGTCTCGTTCTCTGTCTCGCTCTCTGTCTCTCCCTCCCCTCTCTCTCGTTCTCTGTATCGCTGTCTGTCTCTCTGTCTCTCCCTCGTCACACCTGAACACACGTTCCTTAGTCCTACAGTACATGCACTGAGCGCTTGCTATTTTGAGTCTCAGGTGCCACCTCCCGGACTGGCACACATCGTCTTTACAGCAGAAGGGCTGAGAGATGGTTACAAAGTATCATCTATTTCACATTGATACTTGTTTCCGATCTATCGAGTTTGCTATTTTCTATTGAAATACCTACATAAAAAGTTTTTTTTAACTTTTTAACAGCTGCAATTTAAAATGTTTATATCAAACTGACCTTTCATTTTCTTTAAACTGAGAAAGTGCAATGGTTAATACAAAATACTGTTTTAAATTACATGTAAACCCACCATATATTGAGGCAATATCACCTTATCATTTCACCATCTTCAATGAAATCCAAGTTATCCATCTATCCCCGAATATCCTGTTTTTATCTCATTCTCCTAAGATTCTCCTCTTCCTTATCAATGGCGAAGAGAACAGTCAAAGTTAAACTGCCGTCTGTATGCCCTAGACGTCATTCAAACCCTGTCCTGTTTGTTCCACTTAAGCCTTATGTTCTCGTTGCGTCGGGCTCGACCCCCCTCGCAAATAAAACCGCAGGCACACCAGTGGGTGTTGTAGTTAGGGCCTCATTGTTCGCAGCTATTTTGGGTGGCTTGCCTATTAACTTGGTTTCAAACCTGATCAGGTGCACATGTTCCTCCTCAACGGACCTCCCGGGGAGATATGCAGTTCTAAAAATCATCATCAAGAGCACATTTTTGTTTAACTTTTTGAAATTTGTTTACGTTAAAAACCATATGTCACACTCGGATATCCGTAAGACCACACATTGAATGCCACCTAACCCTAACCTATGTATCAATAATTCAAGAAACTTGGCATATAGATATACCATTTCATAAATAAGATCATGGTTATTAAACCGGCTGTAATAAAAGATGGGACATTTATGATTTCACTGATACATATAATCTTAATCATTTCTACTCAAAACTATTTTTCAAAGTTAGAGTATGGCGTAATATATCATTTCTCTCTCTCTCTCTCTCTCTCTGTATACATATATTATATATATATATATATATATATATATATATATATATATATATTATATATATATATATATATATATATATATATATACATATATATATATATATATATATATATATATATATATAATATATATATATATATATATATATATATATATATATATATATATATATATATATATGTATATATGAATAGATACTTGTATTTGATCCATCTATTTTATATAAATGTTTATCGAAGTTGCTATATAAAAAGGGTTTATAACATTTTAGTGGCTGTATTTAAGAACTTTTTTCAAACGGACCTTTCATTTTCCGAAAAGTGTGGTAACGGCTTGAGGTAGTTCTAAGTTTATAAAGACATTAAATTTCGTCACAATTTTCAAGTTCTTTTCATAATGATCATTTTCAAATGGTTACTATTTGAGCCCGCGTAGCCTATATACTGGTTGTCTGAAAAACATTTTTTGAACTATAGAAAAGTCCAGATTTTTCTTAAGCTCAAATATGCATGTTACTCATGCGCCACCGTAGTATGCTGCACTGTCTGGGTTTGTTCGACGAATCTCCGTCGAAGCACTCTGCCCTTGTTTGTGTTTTGCCCCATGGGATTTGTCCCTAAGCACCCATGCAGGCAATGTCCAGGGTCTCCATGGCGCCTCAACCCGTTCTGTACATGCTCTTGATTTTATCACCCGGGTAGGGCTTAACGCTACTACAGTCAGCGCACTTCTGCCACCGTACAACGAACAAAGTTCGTGCAGTGTAACCCCACTGTGGAAGCAGAAGTTTGATATCGGTAGTACCAATTACGCCGGGTGGTCATACCAAACCCGGCCGCGCTCGAGATTGAGAAATCAGCATCAAAAGCACCTTTTTGTAATCATTTTGAAATCTATTTACACTAAGAACCATCTAGATACACTCGTCCACCAAACTGCCAACTCAGAATTAGGCAAACAGGCGCGGCAACGGAGATCATGCGTTTCAAAGGATTGGGCCTCCTCTCTTATAATATAGATATATATATATACATATATATATATATATATATATATATATATATATATATATATATATATATATATATATATATATATATATATATATATATATATATATATATATATATATATAAATTATATATAATATATATATATATATATATATATATATAAATATATTATATGTATATATATATATATATATATATATATATATATATATATATATATATATATATATATATCATATATATACATATATATATATATATATATATATATATATATATATATATATATATATATATATATATATAATATATATATATATCATTGTCTAAATTTACAAACTTCCAAATCTTGTTACATTTGAACAACATTTCTTATTCACTTTTGAAAATACATAATGCTCAATGCTGGGTTTAAACAGTCAGGTGCGTGCTTTTCAGCTAGG
>OZ012689.1:35409712-35414712 GCA_963942565.1 Maea johnstoni
TTATCATTAGACACATAGGTCATAACTGGGTCAAATGTGGACACTTTAGTGAACTGACATATCACTACATAACAAAGTCCTTATTGTTACCACATCGTTGCACTTGTGCTGTATGATTATCCATTAAAAGCACACCTACACTCTACCGAGTACACATTTTGTTACTATTTGGTGACCATGTGAGTCACACGCTATGCACAAGTACCATATATAACCATCATAACACTATACTGGTTCTCTTGAGAATGAATGCACAAGAATTATTTTCAAACAAATCCAGAAAAAGTGCAAAGTTTGATATAAAGAGTTATATGCCTATAGATTACCAAACACGCATATATATATATATATATATATATATATATATATATATATATATATATATATATATATATATATATATATATATATATATATATATATATATATATATATATATATATATATATATATATATATATATATATATATATATATATATATATATACATATATATATATATATATATATATATATATATATATATATATATATATATATATATATATATATTTATGTATGTATGCTTGCGTGTATGTATTCTGTATGTATGTGTGTGAATGTTTCTATGTATGTGTATGTATGTATGTATATGTGTACGGACGCACGTTCGTACGTACGTATGTATGTATGTATGTAGGTAGGTATGTAGGTATGTATGCATGTTATATTTTAATTGTTATTTTATACTCGGCCAAGAGCCCTGGCAGCTGGTGTTTACTAAGTAAAAAATTTACCGACTTAAAATAAAGATTATCTATCTATCCATATCTATGTATGCCTTTGTGTGAGTGCGTGTGTGTGTACGTGAATGAGTGTCTACATGAGAAGAATGACTAGTTGAATAACTGTCAATATAGGATGTTTGATTAGATACTTCTAAAGCTGTTAAACGTATTATAATATTGATGATTCTATATCAGTTCGAACAAACAACATAATGCATAATCTGATTTCCAAATGAATCATTATGTGCAAATAGTTCAATCATGCCTACTTATCTGGTTAAAGATAATTCAAGGCACAATACGCAGAATGGTTACTATAATTGAATCGTCTTTCTCAGAATTTAGACTGACTTGAACCTAAATCGACAAAAAGGTCACATCGTTCGACAGCAGGCGTATTGATTCAAATGTCATATTACTTTATCAGGAATATGACAAACCTATAACATCAAATAAAAAACGACATCGATTGATTACCGGATGTTACAGATTTGGTTACTGGGCTAGGGTACATGTGTCCCTATCCGGAACCGGAAACCAACAAGTAGTCATCCGTCCATCCAAGCGCCTCTTTCTGGGGGCGCCAGACCAAAAGCCCATAAATCACGAGGCGTGAAGTGGTCAGACCACGGATGTATTACTACGCCACCGTAAACTGGTGGTAGTTGGTGTTACTTTCCGCGAAATCAGTTTATCGTTGTTTACATAGCATTCATGACTTGGCTAACAACTGTTAGCATTCTACAGTGGTACGTGGATAGAAACGTATTTCGGTAAGTTAGCTCCTCAATATTGTTTTTCTCATTCATGACATGTACTAAAAAGAAGTTTTATCAATATCATGACATTGATATATAGAATAATCAAAAGCATGTGACTGGTACCGTATGTAACGGTGTCGAAACATCACTAGTATCAGAGAAGTTCATTTTAGTAAAAGAAAAATCTCTGCCAGTATGTCCATGGCCTTCACTTAATGTAAAAATCATTTCTTTTATCGAATTCTTAGTTGATTATCACATTTTATTGTTTGGGCAGGCTAACTCCATCATGATATAGTACGTTTTTATTTAAATCACCATATTTTGACGTGCCGAGTCATTTCATTTTATGAAAAATGGGCGGGGCTTAGGGTACGCGGAATATTACAGCCTTCTCTAGTATTTACCTGGAAACAACGTGTAGATTATTTTGATGGTAATGGCGCCGCATGACGGAAATGTTCAGAACATTGAATTTCTTGTAATCCTGAATTTATCGGTAGTTAATCCACAGCACGAATAAACAAATACATTCTTCGCGACTCATAATTCAAGTTTCAAACGATATCACTATTATATATCCTAAATATATATGTCTATATATTTTTGAAATTCAATGCTTCTCGAATGGAAATTAACTGATTACTTTGTGATACTAACTGCCATTATTTCGCGTGTAGGGTCATTCCAAATATCGCACAGCAATCACCAAACATTGCATTTTGGCCTCCCGTTATTATGAATGAATAACTACTTATTGACTGCATAAGTTTGACTGACTGCATAAGACATATTCTCATTGAGAATGATACAGAAATATATCGGAAGAAAAAGTACATGTAACTCGAAGGGAACTCAAAGCCGACTAAAACAAAAGCGTATGAAGCCGACTGAACCTCATACATTGCCGCATAGTCACACCAATGCACTCTAAATAGATAACTGGTAAGATGTACGATAGGTGATCGATATATATGTAAGGCGAAAGTTGCAACGATTATCATGTCAAACTAGCATTCATTTGCCCGTCAATTCCTTAAATACACTCCAGCAACGCTCTGCAAATGAACTTCGATAACACATCTTGCTATTTTCAAAATAGGAAAATACGATAAGCATTTCCCGAATAAAATTTATTTTGCTGGTCTTGTTTTTTTAGCCAGCACAGTATACATAGGTACTACACAATTGGAATATGCTTAATACAGACCAAACGTTTTCGTTTTAAAAATATGATAATTAGAATACTTAGAGAAATACTCTTGTAGTTCGTTGAGGTGATACAGCCTCACTCTGGAAAGTGTTGAAATAGTAAACACATTCACTGTCTGTTTTAAAATAACCTATTTATATCGTCTGAGGGAGAACATATTCTTATAGTTATCTTTTATAAGGTTTGTTTTGACAACCGTATCCAAACAGCGATTGCCATGCACCTAAAATGAAGTTACACTAATGTTTTAGCTTACTTGACAGTGTAGATTACTATCATAATTCTACTGTCGTATATTGATAAGCGAACGTTCGCAATAAGAATGTTGAAATAAGAAGGAATTTGAATAAACCGATTCCGTCCCTAATCATCAGCTGATGGAAAATTTGGAAAACAAAGTGTTTCTTCAAGGGAAATGCTCCCCTCTCCATTGACAAAGCGTGATATTTCTTCATGAAGCTTTTTGCCAGCAAAAAGTGCCTTTTCGTTAGAATTAAAATGAGAAAAGCGCGTGTGGCCGTCTACTTCGCGTTCAATTACTCAAGAATTGGAGATTTCAAGGTTTGAATATGATAATGTGTAAATATTTTAAACAAACTGGTTTATATTACATTACATGTAGGTAGAAAGATTTAATCACGAGTCTTTTCATCATATGCTCAGAACGAACGATTTCCAATATTCTCTTTGAATATGCGTATACATTCTTAAAAGAAATCGATATTGAAATAGTAATTAGTACACCCAAATAGGGTTCAGAGGCGGATTTTTTTATCATATATATATATATATATATATATATATATATATATATATATATATATATATATATATATATATATATATATATATATATATATATATGTATATATATATATATATATATATATATATATATATATATATATATATATATATATATATATATATATATATATATATATATATATATATATATATATATATATATATATATATATATATATATATATATATATATATATATATATGTATATTCTAGTTTGTATACACACACACACACACACATATATATATATATATATATATATATATATATATATATATATATATGTATATATATATATATATATATATATATATATATATATATATATATATATATATATATATATATATATATATATATATATATATATATATATATATATATATATATATATATATATATATATATATATATATATATATATATATATATATATATATATACACACACAGTAGTGTAGCGTCAGATCTGATCTGACGACACTTCAATATAAGCAATGATATATCTCCATATAAGCATCGTGGGTTTATGGGTTATATCACAGTATACAGATAACGTTACGATGGTCCAAGTGTGAATAAGCAAATGAAAAAAACTTTGCTTTCGCGACCGTGTTTTGGGGAGGGTAAACAAAACTTTCCTAGATTGTTCCTACTAAATTATAATCATGGTATACAATTTAATTGAACCAAATCATCTCTGAAGGTTGTACCTTCTATATACTATAAAGCTTCATTGTGGATTTCTTATTAAAGATAGGGCTCCTCTAAAATGAATGCGGTTGTTATAAACTGTTATGTTTGCAGTATTAGTTATGGTATCTAAAAAGTCTAATTCTATAGCGTTTTTTATTCCATGGATAAAAAGAAATCAACGTTAGCTATTCTTGCTTACCAATTTTCACCAGTACTATAAGTTTTCATTATTCTCCTATGTATTAAATAACTGTGACACATTCACAAATGCACGTAGAGTATTGTTGTTTCGGCTTCCTCACAGTAGTGGTATTTTGCTGAAACTTTTCTATTTCTTTTATTTAGAAACGAATTTGTTGCCATTCTAGAATTAGTTTAAATTGTATATTTTTCATATAAATTAAGTGCATTCTGTGGTCTTTTTATCTGCCCTTCAATAAATCCTTTCCGTAAATCAATTGCTACTAAACGTGACAATTTCTATACTCTTTATGGATAACATTAAATAAATTGATGTTCACTTTGGTACTTTATGTCACCATTCTGCATTTAAGTCATAGACTATCATTTTAGGTCATCTAGACCATCCAACCTGAGTAATAGATATGCTGGTCCTCATGAAACCCTATAGTAAGTGAAAATACTAAACGAATGAATATGACTATGGACACATCTTTTCAGTAACAAGTCTCGTGCCAAATAGAAATCCTTGGTGAATGAATGAATGAATAAATGAATGAACGAATGAATTGATA
>OZ012689.1:35419712-35429712 GCA_963942565.1 Maea johnstoni
CAAATTTATTGTCAAGGGAAGACTACCCTTTGCAGCGTAGGAAATGTCAAGTCATTTTCCAGAAGGCTTGCTGAAATGTATATTCTAGGCGTGAACCGAGCAAGTTTGACCTTTTATCCCTTTCCTCTCGAAAGGTGCATCTTGGAGTGTGTGATATATTGATAAACTCAGTTAATCTCAAGTATGTGTGCATATATTCGTTTGAATTAAATACGCTTTCTCTCGATATTGTGCATCTCTAAGTAGTGGTTTGCATTGGTATCACCAGAGAGATCTATTTAGATCTCTCTGGTACCGCTAAGCCATTATGTAATTGCTTTGTATACAAATGAGAAAATGTCGAACATGTTTCTATTTACTAAGGAAGTATACAGTTTTCTCTATTTTCAAATGCGTATGAATTGTGGTTACTTTAAACCAAAATAGAAAATAAACTTTGACACTTGTTATAATACAACTGATCACGATAAACGGCGTGTATGCCGTGCGATATCTATGATACCACAAGATACGATACCGTACGATATGATACCATGCCATCCGATATAGATACCTTACGATACAAAACGATTCATTACGACACGATAACATATGGTATGATACGTTACTCTAAGGAGCGGTTGTCAATTCATCTGGGTATTTAACTAAATGGACAAGCACTTCATTTCTCTAGACTAGCCCGCGGTCACAGAATCTGGGCACCGAAAATTGAAAAGAACACCGTCCGTGTACAATGGAGTTAGCCATGTGTTGTATTGCGGCTTATCAGCAGCAGTAATCAGGTACGGAGATATATATGGAAGGATGAGTCACACGGAAAGTACCTGGACAGAACTAAGAATTATTACATGCCCCTACTGTGGGGAATGTGCAGGGGGGGGGGGGGGGGGGGGGTGCTACACCTCAATAACATATACTGGGGTAAACCCAGGGTGTACTGCTACTACTATTCTTGCCACTATTACTACTACTACTACTACTACTACTACTACTACTACTACTACTACTACTACTACTACAACAAAGTTAAGATTTTAAAAATGCTTTTACTCCGACTTCCTATTATCTCGAATATAAGTCAAGTAACTGCGTTTAATGAGGATGGTACACATTGACATATATTCCGGCAGATGATCACTCATCCGGCCGCATGAACGATTCAGCAAGGATACAAACCTCTTTATATTATGAACAGTTAGGAGGGATAGCTGCACGCCCTTCTTAAAAGTGAGCAACCCCCCAGTTTAGTACCCATGCCTGCCAGACAGCGCGGCGCCATGTCCCCCAATACGCACCTATCAGGCAGTGCTAACAGTGCCAGATTAGCATAAATATACAATATACTCTCAGGTGCCCCATATGCTGTGTGACACATAGGGGAAAGCCACTTCCAGGTACACACACACACACGTGCGCTCTCCGTCCGACTCTCAGTACTACACCTTATCTCTGACATGCAGACACACATTAACTGTACACAGGTGAGTGCATTTACTCAGGTATGCTTATATTATGTTACGTGACTCAATAGGCGTTTATGTTTGGGTGTTTTTATGTGCATGTTTTCATCATAGGTGTGATGATACCTTCTTTATCAAAACATAATCAACGTCAACTACCTTTTGAGGTAACTATTCTGTTATGTACTATGCAAATATTAGGATACATTATCCTTCGACGAATGGGAGAATGCAAGATCACCCTCACCATCATCGTCTTCATTATCATCGTAGTCATCATCATCATGGTGATGGTCACCACTTTACTGGTTATCACCATCACCATTACCAGCAGTGTTTATCGTCTTCTTTTTCCTCGTCTTCCTCAAGTACTTCTTCATCTTCTCTTCCTCGTACTTCCTCTTCTTCTTCCTCGTGGTCTTCTTCTTCCTCAAGTATTCCTTCATCTACTTTATCTTCTTCCCCTTCTTCCTCCTCTTCATTTTTCTACATCTTATTTTGATGATGATGATTTTTTTTATTTCATTACTATATATATCTTTTTTTTTTTATCATAATCGACATTATTACCATCACCAGCAGCAGTAGTGATACTAGTACTAATGGAATCGTCATATTTATATTCATCATCATCCTCATCATCCTCATCATCATCATCATCATCATCATTAGCAGCAGCACCATCCCCTCCAAAACACCGTCTCCAAAACATGTTTGTAATAGTCCATTGTGCGGCATAATTGCTTTTGTCGATGATTTCATGACAGTATGTAATGGTGTGTAGGATTGGGCTTGAACATAGCTTAAAAATAAACTTTCCAGGGTGAATTCTCGACCTCAACAATTGATTTTTCAGTTTCAATTTACCAGCTATTGATGTCTATGATTCATCTGATTTTATGAGAGCATTGAGCATAATGATCTATATTTTGGAAAAAAAAGTGTCAGGAGTTTCTTGAGAAACCTGAGTATTCAGCCCTCTGAACCATTTTCGTTTCATGTACTTGTTAAAAGAGCAGTAGGCAAGTTTTCTATCAAAATTGTCATTAAGTTTTTCCATATATCTGAAATTTATGTTTTCGAGTTTCGAGTTCGAAAACTTCACACACCTCGCGCGACCTCTATCGGTGGAGGATGTGGTTTGCGGTGGCTGACGGACTGATGCGCATGTTCAGGAGCGTTCTACATGCTCTATTTTCCCGCGAATTATTACGTGTCTTTAAACCGCCTTTTTAATTTGACAACCCCATGTGTCAGATCTTGTAGGTGGACTTGCAAACTGATATGATAAGGGGTATTGTTTGGATGTGCCGAAGCGCACGAATTTACAAGTGAACGGGCGATGCGTCAAGCTTTTCTAGGAAAAGCGACAGTTCGTCGATCGACCAGGGTCGAAGCATTTGAACTGGTGTAAATCACACAAAAAGTCAATCGGTGCAGGCAGCCAAGATAAACAAGCTACTAGTGAAGGACTCGGTCATTCCTAAACCACCACTCCATGGGAGCACTTTTCCCATGGTTAGCCCCCAATAATCATGAAACAAAAAAAGTACAAGCATCTTTGTTCAAGTCACTTCTGCGTGCTTGTTTATTCCAAGGCGAACATCCGAATGCATGGCGAACACAAGTATAAAAAGAACATGATAATTATAGGGCCCTTTCCTTTGAACAAGCCGCCTTTACCTCTTTTTTTCAATATTTCAAAAAGTAGTACTCTGTGAGGGTATTTTAACGGAGTTGTACTTTTTGCTTGACACGTATGGGGTCATGCAGTGCATTTCAGGGTAAAACGTTTAGGAATTCGTTAGTGTGATTTATAAGACAGCACTGGGTACAACGCAATAAAATACTTGTAGTAGCGATCAATGTCACTCGGTACAGGGAACATATATACATATATATATATATATATATATATATATATATATATATATATATATATATATATATATATATATATATATATATATATATATATACACACACACGAAAATGACTCCCAAAAAGGTCAATCATTTTCGAAATTTGGCACGATGTTTGCTGGAGTTTTAACACGGAATATCTGCATGAGCGCAATCCGTAAGGCGGCGTAAGGGCGAGGTAATTAGAGGTAATACCAGACGGTATGCCTTCTTTGATATTCCAAATCTCGCCGTCACCATTAAGAGGGTCAACATTTACACACCAAATATTTTGACGAAGTCGCCTGACCAAATTCACAGAAAAGCGGCACAAAGAACGCCTTTTCTGCCTAAGACGGTTGGGGAGACAGTGGAGGTGACCGAAAACACTGAACGGCGCCGTCTCGAACACAGCAGACGATTTCGGCATTTAACCCTTTTGTGCTTAAATGACCCGAAATATTTGAAGGGGAATGTAGATTAGAACTCAACATACAACACTCCTTCAGTTATATTGGGAAGTTATGCTCTTTCCTCAAAGTATTTGCAAATTTATCAAAATTACAGAGGGACAACACCAAGGCAAATCACCTCTTAAGACTTGTATGCCTTTATAGCTTAAAGATCTGATTACTTTCGTGGCATCTATGGGATCCTTGTTTCTATGTCTGGGGAAATGTCATTCAAAATCAAAAAGACAACTTTCCCTAAAATACTTTGCTTTCTTTTCACATTTTCCCAATTTATTATAAAAGGAAATATGTATAACAAGGTTCAAACGAGAACTAGGGGAGCTCATAGCCAGAATGGGATAACCCATTTTATCTGGAACGTACGAGTGGATTAACACATATTGAACTGTTTTGAAAAGAGATACATATTTTCAGAAATACTCGACTGTTAGATGTATTACAGCAGTTATGGGTTAAACAATCATTCTCGAATATTACCCTAATTGATGACTTACGTTTAGAGATGTCACACCATGTGCACACTCTAGCCGCAAAAGGGTTAACTGATTAGCGGAGCGAGTGTATCAGTCATCGTTGTGGTATTCCAGGTACGTGCATGGACTACTGTATGTTTCAGGCTCAGGAATGCTGACCCTCCGTGCCAGCCAGGCCAACAATAGTAATTTCCTAGTGTAATGGGAGCCACTGACTTATTTTCTCATAACTACTACTACTACTACTACTACTACTACTACTACTACTACTACTACTACTACTACCACCACTACTACTACTGCCGCTACTGCTACCATTTATACAACTACCATTTATACTACTGCTGCTGCTACTACTACTACTACTACTACTACTTCGGCTGCTGCTGCCACTACTACCATTGCTGCTGCTGCTGCTGCTGCTACTGCTGCTGCTTCTACTACTACTACTACTACTACTACTACTACTTCCACCACTACTACTACTGCCGCTACTGCTACCATTTATACTACTACCATTTATACTACTGCTGCTACTACTACTACTACTACTACTACTTCTACTACTACTACTACTACTACTGCTGCTGCTGCTGCCACTACTACCATTGCTGCTGCTGCTACTGCTGCTGCTTCTACTACTACTACTACTACTACTACTACTACTACTACTACTACTACTACTACTACTTCTACTACTGCTACTACTTATGTTCTTATGTAAATAAGACTTATTATTACAAATATCGATAAATACATTTCTACAAATGAGAAGACTGGCTCATGCCGTCATGGAACTTCAGACGCCTTTTTTGGCCTTTCAATTAAATTTCAAAGATACGCTAGAAAACGGGGCATGTCTGCTTTAGGAGGGTTGCACCCGGTACTAACTGCATGTCATCATCTAAGGCGACTGTTGGGCCTGTGTACCGCATTCCATCAGGTGATCGCTGGTATGTGTCTGATACTCACCAGGTAGAACCTTTTCCAGGAAAAAACAACTGTTTAGAGGTACGGTCTGTCCCCGTGTTCGAGCGGTCTGGAGCTTAACGGTTGACCTGTTTGAGAACTCCAACTGCACAATTGCAGTGTCGTGAGCGGTTGTATTTCTTTTTACTTTGTTATTGTTTTGAAATATGTAAATGAAACATTTGATGAATATCAATGTTATAAATTTATCTCTTGTGTTTAACATTTGTTTAACATGCGCATCTGGTCACGCGAAAAAGATTTTTTTTAAATGAACCAAAATGAATGAAGGAATAAATAAATGAAAGAACAAAGGGACGAACAACCGAACAAGAAAAGATCGATAAATGAATAAATAGATAAATAATAGGTAGATAGATAATAAATAGTTAAATAGATAAATAAATAGCTAAATAAATAAAGAATTAGATATATAAATAAATAGATAATAACTATATAAATTACTATATAAATAAAGAACTGGAAAACCCTATACCATGGACGTAATAGTTTTCATAGTTTTGATGACTTGCGATCACTGTTTGATGTACCCAATACAGAGGCTAGGTGGAGGACGAACCCGCGCGGTATTCACCTTTGACTCTTGTATAATGACAGGTACAACTACATGGCACATGGCATATGTCAATCAGTGCATATTGAGGCCATCCAATATCATAGCGTCCGGGAGGTCTAACAAATACATTTCTATCTAAATTCCGTGAGTACAATTGGGTATTTTTTTAAAGGGACATTGTTCGATGGAATTCAAAGAACATTTTTTGATCAAACATTTTTCTCAAATATTCTTCTATTATAATATATTAGCATATGTGTCAGACATCGCGCTCCGTATAAATGATTTTCCCGCCACCTTGCGTGTCAATATCAGCATACTGGACATTCCTGACTCGCTGCCTCAGCAGCGGGAGGTATGTAAGAACGTACCTAAAGCCCAAGTCACATTCCATGAAAACCTCCGTGCGACCAACTAATCGTGGCCGATCATGAAGCTCCACCAAGTCGGTCCCGACTGACGACAGGTCTTGTGTGTTGTGGTCACATTCCAAGTGGTCGCGCGACCAGTTTGTATTGGGGGTTGTGCATAGGTCGTGAGACACTCGCACAACCAACTCAAGTCAGTCGCAAGTCAGTCGCAAGTTCAGTACAAAAAACAGGTGTTACTCGCACAACTGACTTGCGAGTGACTTGCGAGTGTCTCAAGTTGGTTGTGCGTCACTCTTGTGAACAGCAGCAAATATATATATATATATATATATATATATATATATATATATATATATATATATATATATATATATATATATATATATATATATATATATATATATATATAAATATATATATATATATATATATATACATATATATATATATATATATATATATATATATATATATACATATATATATATATATATACATATATATATATATATATATATATATATATATATATATATATATATATATATATATATATTTATATATCTATATATTCATATATACATATATATATATATATATATATATATATATATATGTGTGTGTGTGTGTGTATATATATATATATAAATAAATATAGAAATATATATATATATGTATATATATATATATATATATATATATATATATAGATATATATATATATATATATATATGTACATATATATATATATATATATATATATGTATATATGTATATATGTATATATAGATATACAAATATATATATATATATATATATATATATATATATATATATATATATATATATATATATATATATGTATATATATATATGTATATATATATATATATATATATTATATATATATATATTTATATTTATATATATATATATATATATATATATATATATATATATATATATATATATATATATATATATATATATGTATACATGTATATATACAAATATACATATACGCATATATATATATATATATATATATATTATATATATATATATATTTATATGTATTTATATATATATATACTCTCAAGAGTGACGCACAACCAGCAAAACCTCCGTGCGAGTGACGCACAACCAGCACAACCCTCGTGCGTCAGTCGCGGTCGCCAACAGGTCGCGGAGAGAATTGCGAAGCGTATCGCAAATCTCTCCACGACCCGCGACCTCTGATTTTTGGTAGCACAACCTCTATAAAACCTCAAAAACCTGCAAAACCAACGTGCGACGCTCGCACGTCGGTCTCGTGATTGGCACCGATTTTTGGTCTTTTTCAGGTCGTAGAGAGGTTTTGTATGGAATGTGACTGGGGCTTTACAGGTTCAGTTTGAACCTGTACATTTCAATTGACCCATTCTTGCCTGTACCTGTACCGCCCCAAGATCCAAAAAACATTCAAATTTCATCAATATGTTTAAGAAACAAAGCATCTCTGATAACATATTCGAAGAAGAAATGATATTTTTCAATATAGCATCTGTAAACTATTTGAAGAAGAAATATTTATTTCCATGATAAACCAAATCGTCATCTTCCCTTCAGATGCTTTGAAATCCTATTTTTGCACGGTCATTTTTAAAACTGTCATAGATCCAGATGATGTCTTTGCAAGAACTCTTTGGCATGACTAGTCTAATAGAAAGAGCGCTCGGTTTCAGGTTACAAGGCCTTAGAAAACAAATGCAAATGTATGTAATACAACTGGTAATAGATATATTTGAATTACAGGTCTTAATTCATTCAATTAACCCTTTACCCCTGGAGCCTACACATGATTTGACATTTGGAAAATATTGATTGAAACTAATATTTTGAGAAATAAACGGCTAAAATCAGTTGGTCCCATCCTAATAAACTGTTTCTATGCAACTATTGTTGAAAAATAAATTTATCTTATCAGATAAATCCAGAGTTGTAACATTGAGAGTGCAATCCATGTGTGAATGGTTAAAGGGACCAATCAGATGATGGGAAACCAGAGACCTTTGTTGGTATGGCGTCGAGTGCCTGAAATAGATGTTATCAACTGAAATGCTTTTCATTCTCCATTTCAGATCGATCTATTAAAGTTCAATTAAAGAGCAGTCATCTAAAGCAAAATGTTCGACACTTCGAGCCAGCGATTTGAAGTCGACCAAAACATATGTCTGTCGCCACCCACGTTGGACGAGCAGACCACCCATGGCGTTACGATTGTGTCTAGTGCAGACACCACACAGACTACGGCCGGCTTTCCCGGAAGCGGAAACGAAATGTCGTCTGCTTCTATGACGGAATTGTTGCCAGTGTTCATGACGACTACAGGCGCCAATACAGACTCTCGTAGTGGTGTTCTTTCAGCCTCAGGTCTAAGTTTACCGCCAATTTCCAATGCGTTCGTTATGCCGGAAAGTTCGTCTGCTTCGATGACGTCACTACACGGTGGCAATTGTGCAAATTCTGGCGAAGCGCGGCAAATTAACTATTCCCCACTATCAGATGCTTTAAATGATCTTCAAGAGACTATATATAGCGCAGTGTTAGACGAAATAGACGACGCCACGGCTGTTTCACTCCTTGACGAACTTCGCGGTGAGACGTCATTGTCGTCACCATCCTTGCAACAAACCGATTCTCCAAATACGTCATGTTCCACATTTACGTCATCAAGCACTTCATCGAATTCTCAGGCGCAGCCAAACGTGTCGTGTCATCAATACACAAACCCCACCTCTTCAAATTTCACTACCAATACCTCTACACGCCAGACATATACCCCAAGACCCACGCAAATTGACTCTTGTTTTGGGAAAGATTTGAAAAGACTGCCATCATACGACGAGCACATGAAGCGAAGAGTTGAACCTAAAGAAGAATATACTTCGTCCTGTTCCGGTCAGAGCAGCAGTAGCATCAGCAAAGACATCTTGGCGCTTTTAGGGTTGACCAAGGACGATCTCAGAGTGACAGGTAAGATGGAAAAGATGTTTCTTATTGCCAATAAATGGCGCAGTGATGCAAGGCACCCCGGTTCAGTTTAATTTATTTCACTACCAATAGATGTTGCAAGTATGCAAGGCACCCCGATTCAGTTTAGTTTATTTCACTACCAATAGATGTTGCAAGTATGCAAGGCACCCCGATTCAGTTTAGTTTATTTCGCTGCCAATAGATGTCACAAGTATGCAAGATAGCCCATATGAAACATGTTGTCATGTACCAGGAATGATTTATTAGTAGTTGTATGTCTATTTCCTATGCATAACTTAAAAAACTCATACTTGGTAAATCACAGAGTAGAAAAACTTCGAAAAATACAACATCAGACGCTACAAATCATGTGCAATTAGAAATTTCAAAATGTTAAAGATGTAACAAGAGGTTATTAGATATAAATTAGTATAGATAACATGTTATGTGTTCAGCAGGTATCACACAAGGCTTAACATTAATAACTTCAAATACGTTACTCTTTAATGACAATCAATTTACACATTTATCATACCTTCTCGGCAGAAAACATAACGAAATAATATTAATACACCAATGTGCTTATCTTGATAATCCAAGCCACTTAAGGTGGGTCCAGCACTTAGGACATTAGCTAGCACTTTCTTCATTTACAGCTTGTAGGTGATTGTAACACCCAGTAAACTATATATTTTCTGAAAGAAGACCTTTTCAGCTATCTTTCAATGCTACTTTGATTTATCTTTTCTCAAATGTCAGA
>OZ012689.1:35434540-35591948 GCA_963942565.1 Maea johnstoni
ATATATTATATATATATATTATATATATTATATATATATATATATATATATATATATATATATATATATATATATATATATATATATATATATATATATATATATATATATATATATATATATATATATATATATATATATAAATATATATATATATATATATATATATATATATATATATATATATATATATATATATATTTATATATATAAGTATATATATACATATATGTATATATATATATATATATATATATATATATATATATATATATATATATATATATATTTATATATATAAGTATATATATACAGTGCTGACATTTAATTCCTGCACTAAATGCGTGGGCAGACCGGGCATAATACACGACCGCACGCCCGATTATCACCAAGTTTCTTGGGTATAAAAGCATGGATGACCTCACAACTGAACGTAGCTTTGTTCTTCAAGTTAGGTGGGTCATTGGCGTGCTTGGCTTAATTTTTGACATGTTATCAAAGTGTGTTTGTACAATAAGGCACTAGCAGACGTCCGGTCGACTGGTGCAGGAATTAAATGTCTGTACTGTACATATATGTATATATATATATATATATATATATATATATATATATATATATATATATATATATATATGTGTGTGTGTGTGTGTGTGTGTGTGTGTGTGTGTGTGTGTGTGTGTGTGTGTGTGATTGCATGCATTTTCATCGACTCTAATTTGAATACAAATATGAAAATATCGAGTTGACATAGAGTAGCGACTCTAGCCGATAGCTATTACCTGTAACCCCCCAAATAATTACAAAATATGAAATAAATAAGACAATTAAGGTGCGACAAAATAAACACTAAATGCTGCATCTACAAAGAATATAAAAGTACAAATATGTACTAAATATGCTAGGTGTCAAAATATAGTTACAGCATAAAGCCGCATTTAAACAGAATCCTGTAAAACTATAAAAGACACAACTATTCGTAGAAAAAACATCGGTTATCTCGTTCACCTTGGGAAAATATAGCAAGATTTTATATTTAATGCTGTCAATGCAAATTTCCCTGGGGTGGGGGGGGGGGGGGGGGGGGGGGAGTGGCATCCCCTTCTCTCTTGGCTTCTCCACCCAACCCCCCGCTCCGTTTAGTATACCCAAAGGTGATGACAGTGCAGAATTACGATTGCACTAATTTCACCTATTAATTAGTACCCCTTGATTAGCGGTATCCTGTTTTCCCTCATGAGTGCGTGTAGGTCTCTGATGGCAGGTATATAACACGAAGAATTAGCGAGAAAGCCACATTGCCTTTTGGGAGGTAGTTAGGAAGACAGGGGAACGCATCCACCAAAGACAGCCAACTCAGGTATACTATGCTCAACTCAGGTTTATAGGTCGATCAAGCCACTCATTATCAGAGGGCCACGAGAAAATGTCATCTGGATCTAAGATACTTTTAATTATAGTTTCAAGATGAAGAATGAGTTCTTAAGATTTTTAAAGCAGGTACTGACTGATGTTTTTTTTCAAAACGTCCTCAAAATATGCTTTTACACGGTTCTCACAGTGTAATCAGGTTATGTTATGAATTTATTTTTTCATAAGGAAATGAAATGGAGATGGGCAACTCAGGGTTGCACCAACGCGCAAAGAAAGCCTTTCAGATATTCACAGAGGCATTTTCAAATACAGATTTTTTTTATCAAATTGCGAACTGCATTACTTTTCATTGTACATCCATTGATCCAGGTTTTTATCATTGATGTGATGGCCAATTTTGTTGTTTGCATTTTTGGATCACTTGTATCCGCTGAATCCCAATGAGTGCGTTTGCCTGGTCGCTTTAAAGTGCATTGAGGAGTAGTGTCTAAGATGCTTCTGCAACGGAAAAAGAAATTTCTTCTTGGTTTCGTGTTTTCAAACTCGTCGCGATATGACCTTAGCTGTTTGAAGTGACGTAAAAACCAATTCCTTTCTTCCTTTTTGTGGCACGTCGTACGTCGACATCCACACATTGCTCTGCCCATTTTGCAATTCTAGCCTATATTGTGACTATCCAAAGGCTATGGCAGTCACATATCTGTGCAGACAATGGCATTGCTACAGACTGCTCGTGGCCGATGTGAAACTGCCAGAGACGTGGGGTTTGGCTTTGGTTTCCTCGGGTATACCCGGGTCAAGCAGACTCCAATACCCGCCAAATGTTCATTAGGAATTTTCTATTTTGATTATCGTCACCTTTCCCATAATTTTGAGGCTTTGTCGTGACTAGCCATTTGTAAGAGGTGTAGGAAACCGGAGAACCCGGCAAAAACAACCGCCTATACCCAAGCCACTGGCAACTTGCTCACATACACTGGCTAGGTTTCGAACCCTTTAATAGGTAGACACAGGGCGCGTAATACATCAGACCACTCTGCCAGGGTTCAGCCTCATTTACTTTCTTAGATGATATGTAGAACACTTTCGACAACGTGTGAAAAGCAAGGGCATAGACGTCATAATCGCCGACATTTTGTCGTGCATTGAAGAGAAAGAAAATTAACGAACTTAATTCACCTTTCCTGGGTGATCATAAAAGGAATTACCACATAGTGGGTAATAGAAATCAGGGAAGTCGCTATCACGAGTGCTCCAGCCGATGCCTTGTTTCTATGTGAAAAATATTCCGTTTTAATTACTGTATATCACGAATTCACGATTAACCGGCGATCATAAAAAGACGAATACCACTGTAAGAGTATTTTCTGAACCCAATGCAGGGTTTTTTGACATAAAGGAGTCTCATTAAAAGATACTTATTGCAAAAGAGGCTTTTAAAACTGACAGATTCCCAGACACCCTTTTCTGTGTTAGGCATGTCTAATTGACGTCACATTGATGTCGAGGTAGAATTTCTTTAAGTGGTGTTAGGAAAAACAGGAAAATGCTGTCACAATCACTGTAGCACTTAGCCTTAGGAAGGCAACGTGGGGGATACTGTTACGACCTACTTAATTTGATGCACGTTATCTGTTGGTTCAATCAGGCCAAATCGCATCTTTGTTGGTTGAACAGCATAAATTGCATTCAACGATAGCTTGCACAGGTGTGGATTGCATCTTGAGTGATGTGAAATATATAACCAGTTATTTTTGGAGATTTCCGCATGATAAACGTACTCATTGTAGACCAGAATCTTTGCTAGGATTTCGAAACCGTGTGTCAAGTGTCAACAATATTTTCTTTTCATTTTCAAAGGTTGCAGTATTAAAGTTACTAGTATTTAGAACTCAATCCTATAAACATGCATCAGTGAATACTCAGATATTTACATGTATTATGGATGCGCATTTACTATAACATAATATTCAAAAAATGATGAGTTGTGGCATTTGTCTTACCAGACGCATGCGCAAAAAATAAAACGATAAGTGTTGGTGTCTTGGGGTTGTGTTTTTGCCAACGCTACAATCAGATCATACTGTTTTTTTATGATTCTTGGACGCGTTTCCGCGTATACATTAAATAGCACATTCCTAACCATGCTTTCTTGTTTGCGTTTTTGCAGAATCCGTTTCTTCCCGAAGCCCAGAACCAAAAATCATGAACATTTCACCCTATGACGTAACAGGTAAGAATTTATAGATAACGTTTACACATTCAAGCCTAGGGGTGATTCTCCCGGAAGTTCCCTTGGGATCTATGCTCTTCAAAAATCTACCGAATTAAGCATTGCTTCATCGGATATTTGAAGAGGGATTATAGGCTCTCTTCTAATATACATATCTCATTCAAATATTTCCAACATTGTTTTTGTTAAAGAAACATCACCAAAAGCCTGGTCTACTTTGACCGACACAGGCCCAAATGTGTTTATTGATTGGTTTAGCCCATAAAGTAGTACAATTATCCGAACGTCTAAATGATTTGATTATCAAACATAGGAAAGACATCTGTTGTTCAGCTGTAAAATGAATGTATTAATTCAATATTTTAATGTATTTCTATCTTCGTTTCAGGGAGTAGTCAACAGCGTCTCTGGCAATTCCTTTTGGAGCTGCTGAATGATCGCTCCTTAAAGAACGTAATCAGGTGGGAGGGACAGATCGGGGAATTCCGAATGGTTCAGCCGGAAGAAGTGGCGAGATTGTGGGGAGAGCGAAAGAACCGCCCCAAAATGAACTACGACAAACTTAGTCGAGCGCTGAGATATTACTACGACAAGCTTATTCTGACCAAAGTGTCGGGCAAGCGCTATACGTACAGATACAACGCAAGTCTGCTCAACTTGCCGCTAAACGGCTCTCAGGAACAGCAGCAAGGCTACGGCAGCAACCTGCCAAAGAATGAGACCTCTATAAACATAGACGCCCTGGCGGGCTACCCCCACGGCCAACTAGGTCAACAGCTGGGAGGTTATTGCAATGGCTTCCCAAACACACGTGACGTCATGGAGATGGCGCAGCGGCGCGCGCTTATCATGAGCATGTCTGCAGCCGCGGCGGTAGGTGGCGATTGGAAGGACATCACGACACCGATTCCATTCTGCCACTCGCCTATTGGTCCAATTCCTCTACAGTCTACTTTCAGCTTCTCCAAAGAGGCCATCGCCAATCTGTCCAGCTATACAGGAGGCATGTCGGGAAACCCAACGCCAAAAATGTTCCGACCAACGTTTGAAAGTAACTTCACTTACCCACCCGCTTGCAGTAGCAACGAATACCCTTCACGATAAATTAGGAAAAAGGAAAAGCAGGACATATTCTTATTTTGAACTATGAACATACGCACTATTTCACCCAGTAGCATCTGAAGTGCACGCACTGTCTGGAACATTAGAGCATAACTTAAATCAATCAATGTGATAATTGAAAATCATTCTCAGACTGCGAGAGAGAATGTAAAACCCAACAAAATAACAACTTTCAGTATAATATTTCTCAAAATATATAGGTGTTATAAGATATTTCCATATGCGCCAGAGCATATGTCAGTTCAAGATGTTTATGTGCTTAAACAATTCCTTAGCCTTTTGATATTGCTGGATCTTCAAGTGTTCCATAGGTGGAGTATAGATTACTCTGAACCTTTCGAAATTCAGAGTGAGACCTGCTCATAAGGACCACTATTGGAACAAATAGAAAGTGGTCTTTATACGTAGGTACATGCACTCTATTTTAGGGACATATAAATTGTAGTAATGTGTTGCAAATGGGGTAATTGACGATACATCATTTGTGTTCAGTAAGGGTAACCAATCTAAACAGGTTGGCCTTTAGACGGACGCAGACGTTTTGAAATAATTAAATTTTCATTTTTCATTTAGGTGAGCTGCGGTCGTGAGTTGAGTCTCACTGGTGCAACTGATTATTGTATATATGTGTACATAGGAAAAAGGTATTCTCCTACATGTGATTTCGTGAAATGTGGTTTCTTTGTACATTTTATGAAACGCCGAATGTGTCAATAGCAATATTATCCTAAACATAGGAACAATAAGAGAGTAATATAAAACACATGCTATTAGCAAGGATTAAGTGGGTCGAATTGAACGAGTGATTAAAAGGGGCGATAGCCTAGGAGGCAATATATATATATATATATATATATATATATATATATATATATATATATATATATATATATATATATATATATATATATATATATATATATATATATATATATATATATATATATATATATATACATGCATTTACATTTGCAATTGTCTTTAACCTTTTCATGGACTAGGTCCCTTGGAATATCTCTATGCTCCAAAACCTTTGAAAACTACTTTTGGAATGATGCTTTATTTTAGATATTATCGATTGGATCCATTCTTTCATTAAACATTTATTGGAGGTTGCTTTGTTATCAAGATATGCCATATGCATGTGTATGTTTACCTCATGTGTCGAAATGTTAAATGATTCCTCTGTAAATTTTCTAATCAACAATTCAATTTTTATTTCAAAGTTGCTTATTGACACGTCACGTGGTTGAAGGAAAGTTTGAGCGAAATGGGTTATCATGTTACTTCAATCACTCCGGAATGCATAAGTAATAGAACATACAAAACATGTCCTTTCCCAAAACAATTCTCCCTCAAAACTATATGGACGAGTAACTAATGTAAATATGGGGAATCCACTTTAATTTAATTTCATGCCGGTGTTATGTAAAATGAAATCAACAATGGATTGGATAATGAATAGTGCACACTATCTTTTCTAAGGATTTGTAAAGGTATGATAGTCATTTTCGAGACTATACTATCAGCTGTGAGAAGCTGTAAAGGATATTACTGCTGAATCGTAGACTTTAATGTTTATATTGTAATAGATATACCTGTCTCTTATATGTTAGTAAAATGCGTATAATTTTCCCAGGTGATAACTTTTATATGCAAATAAATCAAAATGAACATGCAATTCTTTCGTCGTTTTTGTCATTCAGCCATAATAAGAAATGCTCACACTAACTTGTCTAGGAGGCTGACATAATGGAAAGTGGTTGTTTTGGTATAGATCAAGGTATAGGTTTAATCTATTGTGATATAAATGTATAATTTGAACCCTGGCTCCATATATAGTTAATGTGGGACTGGTTATCGGAAAATTCTGTAATGAAAGATATTTTTAAAAAGATATGGAACTAAAATGATTTGAATCGTACACCACTTAGTCGTTAGAAACAGGCGGTTTACACTGACTTCACACACACACACAAACACACACACATTATATATATATATATATATATATATATATATATATATATATATATATATATATATATATATATATATATATATATATATATATATACATATATATATATATACATATATATATATATATATATATATATATATATATATATATATATATATATATATATATATATATATATATATATATATACTAGTATATATATATATATATATATATATATATATATATATATATATATGTATATAGGCTCTTGGGTAGTTGTAAAGGTGGATTACCTGAATAACAAATCAAATACATTATAAAACTGCGATCAATAAGTAAAAAGTATGGTGCACTCTTTTAGTGTGCAAGAGTTACAATGTACCATATTTTGTACATAGTAATTGTAGACTAGCTTATCAAAGATATTGTCTGAGGTACTTTAGGTACCAATTGACTAAATAGACTATAGCAGGTATACATCTGCCAAATACATCAGTGCGTAAATATGATGTTGAAGATCTATACACAAGACACCTTGAAATGTGTTACAACCATTCTGTCCTGTTTTGCAAATGGTAAAAGGTGTACACATATACGATAAGAAATTGGGACTTGACTTTACTGAGAAATGCCATACGATGGTCTGTTACTCACATGTAAGATATAGTCAGTTAGAGTTCCTTTCAGCTCTTTCTCAGCTATAAAAGAAGAATGCCTCATAGCACACATTACAGTTGCTGTAATAGGTAATAGAAAGATAGAGGTTACTATTGCCGCGAATTGGTAATAGAGAGCTACATACAAAAATATGTCCTTTTGAAAAGAAATTCCCATCATAATGTATAAGCTAAGTGGAAAACAAGAACTTGTGTCTAAGGGATTTGATAATTGATGAACTGAAATAGATTGTTGTTGGTAACACAAAACAATCTCCTTATTCCAAATGCAATCCCTAGTCAGGAGGAAGGCAGAGAGCAAGCATATCATGATGAATGTTTTGTGTGCACATGTTCAAGATAACAAAAAATATTTTCCATACAAGTATGTAATTGTGAAGAAAAACATATTTGTGTCATAATGAGTAGATAATTAATAAACAAGAAGATTGACAGTTTCCGAACACACTTAGTGATAAAAAGCAAAGGCAATGAGTAAAATTCTAGTTCAGCAAATTCTAAGGTATGAGCTCACTATAAGGAAAATAGACCTTTGTGACAGCATGGGTTGGGGCTTGGTGAAAAGGACCAGTAAGTTGAGGTGGGAGGGGGCGGGGGAGGGGATGGGGGGGGGGGGGGGGGGGGGGGGGGGGGGGGGGCTGGATTTGGCGTGGTTCGAATCCCAAAACACTATAGCTCCGATTTTAGTGCATTCGCTTCGTTACAGGATTGCAAAAAAGTTGATTATGTGAGTTTGCTATGAGGAAAATGGACATTTGTGTCTCAGGGTTGGTAGTGGTTGACAAGAACAAGAAATCTGAGACTATTGGGGTCGAACAAACATCAGATAATGACCCTGATTTTAATGCAATCATTTGTTAACAGGAAGGCAATGGGTGCTTCAGTGCGGAAAGAAGATGAAACAAAACTTAACGTCAAAGTATGTTGGTGTTGGCTATTGAACAGGTATATTGAGACAGGGGGATTGCTTTGTACAAAGTATAAGGCTCTATTTCAATGATAGCGATATGTTGATAGGTTAATAAGGGGCAGTAAGTATCATTTTAATATTTGCATATTTGCTTTCTAATTTCCATGAACTATGAAGATTTGCTTGGGATCCAGGCAGCCATCATTTTTTCATATTCTCTATCAATATATGAACAAACAGTACAAAACACAACAGGGCTATGGCAGGATAAAAATACAAATACATTAGTTTGCACTACCATTTCATGTGACTGGTCCATGTATGACAACATTTCATTGGGTGAAACAAGAAAAATCAAGTTTAATTTTGTATTTTTGACTTGTGACAGGAAAACACCCTGAAAATGGCAGTTTCTGGCCGTAGTATCGTTTCATTTCAAACGTTCACTACTTCAATCATCAGCCAGACAATCATTAGATTCCTTTTTGAGTTGAAATTGGGTCTAATCCATTGGGTATCATGCCAACAATGAAATGATGCCATATGGACACATTTTCCTCAATATTAAACCTTCCAGGCACCGTTATACACATTAAACATATTTTACCATTTTTCCCAACTTTTCATCAACCTCTTCAGCGAATGGATGAACATACTTCAGCTAGATATTGTATGGAAGCACACAACTTATCAGCCCTAATCCTTTTCTATCCAGTAAAAGCTTCTTTTGATTATTTTATTAACATTTGAAAAAAAACAAGGTTTTTTGTCCTTCGCTTTGTTTGACCAAAACAAAGGCGTCCTATACAGAGACATCTTAGCTAGGAAAATGGGAAACATTCTTTTTCACCAAATGTGGCTAAGAACCAAGACATATGGGTGGGTACCCTGTATACGTAGTTTAGGGAAGCTGTGTTTACTTTTAAAATAATAGAAGGTGTAATATTGAAAGTGCGTTGCCTACAACCTAAAATTTCCCATGTGTGATTTATTATTTTGGTAAAGGTAAGAGTAAACATGGGAAGAATATACCAACTTTCATTCGAGAAGCAAGAATGTGTAATTTTCTAACTTACAGAGCATTATTGTCAAAATATTGCTTCTAAATATAGATAACGCACATACATGACTGAGCATCTACATACTGCAATAATTTTACATTATCAAAATACTTTATGCTTGCAAACCTTTCAATGTTAACATAAAGTGTATGGCTAGTTCTATTGGTGGCAGAATATAGGCAATAAGTAAGCAGTTTTAATTCCCTATTTGTAGTTGTCCCATTTGTAGACCACTTTCTATTTGTGCTATTTACAGTTCAGTTGTCATACCTTTTTGTAATCGTTTGTGTTATCATAGATGTTGTACATATTCTAATGCATATTTCATGGTATATACCAGAATCAATTGCGGATTTAGAATTCTGAATTATTTTTTCATTTTTGTTGAGGATGGTTTTCCATATGCAAATACCACACATATAGAAATGAGAAAATATATTTTTAACAACTTACATTATATATATATATCAATAGGTTCTTGTATTAGTTCATACCTTCTGTAAGTAATATGAAGTTAGTGGATGACGATTCTACTGAAAACAGAGCTGAGATGAAGTCTGTAATATGAATGTAATGAACGTATGTAATGTCCCATACGTAGACACCTTATACTTGGGACATGGATAACAGATATGTAGATATCGCCAGATTTTACTTGAAATTGTGTTTGAAGTGTTACTTTAAAAGTAGTTATGCAATGCCCTTACATTATAGCATATCAAATATTTGATAGAAATACACACTTACCTTACTTTTGATATAATGTTTTTAAGGAGCATTAGGACTATCATTCAAATGAATCAACCAGAAGGTTTTGACTTACATTCAAAGTGTCTACGTATGGGATATTTCGAAAATGAATCAGTCACTTGTGAAATGGGGCCAAAAATATATAAATATGCATTCCATAGATTCATCAAAAATGACTTGATTCAGTCATAAGGAGGGTAGGTTGGTTAATAATCATTCAAAGTATTTGATTAAACAATTATTTGGTTAATCATTTAGAAAATATTTACTTAATTTTGGGAAATGGTGATTTAAAAGTGACATAATGATTGAAATACTTGCTATACATACTTGTAACCACATAGAAAATTTATAATACGGAACTTCTATTGATAGATAATGATTTTAAAGGCTAAAAAGTTTAATATCATGTATGAAATTGCCATTGTGCAAGCAATATAACATTGCATAAAAGGTCTCTAGAATCTATACCTTTGAGCACTCTATGCCCTACCATATTTTACAAAGACCAAAATCAGGCACAATTTCATTTGCCTGACATATGCAGATTAAATATGACTAGATTTGGTCACAATATGAGATTTTATATTTGAGCAAAATGAAACACAATTACCCCCACTCCCTTTATCTTGCCCTACAGTACACCAGTAATATATATATATATATATATATATATATATATATATATATATATATATATATATATATATATATATATATATATATATATATATATATATATATATATATATATATATATATATATATATATATATATATATATATATATATATATATATATATATATATATATATATATATATATATATATATATATATATATATATAAGAACGAATAGCATGTCGGTCATCTCAAAAGTATCTTACATTGAAATTAAAAGCTTGTGAGGCTATCCAATACATGTGTTTGTGTCCCTGGACAGTTTGATAATCGATGAATTGCAAGTACACTTATACTAGGGCTTGGTAACCTATTACAAAATGCCCTCGCTAGGTAACAGCAAGTGATTGTGTGCTATTTCAGTTAATTCACAGTATATGATTGTGTGCTATTTCAGTTAATTGGCAGTGTAGAGTCATGTACCGTTACATGCCTTTGATCTCGAAAACATTTTCCATTTTAGTACACTATCAATGTGTTAACCAAAACATGTTTGTGTCTCTATCAGTAGATGATAGATATGCGGACACAAGGGATGTACTTGTAATGCTGTCGCTTGGCAATAAGGAGGTAATGAGTACGAGCAATACTTTAGTGACGCAGAGATACAATAACTTCTTCAGATCTCGAAAATATTATTTATTCTCAAGAAAGAGTTTGCAAGAAAAACACCATTGCATATTAGCGAGTTGATGTTTGCAAAAATAAACTAGTAGATTGAGATGGGGTTGTCTGGTACAACAAAGCAAACAGACACTTTATCTATTCTACTGTGATTGCGATTACTCAATAAGATAATTAGAACTATTATATATTTTTTGCCAATAAGCGTTATAATTTCTAGTAGGTTGGAATGTCATATTTGCAATGTAATATATGATGTTGCATAAGAATGCATACAGACAATAAATAAACAAAGTTTAGGCTGAAGTTGCAGTAGAAGAAATAACATGTATGCCATATGAATATTACTTTTAATTGTATAAGTATAAGGGGATGGGGTTGTTTAAAAAAAGTGTCTATTTGAGTGATAGTAACATATGATATTAAATATGAATACATACCAACACTGCATATACAATGGACTAGCAGGATGGATTTGCAGTGATGGCTATGATAATACGGTTAGGTATAGTAGGCTGGGGTTATTCAAAATATATGTCTGTTACATTGGTACTACCTGGGCAATAGTAGGCACTAAGTATTAGTTCAGTGTTTGCCTATATGTGTTGTAATTTCTAGTATTTTAAATAATGCATTGGTAATGTAATGTATGGTTTGTAACAAATGTATACAGTCAATAAACATGCAATATAATATATATTTTCTCAAAGCCAAAGTATCTTAGGGGACAAACTTCAGGGGTCCTTCAAGTATATTTTGACTTTTTCGACAGAGTTAAATCAAACCATTTACAAACAAAAACAGTAGATTCCTTGCCTATATTCTACAGGTCTGAAATAAAATTCAAGTCAATAAATCCTCTAAAAATAAGCGGAAACATAATGTTCCCAAACGGTAGATTTTTTGCCATGATGGTATTTGTATATATATATAAATAGCCCTTCAATTTGAAATATCAAATAGGCTGCTGAGTAGTTAAAAAGTGGATTATCTGAATAAAAAATAAAAAATGTTATCAAACTGCGTGCAGGAGGTAGACATGATGATGCATTGCTTTTTAGTGTGAAAGAGTTATGGTACAAAGTAATTGTCGACTGGCTTATAAATCACATTTTTAAGGCTACCTTTTCCAAAATCCACATGAGAATGCCCTCGCTAGGTAACAGCACCTATTTCAATTCGTTCCCATTGTAGAGTCACGCACGGTAACATGTCTTTATTCTCAAAAATATTTTCCATTTTAAGTACACTAGGAATGTGTGAAATAATACATGCTTGTTTCTCAATCAGTAGATGATTGACAAACAGCAAAAAATAGATTGTGACGTGGGGTTAGATGTCTGGAGACAATAGCCATACTCGTAGTGCAGTCACTTGGCAACAGGGAGGCAATGAGTACAAGTAATACCTCAATGAAGCAGAGTGACAATAAGTTGGTGTGATCTCGAAAATATTACTTATTATCAAGTAAGAGTTTGCGAGGAAAACAAGTTATAAAATTGCAAATAAGAAGTAGAAATGACGGTGCAATCTTTTTTATTGTGAAAGTCACACACTTATGGTCAATAGGGATTCTAGACTGACCTATAAAACACATTTTCTGAGGTCCATTGGGCACAAATTAGGAATAGGTTAAAAGCAATCAAAGATTTGTCAATTACCTGATGTTGAAGATCTATACACAAGACGCTTTGAAATGTGTTACAACTATTTTGTTCTGTTTTGCAAATGGTATAAGGTTACACACACAATAAAACATAGTAATTCTGTCAAAGTTATAAAGAAAATGCCTCATAGTACACATAACAGTTGTGGAGTAATAGAAAGATAGATAGTACTACTGTATCTCGGCAAATTGTAATAGAGTCACATACAATAATATCTCTCCGTTCGAACATATCTCCCACCATGGTTTGCAAGCTAAGTATTTATCTCTAAGGGATTTGGTGATTGATGAACTGAAGTAAATTGTTTTTGGTAATATAGTAATAACAATGTCCCTATTCCAAATGCAATCTCTAGATAGGAGGAAGGCAGAGGGCACATTATTGTGAATGTTTTGTGTGCATGTGTTCAAGATCACGAAAGTATTTTCCATACAGGTGTGTGATTGTGATGCAACACGTGTTTGTATCATAATGAGTATATATAAATTGATATACAAGAAGATTGACAAGAGGGAGGTCGGGTTCCCTACACACTTATTGATATGAATATGCATATCATAGATTCGAAAATGACTTGATTCAGTCATACTGAGGGTAGGTTGGTTGATAATCATTCAAAGTATTTGATGAAACAACTATTTGTTTAATCATTTAGAAAATATTTCCTTAAGGGACAAATGCACCATCATGATGATTTAGATTCAAAATGAGCATATACATGTCGTCTTTCAAATAAGACCTCAAACAAGTCTGTCCTCGTCTGCACTACTCAGCTATGGCTCATAAAAGTGAGTAAAAACCAGGCCTGAGGCTGGGCATGGAGGCTTCCATTATCAGGACAGCGCTACACATTTTAAGCACCAACCTCTGATTGGTCAAGAGGTAGCGGTGGCATGAAGTCACTTCTTTAGTTTCTTATACAAACAGAGACACACTTATTGATATGAATATGCATATCATAGATTCGAAAATGACTTGATTCAGTCATACTGAGGGTAGGTTTGTTGATAATCATTCAAAGTATTTGATGAAACAATTATTTGTTTAATCATTTAGAAAATATTTCCTTAAGGGACAAATGCACCATCATGATGATTTAGATTCAAAATGAGCATATACATGTCGTCTTTCAAATAAGACCTCAAACAAGTCTGTCCTCGTCTGCACTACTCAGCTATGGCTTATAAAAGTGAGTAAAAACCAGGCCTGAGGCTGGGCATGGAGGCTTCCATTATCAGGACAGCGCTACACATTTTAAGCACCAACCTCTGATTGGTCAAGAGGTAGCAGTGGCATGAAGTCACTTCTTTAGTTTCTTATACAAACAGAGACACAGTACTGATCCATTCTCTCTGTCTCGAAGTAGAAGTAAGACAACACTGAACTCTAGTGTGCTAATAGTACAGTAGCCAGCCACCCATTTTTGGGATTCAGGTTAACCCGAGAGCTAGAAAATTTCCGTTGGTATCATGTTTTAGGCCCACACTTGGGGCATACCGCCAGGGTGGATGTAGACTTCAGAAGTGGTGCACATCTTTTTATGGGGTCATGTCTTAGACACCCCAATATATGTAAAAAGGCCCCAAAATGGTCAAAATAATAGGTATAGGGGTAGGAAAGGCACCCTAAACACTCATAACTCAGCTTAAACCAAACATAGGGATGAGTGTTTGGTATCAAAATGTTGGTATGAAAGAGGAGTATCTTTTGAAATAGTAAACACATAACTAACTCAATCCCATGATGTAATAAAGGTCATTCAAGGTCAAAATGGCTGCCAAATCAAGAATCTAGGATTTTCCCATATTCTATAGTTTCCGTTTATAAACTTCTGTTTTTTTGAAGGTATGTATTTCTTTTTTATAGCCACTTTTTCTAAAGGAATGTCTTTTAATGGAATTGTTGAACATCTTAGAAAGTTCATTGACTAGAGTTTTAAATCCAATTTTGAGCTGTAAGGTACAAAGTAGGGTACCAAGCCCACCTGGAGACCCCGAAAAGTGCCTAAAATGGTAAAAATTTGAAAACTTAAATGATTGTATCTTAAGTTTTATAAGTAGGAAGGGATCAGATGATGCACCAATACATTAGGTTTAATTTTCTCCTCAATCTGGAAGATAATGGAAAAATAATATTGAAATTAAGGGGTCGTTGAGGGTCAAATAAAGGTCAAAATATCATTTTCTCCCTAAAAAATCAAATTTTGATCAAGATATTTTGATGAAGTACTTGTGTTTTGTCATTATATAATTTCCAAATCAAGTTACCACAATAATTGACAGATAAATAATCTCATCTATGGTCCAACAAATCATTTTCTACCATTTACCCGTGAAAATGAAGTAGTTTTAAGTCAATATGGAGGTGTGGAATGTGGCATTTGGCTATTCAATGCTTATGATAAGTGTTTACGGACGGGTTATGAGAAAGTGCTAGTATGGGACCACTGTTTAGGTCATAAAAGTTGCGAGCACCAAACATTATAGGCATTGTTTGGTATCAAAATGTTTGTTATAAGACAGTCTTTCCATTCCATGCAACCAGCCTAGGGTAGGGTCTATTGTTGTGATACTAGAGGTCATTCAAGGTCAAACTAACCCCAATTTCATGATTTAAGGCATTTTGTCTTTAAATTTTCCATTTAGCAGCTTATCAAATTCTCCTATAATACATATTATATCCTGGAAATATTTTCAGGTAAGAAATGATTTTTAAAAAGGATTCTGAGACATTTCTAGGTCATTTCAAGAGAAAGTCTGGACCAATCTGGAATATTTAGGGACCAAAATAACAAAATGACTGATTACGGGTGCACTCAAATATTTAAGTGAGGCAGCAGAAAGTTGACATAACAGATCGAGTCATATCTTATGGTATGTCAGCTTTCATTTTTAATAGGGAGAATAAGCCTTTAAACGTGCGACATTACTTGCCTATTGTGTTTGTCATGTAAGATTATGAAGGCAGTGTAAAATATCATTGAGATTTAAGGAAAAAATGAAGGTCAAATAAAGGTCAAAACGTCATTTTTTCTCTAAAAAGTTCGAATTTTGGAGAATTTTTTATGAGGTACTTCTGTTTTGTCATTACATAATTTCCTAACCACATTACCACAATAATCGACAGACAAGATACCTTAAATATGTATGAATAGCCTTGATCAGAGGGCAGCTCTGCTGACATCCAGTTAAGTGGCTAACTTAGTAGGCTTATATGTTCAACATTTGAGTATTAGCAATGTAGGATTGGAGATCGTTCAGAATATACAGCCATCCTTATTCATTTAAAACAGTCTATGGCTCTTACGTCTGATTTGTGTTGGTGGATAGAAACCTTTATGCCTTAATTGCTATGGAATTCATGTGTGCTATTCACTCAGTGGTAATTGCGACACCTGTGAGTCAGTAAACCAGCCCTCAAGGGATGTACTGAGAATGGATTTGTGATTTGGGCAATTGACATATACCATATAGCACTACAATTTTAGCCCAAGTTATCCCAATGGTGCATTTGCCCTTTAAATTTGGGAAATGGTGATTTCAAAGTGACATAATGATTGACACACTTGCTATACATACTAATTAACACTTGACAATTTCATGATTTTGAACTTCTATCGATAGATTTTAAAGGCTAAGAAGTTTAATATCATGTATAAAATTGCGATTGTGCAAGCAATATCATATTGCCTAAAGGGTCTCTAGACTCTATACCTTTGAGCACTCTATGCCATGCCATTTTCTACAGAGACCAACACAAGGTCTGATATTAACTACTTTATATTAACTGCTTAAATATCATCTAGTTTTGGTCACAATCTGAGAGATTAAATTTTTGAGCAAAATGAAACACAATTACCTACCCCCCCCCCCCCCCCCCCCCCCCTTATCTTGCCAAGACCCTACAGTAAACTGGTGATAAGAACGAATAGCATGCCTGTTTCCTTAAAAGTATCTTATATTGAAAATAAAAGCTTGTGGGGCTATCATATACATGTGTTTATGTCCCTGGACAGTTTGATAATTGATGAATTACAAGTACACCAATACTGGGGGGGGGGGGGGGGGGGGGGGGGTAATAGAAGATAACGGCAAGTGATTGTGTATTATTTCAGTTAATTGGCAGGCTAGAGTATCGTTACATGTGCTTGTATTTCAAAAATAATTTTCCATTTTAAGTACGCTATGAATGCATGAAGTAAAACATGTTTGTGTCTCAATCAGTAGATGCTTGATAAACTACAAAAAATAGATAGTGACTTGGGGTTAGATTCGTAAACAAAATGGCTGTACTTGTAATGCTGTTGCGTGGCAACAGGGAGGGAAAGAGTACAAGTTGAGATCTTGAAAATATTATCTATTCTCAAGTAAGAGTTTGCAAGGAAAACACCATTGTATCTTAGCGAGTTGATGTTTGCAAAAATAAACTAGTATATTGAGATGGGGTTGTCAGGTACAAAAAAAGCAAACAGACAATTTATCTATCTTAATGTGGTTACTCAGTAAGATAATTAGAACTATTATATTCTTTGCTAATAAGCGTTATAATTTCTAGGAGTTTGGAATGTCATATTTGCAATGTAATATATGATATTGCATAATAATATACACAAACAATAACTATACAATACAGTAGGCTGAACATCCAATAGTAGAAATAACATGTATAAATATACAAGTATATTTATAGATAAAATATAAAACATACTTTTAGTTGTATAAGTATAGGGGGGTGTGGTTGTTTCAAAAATGTATGTATTTGAAGGATAGTAACTATGTATTAGGGCGCACTACTATTTCATTATTTGCTCCTATCTGTTTAATTTCTTTGAGTTTGGAATATCATATTAGTTATGTCACAAGCACTACGCAAAGTTTTATACTTAGTGCCCCCTGTAATGGAAAACTTAGGAGTGCTATTTTCCTAAAAACAATGCCCCTATTTTTAAAGGCAGTCATTCCTGATTACAGGAAGATAAGAATGTGTAGTTGGAGGTAATAAACAAGTGCCGAGACAGGCAGGAAAACATGTTTGCAATAGTCAAGAATACACATACATGTACTAATTAGCACATTATTTCAATCATGCTGTGTACCTGCATTGACGTCATAGAGTGTGTGCAGCATCGTGCACAAGATATCCCCCCTCACCAATGGAATTGTATTTTGAACCAAGGGACAAGAAAATTTGTCACCACACAATTACGTCATCAGAACATAATATACCAGAAATAAATGCGATGAAAACTTGTCACAGAACATCACCTGTCAAGATAACAAAAATATTAACAAACGTCCAAATTTAATGATGTTTTTCTCTTTAAGAGTTATAAATATGTGTAGTTGACTTCAGTTTTCAAAACAAATATACACACTTCCAATATTGGAGATATTCTATAAATATTTGTCTTGCCAGAGGAAAGATTATTTAGATGCATTGAAAACATTCTGGAAACATCAAAATATCACTAACATGAGTTACATATTCACTTTAATGCCCAAACTGCTTTCTTGAGAGAATGGTCAAGTGGCAATAGAGCATGATATTGAGAGATGTCTCCCCAAAACTAATAACTACGATACGGTGACTAGTAATGCATTTAGGCTAATATAATGTTGTTTCAAGTGTGAAAGAATATGGGTTACATGTGATTGTGAACTAACCAGCGCCATCCCATTCAGATGCCAAAACCTTACATCAAGGGTGTCCAAATTCTGAAGTCCTCGAGCACAGCAGTTTTTGCTGGGTGCTGTGAAACTCAGTCAAAACAGACTTTTAATCCATGTCTCTGGTTAAAATAATGTCACCAGGTGACACTACCATATCAGATTTTTTACCAAAAATAAACACCCAGATCAATCAATAGGTGGTATCAATAAATGGAGTTTTCTAATACAATCTGTATTTCTAATACAATCAAGCTTTTACTTGTCACACGTTTTGAAGCCTCTGTTGCACTCTGGTGCGACAATGCAACAGTCGGATAACCCTGTCGCCAACGGTCTAAGCTTTTGGCTACGGACCACGAGAGCACTGCAACCCATATCAATTCCTACATGCACACACACAATGATAAAACAAGTCAAACATAACAAAGAAGATTATAGATTTGAATTTTATTGTTAACGTTATATACAAAATCAACACATTTTCCCATGATTATTTACAATTGTATTTTTTTCATTTATACTATGCAGAGTGTCTTTTCATCAAACAGAAACTGGTTTGGTTTAAGCTAAAGCTCTATACCATAACATATGCATATCATACAAAAATTACATTCTGGTTGTCATAGGAAGAAATCATCCTGAGAAATGGCTCATGTGTGACACATAAACTGGTTTGGTTTAAGCTAAAGTTCTATACCATAACATGTGCATATCATACAAAAATTACATTCTGGTTGTCATAGGAAGAAATCATCCTGAGAAATGGCTCATGTGTGACACATAAACATAGAAAGGATAACAGTACATAGTAGAGCTTAGATTTCCATCTGATTGATTATAATGAATTAAGATGAAATTGATAGTATTTTGTAGTGTTGGGACGATCATCGATTATAATCGATAATCAATCGTTTACCTCTCTGATTCTGATTAATCAATTACAAAACTGGCAATCGATAATAATCGGAAAAGGTGACACCTAGTGGCAAAATATAGAACTAAATGACAGACATGTTGTCTGCTTTCTTGCTATGAAACTAAGCCCCCAAAACACGTCAAAACGAAGTTAAGGTAGGTGCTAATAGCAAGTAATTGTCATAGACTATCACTTATTATTAGGCTCTAGACCTCTAGTACCCAATTACTGCAAAAGTGCGATGAACTGATTATGATCGATAATTGATCAGTTGGCTGTAACTGATTATCGATCATGAAATTACAACCGATTCCCAACCCTAGTATTTTGAATATGTAATTGTACATATACACACGTCTATAAATAGCCATATCCATTCCTAAATCAGTACTGCAGAAAAAACTGTCTGCATGGCAATGATTCAGTCGAGAATAGACTACGCCAGCAATTTCTATTACCACAGTCTACCAAAATTCTTACAGTCGCCTTCAGGTTGTGCAAAACAAAATGATTAGATATGTTTTAAACTACTCAAACAGAACACACTTGGTAGCCAATGACTTTAATGAGGTTAAGTGGATGAGCATTGAAAACAGAATAAAATATCTGGCCGCAAGCCATGTATCTAACTGCATTGATGAACAGGCTCCAGAGTACCTTCAAGTTTTTGAAGAGTAAATGAATTCCACCACTATAACACCAGACACAGTGTTAATTCTCTGATTTTACCAAAGGTTGGTTCATATGGTATAAAGTCCTTTCACTACATAGGTGCCAAAATCTTGAACTCTTTGCCAGACGAGATCCAGACTACGTTCAGTAAATCTCTTTTTAAAGTGAGATGCAAAAAACATTTCATGTCAGTCCTCTCTGAGTCATAAGAAGAAATTCATCAATTCTAGTCCGAACGTTTGTATTATACTATATGATATTGTTGTTATGTCAATCTTGAGCAGTGGAGTTCATCAATTCTAGTCCGAACATTTGTATTATACTATATGATATTGTTGTTATGTCAATCTTGAGCAGTGGAGTTGATCATTACATGTGATGCCATTGGACTCTGGGCAGACTGGGACCACTATGGAAATAAATTTCTAACTTTTAGTGTATATATCCTGTATCTGGTTAGAATTCTATTGCATAGCAGTTAATGACTCTCCATCTAGTCACCGTTATATATGATTTTTTGTGTGCCAAATGCTATGTAATACACATCTTACTAGACCGAATAAAATCAAATCAAATCAAACCATTTGGGCAACTTTCAAAATCAATAGATTATTCTTATTTAATGTAGATATCTCTCACCAGGAGGCACTAGCAATTTGAGTCTTATGGATCTGAATATAAGAGGCTTGATTGCTCTTATCTTGATTTAAAAATTCCTGTAATACAACTTTATTTTTTGGCTGGAGATGGAGGTTTAGGCAAAGTGCCCATGTATTTGCATATGATTGACAGCATGACCTCATCAGCTCCTCCCCCAATGGACAGCAGGCGGAAATCCCTGAAATATATAATATAAATATCCTGAGGAAAGTTGTACAATATGCACAAATAGAATTCAAATAGATATGATTTTTTGAGAGATTTACTTAATAGGAACAATAAAAAAAAATCAAGATATTTGAAAAAACATACCGCTGAAATATTTGAATGATATTTGTGCGATGCATTCTGATCAATTTTCATTTTTCAAATATGTTTTTCAATATGTTAACAAAGATAATACCACGTAGTGAGAATGTTACTGGGTGCTACAGGTATACTGTAAATTCTCAGTTATTTGGGCCACTTTTTAACAATGACCATTGTTATGGTGGAGGGTGGCCCAGACAAAGCAGAATAATAGTGGCACAGAATTCCCTTAAAGTACTAGTAATGGGTACCCAGGTCATTTCTGGGATGTTATACATCGTGTATTTGTAGATTAAAAACGCATAATAAAAGTGTAGTATTCCTAGTATTAAGCGAGATACAGAGCATAATTGCTCTGACACCCATAAAATACGCCGATGGCGGCAAAACTTGGCTGTGACGTCACGGGTGGCCTTCATGCAGGATGGCGTCAAGTCATATCGCATGTAAATTACATATTGACATATTGCTTTGGGCTGCCTCTTGGTCCAGGAGTGTCCAATTTCTACAACAGTTATATTGTTTTAAGGCATTAAAATTGTTTTATTACTTGATACCTTTTTGTGACGATTATTCGCATAAAAATAGCATTTGTCAGCAGTTTAGGGTAGTCCCTACATCACATGAAATTGCTTTATATAGGATAACGCAATTGTCTCCTAAGCTTGACAATAAGAACTGTCGCAGGTTAAGATACTTGATAAACTAGTGGTTTTGTGAAATGTTGAATAAATGTACTTATTACGAATTTCCAAAAAAATACACAACTATCCCTTACAAGTCCCACTCTTAGTTGAATAGATCGACATTTGCGATTCCTTCTCTCACCTAAACTTAAGTCTGTCTGACACAAGCGAACGGTCTCTCCTCTTTGATGTATATGCTATACAAACTTGATAAACCTCTTGGGAGCACTAGGTCGAGTTTTATAAACATACTTTTGCCTCAACTCCGCAAAATGTAGATTTTGCCCATTATGTGCCCATATTAAAATTGCGCACGACATCGCTCACATTTCAGTTGTACCGAAGTTTGCAATGGGCCAATTTTACAATGGGATTCATGAGCAAATTCAACATTTTGCTGAGTTTAGTCAAAAAAATATGTTTATATACATATATAAACGACTATGTATATATATGTGTTTATCAGAGGTTCGCCAAGGTTGGATGCCAGTGGCGAACACAAACTTTTGGTAATAAAAAAAGGGAAAAACGGTCAGTCAAGCTTGGGACAGACAGACTATAGACTGTTCATAAACAGTGACAAAGGACCACTTTTTGAAAAAAAAGAAATAATGGCACTAAATGGACTTCATTTATTCATTCATTCCCACCCAACCACGCAGCTCAACCACGCCCTCAAAAATACGTTACAGTACTGAAATGTACATCGAGCGTATAATGTAGCTCTACATTTCGGCTAGCTCAACATGTCACTTCCGATTTCTCGGCCGTTTGCGGTCGGATTTTAACGAAATAAACATCGCTATTTTGACAATTAGATATCCCTTCAAGATAGAAATTATCATGAACATTGCGTAATCCACATTGAAGTGGCAGCGAAGGAAGTCGACCATGCCTTCATGTGACAGTCTCCCGAATGAGACCATAACAAATGCCGTTGTTGTGTTTAACTAGCGATTTCTCAGCCGTTTCTGGGTTGATTTTTACGCGACAAAAATTGTTCGGACCGCACATAGATATTACATAAGCATATAAAATATCAAGGCAATCACTATATTAACGATGAAGCAACATCGAGGAAAGTACAGCTATGTTTACGAGCGACTATTCAGCTCAGTGTAAAAAGAGATGACCTAAATCTGAGAGGGGCACCCGTGACGTTTACTACTCCGCAGCCTCGTTTTCAGCCGTTTTTCGGCGGGAGATTTTTTTCTCAAAATTGGCACTTTGGAATCACAAAAAGAATTACTAAACATAACTTTTTGGTTCTTCAATCTACTTACTTATATTTTGTAAGTAATGAAGACCACACTTTTGAAAAGAAAAATGTAACTTTTTTACTAGTTACTAGTACTTTAATGACGACCAGCGATAGATCAATGGTGGTCCAGATTTTCTTTAAATCATTTTGCACAATAATTATTGCAGTTTAAATTCTTAGGATGGTCTACATTTCCCAGAAATTACGGTAGTTAAATAGGTTGTCTCCTTAACCCATTCATGCCTGGAGATTTACTTGACACATGTTGTCTCAACCTTTCATACTTAAAAAATATCTTTGGAATGAAGTTTTATTTTGCAAAATATTTGAAGGAGAGTTTAAGACCATCATCTTCAAATATTTCCTAAATACTACTCTTGTTAAAGAGAGATCATCAAATGGGTTTATGCTTAAAGCGGCAAAAATGAGTCTGACAATTTTGGCAAAATCACTCAGGCAAAGAAATTGACAGACAAACCTGAAGGAGAAATGTCCCTCAGAAATCTACCAACAACTCTTTTTTCAAATAATTTTCAAAACCACTCTTCATTTCATGTTCATAAGTGTCATAAATCCAGACAATTTTTTTTAGCGGAACTCTTAAGCATGAACAGGTTAAGGGCTATATATATATATATATTATATATTATATATATATATATACATATATATATATATACATATATATATATATATATATATATATATATATATATATATATATATATATATATATATATATATATATATATATATATATATATATATATATATATATATGCGTGTATCTGAAGGAGATCCCCTTACCTGTAGAATCGACTGACTAGGACATCATTGGTGAAGCCCATTCCGCCCCAGAATTGGAGGCATGCGTCCGTTACCTCGCGCGCCAGTCTGCCAATCTTCAGCTTACACATGGAGGCCAGCTTTGTCACATCATTGCCCTGGATGTACAAACCTGAAATATAATAATAATAATAATAATTAATTATAAATGAATAAATAAATAAACACTTAAATACTACTACTACTACTACTAATAATAATAATAATGATAGTATTAATGATTATGTTACTCCTACAATAACTACCACTATAACTTCTAAAATGATAATAATAATATACTAATAATATAATAATACTAATAATATAATAATAATAATAATAATAATAATAATAATAATAATAATAATAATGATAAAAATAATAATAGTGATAATAATAATAATAATAATAATAATAATAATAATAATAATAATAATAATAATAATAATAATAATGATAATAATTATAATTATAATAATAATGATAAAGGATAAACAAAATTATAACTCAATCTCATTGGACGAAATAAACGTTTTCAAAATGACTGAAAAATTGGAATGAATACATATCCCGTCTATGCCCAGAACCTTCCTTAACAAGTGACATCAGGACCTCTCGCATAAGAAAATAGCAGACAAAGAGTAGTTAGCTCTGTTCTAATAAACATCACTTCATCAAATATTTTCAAAAACTGCTTTTATTGGGAATTTGTTCCAAAAGTAAACAGGCATGGATGTGTCAAATTCCTAAATGCCATATATCTGCATTTGAACCAATACAGGTTCTGTAAGCCCTGTGCACCTAGAAACCAGTCGACTCAGTTTCCAAAGAAATCATGTAAAAAGAAATTAAATGCTCAATGTAAACAGTTGCTCCAATTATAAGAAACAAACCAGCAGCTCAGATATTTTTCTTTCTCTACTTTGAAGTTATCCAGCAGAAAATGTTAAGGAAATTTAATTCTTGATATATCATATTCGTTCCTTTACTGTTCAATTCTGTTCTACTCATATTGGTAATGCTAATTATAACTATTTATCTATTTATACTTATGTATTTCTATATACATTGCATTGATTTTGTACAATTTCACTGAACAGTCAATGAGCATACAATACAATACAAATAGCTGCACCCCTGCACGCGCACAGCAGTTTAGTTCAAAATATTCACATCCCAATGCTTCACATTAGTGCATACTTCAGAAAATAGATGGCACCACCAGAACCTTATGAGACTACCTCTTAAATAAGTAGGCAAAAACATCCCCAAATGAATATAGAAAACCTTTAAGGCCCATTTTCAAGCCGCGGGTAGGCAAATTATGGCAGCAGCATGAACCTACAAGGGTGTTGAGGATTTTAGATTACCTTGATTACAGATCTCAAAAACTTGGTATCAACCCATTTATACCAGGTATAGATATTGTCTGGACATGTCATACTTTTGAAAATAACTTTGGAATGAAGCACCAATTTGGTAACTATCTGAAGGAGAGTTGCGGACAAAGGTCTGATGAAAAAATCCCCTTCAAATAGTTTCTAAATACTGCATTTGGTAGGGAGATATTGCCAAAAGTGTCAGATGGTTTTGGGCCACACAGGCATGAATGGGTTAATACATAGAAGTAATATTCAAATGTCTCACAGACCCAGGTAATACATTCATAGGGTAAACTATAAGCACGAATAGGCTCAAGTCTCTACGTGCCTTAAAGCTATTCAAGGATGCTCTCAAATAGAGCACGGTAGGAAATTGTGAGAAGCATGACTTCCTGTTTAGCTTGACAGCTTGGTTGTCGCCTTAGCCTGGTGTTGCCGCCTACACGAGCCTTAACCCATTCATGTCTGCAGTGCTCAAAACCGCCTGATTTTGTTGGTGATCTCTCTCTAACAAAAGTCATTATCAGAAAATATTTGAAGGAGAAATGCTGTTCAAAACCCAGCCCACATGTCACCTTCAAATATTATATAAATTTGTGATTACTTTCAAAATTACTTTCAAAAGTGTCAAAGGTTCATAAGACACTTGTCAAGAAGATCTCCAGGCACTATTGGGTTAACCCATTCGTGCCTGGAGTGCCTAAAACATCCTGAGGATTTTGGTGATATCTTTGTGACACGAGCAATTTTATGAAAATATATCTCACGGAGAGATGTTGATCAGAGTGTAACCAACAAGTCTCCAACATATATCTAACAACTCACACCTTAACCGGAAGTTATTTTCAAAACTATGATAGGTCCAGATGATACTTGTCAAGGGGATCTCCAGGTATGATTGGGTTAACACAGTCGTATGTGTATAAACATATATATATATATATATATATATATATATATATATATACATATATATATATATATATATATATATATATATATATATATACATATATATACATATATATACACACATATATATATATATATATATATATATATACATATATATATATATATATATATATATATATATATATATATATATATATACATAAAACCACTGCCTATTACCAAGTCACTGTAGACTTTCTGACATGCCTAATCAGGCTCTTAGCCAGCAGGGTGTCTCAGTGTCTTTTGGACTCCCTGGTTCATGAAAAATACCTGATTTTAGGTAAAAAGACACCCTAGATTTTGGTATGCGTTTTTCATAAATACTAATTCCATGTTAAATTTCTAAAAGTCTTTAACTTCAAAATAATAACAAAGACATTTATTAAGGAATTAAGCATATAATTACATTATTTGTTACAGATAATAACTGTACATAATCAGTGTAATGATTTTTACTTTTTCAATCAGGGATTTTGGACACCCTCAATTCTTGAAATCCCAATTTGGACACCCTGTTATGAAAATCCTGGCTAAGCGCCTGCCTGTCAGACTCATGTCAGATTCCAACCTGGGTAATGGTGAAAGACAGAAACTCCTTTAACTACCAGTCCACTATGTTTAACCCTGGATTTGTTTGTTGAGCACAGTTTTTAATAAATAAAGCACCAGCACCAAACAGAAACACATGTAAACCTGTCCTCCCATAGTATAAAAGTTGTAAATAGAGATAATGTAATGTCCAAGAACCCTAGATAAGTAATTTTTTGGTACAAGAACTAAAATTTGCTTTTGCGTTCTTGAAACATTGTATAGAAAATGTAGAAAAAGCATCCACATGTTGGTATTCATTGGATAGCTCTTGCTGAGTACTCTAAGTTGAGTACCCATAAGCCAAGGTTTAAGTCATTTTTCAGGTTTTTTGCATCATGAAGTCTTTTAACTTAAGAAACTCTCATCAAAAGTGCGGTCACAGAACCTGCAGCATTGGCTTGGCGATGGTTCTACTCATTTGGCCTCTTAAGCTGATGTTGTCACTTTAGTAATAGATGGAAGGGTGGTTTATATATCTGATTTTATATTTATAAAAAAGTTTGTTTTTATATTCCGATATGTCTTATACCCTACACCCTTTCCATTATAATAAAACCAATTGTGACTGTCTAACCACGTATTAAGTCAGCCACATATAAAGGAACACAAAATATGCTTGCATGCAAAGCAGGACCAATTTTGGCTCCTTACTTTACATTGGACTTTATCAATAAAAGTGTAGGTTTGCTCAGGTTTTGAATGAAAATGTATACGTGTGATGATATTTGACAATTTTTAGGCGAAGAGTGATTATAAGTAATATTATCTCATCTTTTGATCTCAGTTTTGCAGTCATGCAATTTGAATTGTGAAGAAAAAGCATTTCTATTATTTCTAACAAAAAAATCAAAGGAAATATGGTTTACAAGTTAGAACAGATCTAAAATTATATAAAAAGGTACCATTCTCACAATATTAATATTTCCCCACATTCATAAAATTTCCACAGCTGTAGATAGACACTCCATTTAAAATCATCATTTTCAAGCTCTCCCGTCTTGCACCTTGCTGGCGAGGGGTACCTTTAACATTTCACATATTCCTTACCAGGTGATTCATGTTAGTTGGTCAGTCAAATAAAACAGGGTAGAAAAATGGTAAACAAAATCAACCCAATCAGCAAACTTAATTTGACAATGCCTCATAAAAACTTTTTCTTCTTAATATTTTCCCAACTTTTTATGTAGTTTTCTTGGAAACCAATAAGTAACTTGTCTTGTTTTTCACCATGGTGCTGCTTTAAAGTTATTAGAATCGGCCTCTGCATTTCAATTTTTCAAATACAAATAAAGAAAAACTGCATTATTCAATGTTCTTGTACCGAAAAATCAGTTGTCTACGGTTCCTAGGTATCAAATAATCTCCCATTTACAGCTTATTAACTATGGGAGGACAAGCATACATGAGTATCCTTTTGGTGCTCGTTGTTTATAGAGTACCTAATTTTCAACAATTTCTATGGAAAGATTCCACAACGGCAAAGCAAAGTTAAGTTCTTGTACCAAATATTTGGCTGTCCAGAGATTCAGGGTATTGAAATGATCTGCATTTATACTTTTATACAGATAGAGGACAGGCATACATGTGTTTCAGTTTGTAATGGTGCTTCATTGAGTACCTGGTTTTCTCTACATTTTCGATTTCGATTTCCTTCCAAAAATTTGTTATTTGGGATCAATGGACATTAGTATTATCTCTATTTATAACTTTTATAGTATGGGAGGACAGGCATATATGAGTTTCTGTTTTATGTTGGTAGTTTATAGAGTGCCTGATTTTTTCTACATTTTTTATACAAAGATTCACCAACACAAAATCAAATATTTTTTTTTGTACCAAAAATTTGGTGTTTCAGGGCTTCAGGATATCAAAATTATCTATATTTATATGTTTATACTATAGGAAGAGAGGCACATATGAGTTTCTGTTTAGTGCTGGTGGTTTATAGATTACCTGATTTTTTTTCTACATTTTTTATACAAGGATTCAAGAATGCAAAATCAGAATTGTTTTTTGTACCAAAATATAAGTTGTCCAAGGCTCCCGGGTATTGAAATTATCTCTATTTATATGTTTATATAAAGGAGGACAGGCATAGGCGTGTTCTGTTTAGTGCTGGCGGTCTATAGGTTACCTGATTTGTTTCTACATTTTTTATACAAAGATCCAAAAAGCAAAATCAGAATTGTTTTTTGTACCAAAAAAAGGGTTGTCCAGGGCTCCCGGGTATTGAAATTATCTCTATTTATATGTTTATACTACAGGAGGACAGGCATAGGCGTGTTTCTGTTCACTGCTGGTGGTCTATAGATTACCTGATTTGTTTCTACATTTTATATACAAAGATTCAAGAATGCAAAATCAAATTTTGTTTTTTGTACCTAAAAATTGGTTGTCCAGGGCTCCAGGCTATTAAATTTATCTCTGTATACAACCCTTTTACTACGGGAGGATAGCCATATGCATGTTATGTTAGGTGCTGGTGATTAATAGAGAATCTGAATTTTACAGAAAATTATTTGTATTTAATTGCATTTTTCCTTGATTTTTCCAGAATGGGGGTAGGGGTAGTGAGATGCTTATATATTCAAAATGGTTCATGATACAGCATCAATTTTGATCTTAAAATACTCCTGAGACATGCAGCTTATTTTTAAGTATTTTTAATGTTATATTTGTTTTTCATTTCTAGTCGTCAGAAGAAAGATATGGAACTAATTTGAAAAATCGTAAATAAAAAATACTGATTTCCTCAATCAACCAGCTGCATATTTTGTAATATATATGCTTTGCACAAGCTATCATTTTGTATCTAATTGTACAGGTCTGTTGAAGCATAGAATGAAATATTAGGATGCTTAATTATCATTAACCTGTCATAATTGCTTAAAAGATTTTCCTTGTTGGTCAGCAAATAACGTGTCAGGGGACGAGAGGATGCGTCACTAAAAGCTGAATATCTTTGACTAAGCTGCCACTCCTGCATTGCTATCACCCATTAAATTAAAGCTGAGATTATGGGTAATTCAAAAATTTTGATTAGAATTTGCCCCTCGATATGGTACCGACCAACCCTCTGGCTCATGGACTATTAGCATTGGAAGAGTTGAATGAGGTGTTCAAACTGACAGGTCCATCCATTGTATTCACAGACCACCAGAATTGCCTGCTACGGTTACAGTTCTGCACTTCGACTGCTCACTGTCTCTTAGTACAGGTGAACTTGGATATGACAGACTCAATGGGACCGAGAAAATTGGTACGTCATATGCAAAATCCGTCGTATACATATGACGAATACTAAATATGCATCGGACTGGGACCAAGCACATCGTCCGTCATATGCAAAAATCCGTCGTACAGTGGTCCGTCATATCCAAGTTTACCTGTACTTCCAATGGTACAGCGGGAATTCCTGTCGCCATGGAAATGCATAATTTAATATTTTCAGCTAGCACATTTAGGCAGAGTACTTGGCATCATGCATTTTCTATTCTATAGTAACATTGGCTTATATTTTTCATAAAACGTTTTCTAGTATACATAAAGAATGTTTCTACAAAAAAGTAAGAGGGGAAAAGCAAAAAAAAAGTCTTTGGCCAATGATCCGTTTCAGAACATGTCCTTTCTGACCTGACTTGACCCCTCAGAATTGATCAATCAACCAATCATAATACATCATAATCTTTAAGGAACATGACATTTCACATTTTGGTACCTCATTTATTGATATCAGATGCAGATGCCTTGAGTTGTGATAAAATGCATGGCCTTATAAAGTTCATTTTAGTGCTTTATCAGTTTAAGGGGGATTTCATTTCTATTTCATGGCAGCATGAAAATGTGAATTTTTTCGAACTGCAACGGAGTGACTTTCCGGCATCACAGGTTTTTCAACTCAAGACATTTATAGCTTTCATTTGATGTATTAAACATTTTAGAAATATTTTGGATTTTTTTTGCATACTTTCAAATTTGCAAATTGGTCAAATAACTTAATTGGCTGAGACCTGTACTAATAGCCAAGTGGTCTAAGGCATTGCCAGTGACTGCTTGTTGTCTCTCACTAATGCCAGGATTTGAATCAGCATATGAGAAAGTTGCCAGTGACTTATGGTTAGTTGTTGTCTTTGGTTACCTCCACCCCTCACAACTGGCTAGCCTGTAACCTTCACATGCGAGAGAAAAAGTGACAACAAATGAAATTTCAGATGTGCATGACAAGCACGAAAGGGTTAGGGTTAGGCAATTGGATGCGAATCAATCGCAAGCCATGAATGAAAAAGTCAGAGTGTATAGAATAAGAGTGATATGAACACCTGGCCATGAACAGTTAAACCTGAGACGTCAGTCTGACCTGCTAGCTGAGCTGCTGCCGAGAAAGCTTCACAGACTCTCACCTGTGTGAAAAGGCACATGACCACTGAGGCGTTAAGAAATAACCGAAAAACTGGGACATACTTCATAAATCAAAATTTCTCCAGCTTACACACCCAAGAGACTTTGTACGTGTAAAAAATAACAGGAAAAACTCCTCTGCTTACTCTCCCATACATATCACTATACCCGCATACAGGCATTGGGTTACCCACTCATAACCCTGTGATCCTCATAATGGATGCTTTTTAACAAATCCTGCTCTATCTGCTCCCATAAGGTAAATATCTCATGAATGTAAAAGGTGAAAATCAGAAATAAATCACGTCAGGTTCATTTCGTAAACAGCTCTTAGTAAATCCGTCCACATCAAAATGTAGAAAGGGATGGGGAGGTTTATAGGAATACTGTCATCCTATGATTTTCAATGCAATATATCCAGTTCTACTAATTGTGGCAAAATAAATCAGTCTTAGATTACAAAGTATGCCTTTGAAAGATTTATTGTTCCAGCCATTTTTAAAAAAATCATTTAAACATTCGGTCAAAACAGCCTGACTTCCATGATAGCTTTTTGACCAGAAAACTTTCTGAAAAATATTTGATGGAGAAATGTAGACCAGATCCCAACTCACAACGCATATCGATGAAATTAAAAAAAAATATGATATATTCCAAAAGTCATTTTCATAGGTATAGTGGGTTCAGACAGGAACATTATAGTGAGACACTGTGTTCCTGTTTCAGACACTACTTGTCAAGAAGATCAACAGTTAGGGTAGGGGGTGGGTTATTATTGTATTCAGCAAAGATCAAAGAACACTTTTTTTGTTCACATGCAGGGTTTTTATTCATAAACCCCCTATTCCAAGTCTGTCAAGTGTGCAATATAGTTGCAAAGAAGCCACACATACCAGTCTGCTCCAAAGGTGCTATAAGCAAAACACCCTTTTGAGGGTATGGGGTCCACGTCAACAGTGGAAGCATTGAGTGGCCTTCAATCATGTGTGTGGGGTTCAGGTAATACCCAGTTTGGGGTTCTGTGACTAGTAAGAAAGGGCCGGTCTATCAGTTCAACCAAGCTGTTGATTCAAGCTCTATTTCCCTAATCTGGTAGGATGAGGACAGATCAAGCCAATCAAAATGACTATACACAGCACAGGGCCCAGGTGAAAACAGTCTACACACTGAACATGTATTCCTGCAAAGAGCATACCTATCCATGACAATTTCAAAAGGTTGCTGAGAAGTCACTCTCAGAGAGGTTGTCAGTTTCTCTGTTCTTTTCCGTTTTTTCCGTCGCGGTTTCCTCTTTCGATTAGCAATTCACTGTCATGGCTTGAGGTGGGTACTGCAGAATAGGCACTAGGTCAGACATTATCACTTAATCAGACTTGCATACCCTTGCCATATCTCCTATTCGGGAGGGTTTTCCTGCGCCCTGCAGCAAGTGGATGCCCTAAAGAGGGTGCTACCCATATGGGCATGGTACCACAGTATCTCGTACAGAGGAAAAGCCTGTTTGTGTAATCAACACTGTATGTATGATGGCCAGAGGGTAATGGTAGGTAGTACTGTGCCTAATACCACCATTACCCTGCAGAAACACCCCGGATACCAGCAGGTAGACTACTGGACACTAAACACCCGTACTGCATACCTACTACATACCTGTATGAGGACTTAACAAGACCACCTCTAAACAACACTGAAAAAAGGTAAGTACACTTTTACTATTGTTAGTAATTCTAAAGGCAACAGGTCTCACTCATCGCCTATCTAGCATCATTGTATGTGAGCTTAACTGGACATTCTCTAAACAACACTGAAAACCAGGTAAATACAATTCTATTATGGTTAGTAATTCTCAGGGTAATAGTGTACTGAACACTCATTGCCTATCTAGCATCACTGTATGCCTTATCTGGACAGTCTCTACACTGGACAGAAACAGGTTAATATAATTCTATTATGCTTAGTAATTCTCAGGGTAATAGTGTACTGGACACTCATTGCCTATCTAGCATCACTGCATTAGGGCTTAACTGGACATTCTCTACACTGGACAGAAAACAAAGGTAAATATAATTCCATTATGGTTAGTAATTCTCAGGGTATCTGGTGTATATTGGACACTCATCGCCTATCTAGCATCACTGCATTAGGGCTTCACTGGACATTCTCTACACTGGACAGAAAACCAGGTAAATGTAATTCTATTATGCTTAGTAATTCTCAGGGTACCCAGCGTACTGTACACTCATCACCTATCTAGCATCACTTTATGCCTCAACTAGGCATTCTCTGCACTGGACAGAAAGCCAGGTAAATATACTTCTATTGTTGTAAGATTCTCATTGAATCTGCCATGTTAAACACTCTCTACCTATCCTGCATAATTGTACACCTTAAACTGCCTGGATTGCACACTAGGTCTTACAACTTTGAAAATAACTCATAAGAAAGAGTAATGTTGGAAAATTATTTGAAGAAGAGTGTTTAAACCCAATGGTTCTCCAACTTTCAGTCAACTTTCTCAAAGAATTGCTTCAGACCATCTCTACACAAATCTGGATATCAGGTGGATATAATTATACTATTGTTAGTACTTTTGAAGGTATCAGGCCTACTGGAGAGTCATCACCTATAGTGTATACCTATACATCTTAACTTGACCATTTCTGCACAACACTATAAACCAGGTAAATATAAATATAACATTGTTTGTAATTCTAAGGGTATAAGCAGGGTGCAACATAGGTTCTAAAACATTTTTCACAGAGTCGGGCAAGCTGCACCTAAAGTTAACTTGCCCTGTCAGCACTTCCACTTGCCCCGCCACTCTGTTATAACAAAGGTGAGTTACACTCTGCCCAAAACATTACTTGCCAAGCGGGGCAAATTAGAGTATTGTTCTGCTTGATGTTTTTTGCCGAATTCCCTTGCTGCAACTTGTGACGGGGCAAGTGGTTATGTTGCACCCTGGGTATAAGGCATACTGGACTATCATCACCTATACTGCTTAAATACTGTAGCTATTACTTGCATTTACTCTAGAAAATTGGATATGTAATTACTATTTTTAAATTTCGGCAAGCAATGCAAGTTTTCTATTACATCTTGCACTCATGAAAAAATACTGAACATAGAAATGGAATGATACATTCATACTGGTTATACTTGGTCATAAAACATTGGAGTCAGAAAATAACTAATTTGATTAGAAGATAAGGTATTCAGATCCAGGTATCCCGAGGAATTCATAAGAATTTAGATCAATCTCTGCATGACACTTCTCAGGATATGTAACTACTTGACACTATACAAACATCTCTCTCCACACATGATAATGGTGATTACACCCTTGAGAAACCAAGTGAGGAGGCTCTTTTCATGTTATCACCTATATATCTCAGCTCATCAGGTGAAATGGACACTAATTATCTAACCTGCACCTCTGATGATCTAATTAGACACCTGTGGAGCACTTTTTCCTCCTATTCAGGGGTGTGCTACCAGCTGTGCCAGAGGCCTCAAAATGTGCGTTAAGACAAAACCTTTAATTACTGTTTAACTATAAATTCCATTTATTGATACCACCTATCGAGTGATCTAGCTGGTCTTCAATGTTGTTACGAAGGTTGATATGGCAGTGTCACCAGTGGTGATGACATCTTAACTGTTTGTTGCACAGTGCCCACCCAAAATTTGCTGTGCTCCAGGTCAGGTCCAGGACCAATTATCCGTGCTCAAGGACTCTAAAATTTAAACATCCCTGCCATGGATTAATATTTGGAGTGCTGCGCGGCTGCCTTTCCTGCCCACCTGTTAATCTGCAACCATAACAGCTGGAGAGTTCTTCTTAAGATTGTCACCCACCTCGATCTATGATATTTCTGATAACAACTTTGCAATTAAGAATGGTTTTATAAAATATTTGAAGGAGATATTGTTAGAAATGTTTTGAGTAACATTTCTTCTTGAAACATCAAATAAATTAATGCTATTTGGCCATCATTACATAATGTTCCTAAGGAGTAAGAATAGGAAAATATATGTGGTCTGTATTTCCTATGTTTTGTTACATGGTTAGGTATATGATTATGTCATAAAGGAATTAAGAGTTATCAATCAATATAATAAAACATCACTTGAAATGGAGAGTAAATGTGTCTACTTGAACCCATTCCTACTTACTTATAAAGGTGCCCGGACAAGTGACATCTATATGTTTTGAATATACATTAGAAATCAGGCAGGAATTTGAACAATATTTGAAGGAAAGTTGTAGGTAGGGATCTAATGAACATTTCCTTTTCAAATATTTGTTGCAGTATATTAATAAATATCCAACAATCTCCATTGTTACCCTGTATTATCAATCATTCACTGAGTGTTTTGTATTTTTTCCAGCATTCACCATGAAGTTCAAGATAACGCGGTGTTGGATGTTGTGCAAGCTTTTGGTTATTTTCATCTACTTGACCACTAGCCCGGCCACTGGTCAGGCCACGCACAATGAGAACTTCTGCGAGTGTGAGACGATGGTCAATGGTCAGTGCGCGTACACCTTGATGGTGCCACACGGCCAGGTGAGAGAACAGTGTCGGAGGACTAACGAGAATACAGGTGAGAGGAGAACACAGGTAAACGCGACGGCCATCGCAGAGAGACTGAGGAAGATGGAGGCTGAGATGGAGAAACTTCAGGAATGGTCGGAAACGCAGGGTGATATCCTGACCTACGTGCGGAATATCAGTACCGAGCATGGCGTTGAGCTACAGAACCTGATGGCCGCCTCGGGACAAAAACAATGCAAGAATATATGCAACTCCAGCCTCAGCGAAACTAGTGAAATCAAAAATATCATCAATAACCTCAAGGGTATCGCGGAGAGAAACCAAAGAGAGGTAAGCAACATCAAAACCGAGGTGAACACGATAAAGAATTTTGGCAACGAGGCGATTGCGAGATTGGACAAAACTCAGGAAATGATCAAGGAGAATCGTGATAAAGTCACAGAGAACCGTAAACGGATTGGTGAAATTGACACAAAAATCACGGATTTGGGATCGTTGCCGGTTTTCTGCATGAACCAAGCAGTGCTCGTGACAGGAAGGAAATCTTATCTCCCTAACGACCAGCTGACCGCCTCCAGCAGTTATAACGCAGACCACGGGCCCCTTAGAGCGCGGATAAATACGACCAACTCCGACGGCAAGCCTGCAGCATGGTGTCCAGGTAGGTAGCATTTCCTTAACCCTTTTGCTGCTGGGGGCTAATTTGACCAATACAAAATGATGCAAAAAACCTGAAAAATTACTGAAACCCTGACATATGGGTACTCATCTGAGGGTACTCAGATGGAGCTATCCAATGAATACGAAAATGACAGGGTTTCGAGGGTTTTCAAAAATCTTTGCATCCTTGTGCTTTGGACCTAAAAAAGTAGCCTCAGCATTGGAAGGGTTAACCTATTTAAGCCTGCAGGATGCATAAACACCCTAAACATTTTGCTTATATCTTTGTAATATAGCATGATATTCCATGTAGATTCATCTCTATAGGGGCTAAGCCTTAAATTCTGAGGACTAAAATTCCTGTTATTTCGTTAATCTTGCTTCACAAGCGAAGTTCAACATTCTATTAGTGGATATCAGAGAAAACACACCTGCACCTCAGTTAGACTGCATCACAGGGCATCCAAAAATATCAAATAGTCAGCAAGAAAAGATTTTGTGTTTTAAATGGGAGAAACCGCAAGACTGGAGCCAGTTGGGGTAGCAGTTTCACTATCTCCCACAATTGAAAGAACCTGCACTAATATTTTTCCTAGAGAGGAGAAATGAGTTTGAGCATTCTCAAACAAGGTCGAGAATAACCAACATTTGCATTTCTACCATTGCTTTTCACATCAAAATAAGTAAGTCTGACAGATTTACCTTTATCCCCTCCCCACTCAATTTTCACCCTCAATGAATGCATAATGAAAAAGAGATTTAATATCTTACACATTTTCTATCCTGAAAAACTTCCAAGCAGTTCTCAATCTATACATTGGAGCAGGCAGAGCAATATACATACTCTCGATCACTAGCACAAGTTGAATGCATCACATGCTCTTCCAGTTCTTTATAAGGTATCTTGCCCATCAGTAGTACATCAGTACTAAGGAGCAACACTACAGGTATGATGGATCATCACGACCCAGCAATACCATACCCAGATATAAGCATTCATGTGGGTTAACCCATTCATGCCTGAAGATCTCAGCAATTATCCCTTTGATCTATGATACTTACGTGTGAAAATAACTTAGGATTCTAGCATGCATTCAAGAATATTTGAAGCAGAATTACCGGTTAGAGTCTGTTCTACAATTCCCCTTCAAATAGTTTCCTTAAAATCTTTTAAGTACATAAAACAAAAATGAGATGGAGCATTTTGGGGTAGTCTGTACAAGAGAGGTACATTAGGTTTTATATGTCTTATATGTCTTATATATGTCTCTGGTACTACAGGCATGGATGGATTAACCCTTCCAAATTGCTAAGTCTACGTTTGTCAAAAGCACAAGAACGCAAAGATTAAAAAAACACATCTAAACCCTGTCATGTTGGTGTTCATTGGATAGGTCTCGCTGAGTACTCTCAGATAAGTACCTATGTGCCAGGGTTTCAGTCATTTTTCAGCTTTGTTGCATCATTTTGTATTGGCCAGATTAGCCACCAGCAGCATAAGGGTTAATAAAGGGACAGGTTAGGTAAGTGTTAGAGCAGTGGAGGGTACATACTCACAGTTAGCAACACATTAGTAGCTGTCAGAAACAGGTTTTAGATCAGACAGGATTCTTTGCTTATTCACACCCTAACACCCCTTAGTATGTATGGGTGTTTGAGCAGTATAGCTAGATGTGGCTTTAAATTACTTTTTACTGTCTCAGTTTGTCTACAGTAACTGAAAGACAAGTTTAACCCTAGTGAGTCCAAATTGCAAATTTCCCCACAAACGTCTCAGGCCAAATTGTACAAGGGAGTATTGGCAATATTACAAAATTTTGGTCCACCATAGTTTTGCGACATATCAAAATGAACCTTGAATCGAGCATAACATTCTGACAGGGAGGTTGGTATTATACCAAAGAGGTCGCTCTACCACATAAGTTTTAAGCAAAAGTCAACGGCAAAACAGAAGCTTATATAAACAGAGATGAGAAGAACTTAGAGTAAACACAACTTTCTTGTTACCTATCATGATATAGAAGTTGGTATTTGTTGCATTATGTTTATTCTTTTCAAATAAAAAAAAGAAAGTAAAAGAGGTGACAGTTCTTCCTTTTTATTCTATTGATCTCCACAAGAGAAAACAATAAACCCTTGGCCCTGAGATTTTTAAATAGTACATACTGGTGAATTTTGCATCTGCCTAAAACAACTGCCCCAGGGCAGCCCATGATAAAGTTAACTAGTGGCAGGTGCACAGTAGAGATAGCTAGAGATACACAGGTAGATAACATCACTGGTTGGCAATCATGTAGTACAAGGGCTCAGGGGTTTGACCCTTTTATCACAAGTGTCGATCCACCGGATACGCAACTAGCAGGTCTCCTTAACAAACTGGCTGCGGCGAATAGCCCAAAAGTTGCATTCTGTGCTTGAAGCGCAACTTTCTCTGTTATGTAAATGATACAACAGCCCTTATTGGTCTTTGTCTCCTAGTGACGTCACATTGAGGCAAGGTTTGGTGAAATTCAAGACCCCTGGGATAGCCAGGACTTAACTATAGCGCATATGGTAATTAGTCTCTCACTACCTATCCATTGTTTTATTCATCATAGATTTTATGTATAGAGTTTTCCAATTCCCATAACAAGTGTTGTCGACATCTAGGGTGCTTTTTAACTAATAATAAATATACACTGTGAAGTTATCAAAGGTTGACAGTTCAATTTATTCTATTTACTTTGAAATTATCAAAGGTGATGTAGATTGACAGACACATTTATTATATTTTCTTAACCCTTTCATGCCTAGAGATGTACTTGATGAGTGTCGTCTGGACGTCATACTTTTGAAGATAACTTAGGAATAAAGTACAAATTCTCTTCCCGAGTTTTGTTTGCTAAATGAAATGCTTTAGATATGAAATTAGTCTCTTTGACAAATGAAATTATTTCAAAATACTTTTACGAAAATTTTGATGAAAGAGATCGAAGGGCTCATCAAACCACTTGCCTTCTGATTGTAGTTTGACTTCGCACCTACGGGGGTATCCAACTGTCGCATCGTGCGACAAGGGCTTCAATACATGCGACAAACCGAAAACAAAAAGTACTGTTTTACTGGGAAGTTTTCATAAAAACCCCAGTGAACTCCATTTAGTAATATATACTGTTTATTTAATTAGATTTGGTCTTAACCATTACAATAAGGGCTATTATAGTAGTGGCACCATGGGTGACAATATTCATACTATCAAACCACGGTCACTAAAAATTGCTGTGCTCCAGGACTTAACTATTTGGACACCCCTGACCTAACCGGCCACCAATGATGGGTCACCCAACAAACACAGTAGTAGGCTAGGATCTATTACAGTAACTGTGATTATGTTTGAAAGTATCGTGGTTTGCAGACAACGATTTCCTGGGAAACTCACAGTTCTAATGAATTGGTTGAACAGCCTTAAGAACAGAATTGATGCTACAAATAGATCAGCAAAAAACTGATTGAATAAGTCTTTGCTATAACAGACAAGCCGTTAATTAAGTATCAACTCTGCAGGTAATGAGTAATTGTTATAAGTATGAAAAGAGCCATCATGAGTTAATTGTGCTGACAGCCAGCTTCCTGTCATTTCACTGAATGGACGAGAGTCCTTTCTTGTTCTCTGAGAAACTGATCAACAAGTGAGATGATCAGCCAGAGTAGTTCTGCCAATGGCCTATAGATGGCACAGGGAGTCAATAAATATATTAATATATTTATATAAGTATATAACTCTTCGAGCATAGGCAATCAGTCCTGGAGCAAAGCACTTATTAAGGATGTCATCGATAGTCAACAAATCGATAAATCAACATTTTGCATTTTGTCAATTAAATCGAAGGGAATGGTTGGGTATCGAACCGAAAAAATCGATATTCTGTACCCCAATAAAGTCGTATCATTATTAATAAAAAGTACACTTTTTCCAGACATTTTCCTGTAAACAAATGCAAAGTGAAACTCTGACTAAATATTCAAAGTATTTTCTATGGCTTTTGTAAGAGAAATTGGAAGGAATGGTGTACTTTACTCAGGCATATGGCCAATTAAGGCACAGGTTATCCAACTGAATTGAATAATTGAATTGAATCGATATATCGGAAAGAGTAAAGCAATTATTCAAACTGAAAAAAAAAAGGGATATCAATGACATCCCTATCAATAATTGTTTTTCTTCTTCATTTCTTTTTCTTCTTTATAACCACAATGATTATATTCATAACCAACCTATCAATAAAATGCTTTAATTAACTCATCATCTTCATCATTATCATATTTATAACCATGAAACTATCAATAAATCCTGAAATGGTGACCTCCCCAATCTCACAATCTCTGTTTACCACTAAAAAGATAGTGCTGTAACCTCTCTCGCATGTGGAATATGCTGTAATGATTACCCATTCATGATTGAAGTTCCACTTGACAAGGATGTCCAATTGTTGCATTAAACTGTACAAATATTGGGACCTTGTCTGTTGAGCCTACCAAATATATCCACCCATGTAACATTTTGATGCAGATTCTTTTTAAAAACATTTGAATCCAAATATCTTTATTTGCTATTGCTTGATCCTGGGTGTTTTTTATTGGTATTATTATGGTTAATGATAGTTCCACCTGGTGAGAATTTTCTTTCAACTAAATGTTGCATAGCGGCCACAAAAAAAACTACTGTGCTTCAGGCCCAAGAGTCAGAGCTCCAGGAGTAAAATATTTGGAAACCCGGGCTGGAATCAGAGACATGGATTAAATAGATCTCTCAGCTGGAATTGATACCTTTGAAAATGAACAGAGTAAAGCATAACTTCACAGTATATTTAGAGGTGAATGGTACATTGAGTTCTACTCAACATCTCTTCATCAAACGCTTTCCAAAAATGCTTTTGTAAGTAAGATATCACATAAGGAGACAGGGTCTGGTCGCATAACATGCAATTATCTAACCCAATATGACTATTTTGCTGATATCTCTCTAATAAAAGCAATTTTCAGAAAATACTTGAAGAAGAAATGTTGACCCAAATATTTTTTTCAAATATTTTGTGAATTTATAATTGATTCTAAGGTTATTTTGAAAAGTAGCAGCCATGGTTCAGACACTTGTCAGGGAGATCTTCTTCTTCTTCCATTATGAGTGCATCACTCATTATTATGAGTATTGTCATACTGTATGATTGGGGAGTGGGACCATGTGATCGCGGTTTCCCCCTACTCTTCATCGAAATATCACATGGGTTCTTTTACATGCGCAGGGGATCTCCAAATATGAATGGGTTAAGGGGTTACTTTGTGTAAAGGGAATCCTTAGTGAAACCCTTATCCTATTGGTCACCCTTAGGGTACCTAAAGAGCCATCTTTTTCAAGAACTTTCTATTCAGTATCTAGGTTAAGGTATACCTTGAGAATAACATGAAAAGAAACCTTGGCCCTTAAGGGAATTTAAAAGATTCCTGATCTTAGAGTATTTCATGCAATGGAGCCAAGGGCTTTTTATTGGTTTGCTGCTGTCCTGAATGGGTTAACCCACTCATACTCGAAAAGGCCTGACGGTTTTGCATAAAACTTTCTAACAAAACCTTCTTTTTTTTAAATAGTTGAAGGAAAAATGTTAAATCAGAAACCAAATGACTATCCTTCATATATTTTGTGAACTTTTCCTTTATTCCCAAGTTATTTTCAAAAGTTATGTGTAGCAGACGATACTTTGTAGAGGAACTGTGAGTGTGAGTGGGTTAATATCCAAGCAGTCCATGTGGTAGCCTGGTCCTCAGGCTGAGTTAGGTATAATGTCTCCACCACTGTATATACTGGGTGCTTATAAAGGTAGTTTTGATTTCTATCTCAAACTATAGATGGCAACACAGTTCTCATGAGTTGCAGTTTGAAACATTACAGATGATAGCTCAAGTGTGTCCCCCTTGAGGATTTATTCAGAACTAAACCTGGAGTGAAATCAACTCAGGTTAGATCAGTGAGACTATAAGGAAAGAGCCAGATAACACAGACGTGTAGCAAGTCTACCCATGTGGGGGTTGGCACTAGTAAATGAGTGGGTAAAACCCATGCATATCAAAATTACACAATTACTTCACACTTGGCATCACATCTTTCTGGTAACATTTAAAATTTATGGTCCACTTCATTTAACACATCAGTGAGAGATTTCTCAAGCGGAAAATTCAAAGACGTTCAAAGATCTCACCATCTTCAGATAATGATACACGCTTCAGTAGAAATACACTTTGTATACCCTCGGGAATAGGGCCTTCAGAGTTAAGGTATTTTGCTAATAAGTCAGGTAAAGAAAAACCTCCTGACAGTATCTCCTGACAGTTTATTCATTAGTACACATATTTTTGTTTACGGGAGGGAGAGAGTTCAAATTATTTTAAGAACTGCCCTTATATATGTAAAATACATATAGATACTAGTTGCAGGCACAAAGCAGTAAAAGAGATTCAACAAATGCTCCTTTACGATTCAAAATGCTAAATTTCCTCCTATTTTCCTCCTTAAAAATGTTCACCTTTTTTTCATAGTTTTCTTAACCCTTATGCTGGTGGTGGCTAATTTTAAAGATACAGTATGATGCTAAAAAGCTGAAAAAATGACTGAAACCCTGGCACATGATGAATACCAATGAATACCAACATGAACGGATTTAGATGGTTATTAACAATCTTTGCATCTGTGTGCTTTGGATGGAAGTAGCCTTAGCACTGGAAGGGTTAAAGCCAATGAACAAGAACTATCTATCTGTTGAAAAGAACCCCCTACACAGAACTCCTGGGTCTTTCTCTGGCTGGGTTATGTATGCCACGAATGAACAGATACTGCCAACTATAATTTGAAAAATTTGTGAAATTGACGACAACTAAAAGAATTTGCTTCAGGAAACATGTGCAAGGCATCGTAGGTAATTTTACGGTGGATTTCTTCCTTTGAGGATACACGTCCCAGACAAACACACACTGTTATCTGTGGACAGCGAACAATGCTATTTCCCACTGTGCTTCTGTTACATGTACTACAACAATTACACTCGTGGTCAGTGAGGCGGACCCTGCATATTAGAGTCCTACCAGCTGAGTAGAATGGAATTTGGGGCATTTCCAGTTTTTTAGGCCATTGGAAATAAAGCATAAAGTTATAGGTTTCCCACATGCTGCCTCTAGTGGGAATGAGTAAAACTATTACTGACCCTATGATGAGGTGGGAAATGATATGATTAAATGTGCCACAAAAATTTAGTGTTGGAAATCACTCCTTATTTCAAAGACTGATCATCAGTCTGTCAGAGTGATTGATGATCAGTTTTTAATCAGAGATATTTTTGCACGAACTTGCAGGGACACCAGCTATCGATGATCAATGTTTAAAACTTACTTAAATATTGATGGTAGATAGGAAGTAATATATATGCTGTAGTAAAACAAGACTTTACGCCTAGCATTTTTTTTGAGTATATTTTAGCCTCCCTTGAAAATAGGATGCCCCAAAATTATACAATTACCATTTTTTGGCACATAGTTTATAAATCTTGGCTAAGACCTTGACAGGCATGAATTGGTTAAACCGTCATATGCTGAAAACTGAAGCCCTTACCTCTGGTGTGAAATCTGACATGTGATAAGCATGCCAGACATGTTTGAAATGTGACAAAACCGGTTTCTGTTCTCCCTCTAGCCGGGAGAGATCCAATTATCTAGAACCCTTTCTCAGCTCGCTCGGTGGTATTTCATATGAACATGTACATTTTTGTGTCGATTTCACAAACATTGACATGAACAGCACAGATGTCAATCTTTTCATTGGCAATTATTGCAAGAACCCCCTAAATCAGCTAACATCTATAAGATTTCTTCGGTTCAAAGGTTAAGACCTGTATGTATATTCTCTTTATGTAAAAATATTTCTCTAAGGCTCTGTCTTTTCCTTTTCTCAATTAGAACAATGATGAATAGATTCTCTGTTTATTTGTTTAACACTTTCTACTGTCTCTTTCAAAAACATTTTCCTAATATTGTTACTGTTAAAACCAAGGGCAATGGCCAGTCAGTGTCTTAGCCAGGATTTAGAAACTAAAATTTCTTTTAAGGTTTTGGGTGTCCAAAAAGGCACCCAGACGCCCTGCTGGCTAAGGCCATGAATGGCCCTCTTTAGAGGGATAGATTTCATTCATTCCTTCTTTATGTCATTCTGGGACAAATAAGTTAATGATCTTATTTCCATAACAAAAGCTTAAATTAATCCATTAAATATTTTTCTTTCATATTTATACAAAATTTTCTTTTTTCTGAATTAACCCTTCCAACGCTCAGAGCCTTAACTTTCGTCAAATACACAAAGAAGCAAATAATTTTGAAAGACATCTAAACCCTGTCATGTTGGTATTCATTGGAAAGCTCTCTTTGAGTACTCTCAGATGAATACCCATATGCCAAGGTTTCAGCAAATTTTCAGGTTTTTTGCATCATTTTGTGGTGGCCAAATAAGCCACCAGTAGCATAAGGTTTAATATACTATGCAAATTTATGACTATCTATGATATGTTAAATACTGGTCAGACCACCAATGCACCACAGGCATGACTGACTTTGAGGAATGCTGTAGATTTCAGAGAGCACCATAAAGAATTGAACCCACCATTATGTAAAAGGGCGCATTACCAGCCATAAATCAAGCTACTGATAAATGTGGAAATTAAACTTGGTACCAAGACGAATAGATCTTGCACATGTCACACCTTTATGGTCTTCATGACCTTACGGCACAAACTTTACTACCAAATGCTTGTAAATTACTGATGCGTTTGTCGTCGACTAGCATCGCCAATATTGTTGCTATGATTTAGTTTTTTCACACATAATAGCTGCAGCTCTTGAGGAGCCTTAAGATTTGTTACCAAGCCATGCTACGGGTAGCATAGATTTCTAGGCTGTCATATGTATTTTTCTGTCTTGAAGTTTTGTTGTTATCGGGCATCAAGTGGTCAGGGTGGCCAAATTAGTTCACATCTATCACACCAGGTGAATAGCAGACTCAGTTTAAGTATGATTTAAAATCTCTAGAGATAGGAGGACCAGGTGGTGCCATCTATCTACCAATTCTGATACTACAACACAGTGCTTGGTCAACACATTTTAGGGACTAGGCACCTAGTCTATGCTACAAGTAAAGGAAGAATTTTTGTGATGATAATCATACTCATCATTGCCCAAACAGACTGAAAACTTGGGGATTTTGGGATTTTTGTTTATCAGCTATATCAAAGGCTAAATTGCATCCAGCCAGCTAGTTGTTAATAATAGAATAAATGGGAGCAACTTTAGGGAAATCCAAACGTCTGGGATATACAAAAAGAGTGATACCTCAATTTATTTGAAGAGGGAGTCTAAAAACAAAAGAAAAAAAAACATTCCTAGTCAACAATATTTATAAACATCTAGTTATTAACACATTTCCAGACATGTCAAACCATGTGTTTGTTCTGACAAGAAATCTGAGTTGACCTATAGAAACTCACATTTGTACAGAGTTTTAGCTTAATACATTAATGCTCACAGTAGCCAAAAGGTGCCCAACAATTTTGGAGAAATCTTTGAGGTGATAGCTTCGTTAGGAAAATATCTTGGGGAAAATATTGATTTGAGCACTTTACTCGTCAGCTACCACCATTAAGGAGAGAAAGATTAAAAGCACCCAATGACTGTGTGAAAAATCATCACTCAGACTCAGGATACCTAGTTTATTATGACGTAGGACTCACGGCTTGACAAATATTTTGTACATTAAAATATTGATGACTATTATGAGAATAAGGCAAAAGTTCACCATATCTGTTTAAGATGGCCAATTAAAAGATATTATCAATTTGTTTGGAAAATATGTCAGGGTAATTAACACTGGAAAGCTTACACAAAGACTGGAAAGTTTGCTGTTTGTTGAAAAATAGGCGATAAGTGCATGTCGTGATAAGCAAAATCTTACGAAAGTATTCATGATTCCGAAAAACATTTTCAACACCTTTGGAAGTTACACAAAAACGCTGAGCAGCATTGCTACACAAACACAATCAAGTAGATGACAAATTCAGTCATTTTTAGAAAAATAAATTCGCACTGATTATCATATCTTGGGAAAAATGTTGATCTGAGCACTTCTTACAACTCTCCTTCAAATATTTTGTAAAATTGATCTTATTTCTCAAGTTATTGTCAATAGTATCCGAGATCCAGACGACACTCGATGACTCAAGGTATGAACACTTTAGATGAGAGATACCCTGCCTAGTGATTGGTACGTACCCGTACTGGATATGATACCAAATATCTATATAGAATAGGAAAAAGGATTGTATCGTTTAAGATCTGCTATACCGATACTGCTTAACGATAAGAAATTGACTTAACTGCTACCCAGACATCTCCATATGAAGCCAGTTTGCTATTCGTTAGCAAAATTTCTGAAGTTGACAGTGCTGAATTTAATAAAATTAAGTCGCTGAGAGGCAAGAAGTTTTGTCACAAATATCGTCAAGATATTGTATTTGCAAAATATTTCAAGGAGAGTTGTAGATCGAGCTTTGAAAAACAATTCTCCATTAAATATTTTCTAAATATAGCTTTTGTGAGAGAGATATCACCAAAACTGTCAGGCAGTTTTGGCTGCTACAGGTAGGATGGGTTAAGGTTCTGTATGCATTATATATTGGTTAATGCCACCTAGTTCCGTCTACCACCATTAAGGAGAGAAAGATTAACCCATTAACATTCAGAGCGGCCAAAAGAGGCTGGATGCTTTTGGAAATATTTTACTTACAAAATCCTTTTCTGGAAAATATTTGAAAGAGAAATGTTGATCTGAAGCCAATTAACAACTCCGCTTCAAATGTTTTGTAAATTTGCGCTTTATTCCCAAATTATTTTTGAAAGTATGGTAGTGGCAGACGATAACTTCGAGAGAAACTCTGAGTGTTAAAAGCACTCGATGACTGTGTGAAACATCATCACTCAGACTCAGGATACCTAGTTGACAGGTTTAAAATAATTATGACGTAGGACTCACGTACGGCTTGACAAATATTTTGTACATAACAATATTGATGACTATTATAAGAATAAGGCAAAAGTTCATCATATTTGTTTTAGATGTCCAATTAAAAGATATTATCAATTTGTTTGGAATATGTCAGGGTAATTAACATTCTCGAAAGCTTACACAAAGACAGCAAAGTTTGCTGTTTGTTGAAAAATAGGCGATAAGTGCAAGTCGTGATAAGCGAAATCTTACGAAAGTATTCATGTTTCCGAAAAGTATTTTCAACACCTTTGGAAGTGACACAAAAGCACTGAGGAGCATAGGTACACAAACACAATCAAGCAGATGATAAATAAAATTACTTTTGGAAAAATAAATTTGCACCGATTTAACATCATAAAGGTAAAAAAGCATCACTACAGGAATGTGTTGTTTTAGAATGACAGAAAATAATCTCTAAAAAATCTTTTCTTTCTTGGCTTAGATTTCAGTAGAAGTATTTCATTGTAAAAGTTCAATTTTGGCAGGAAATAGTCTCTATAAAGGTTTTCATTGATTGAGATTCTGATAGTTGAATGTAAGTTTATCATGTAAGTTCAATTTTTGTAACAATTAAAAACATTCAAATTCCTGTGCGGCTGAATATAATGAATATGAGAAGTATTGAGTTAAAAGAATCAGGGCTCGTAAAATTATGTACATATTGCCCAATAAGCATTTTTCGATATCAATTGCTGTATATTCTTATTCTTCTGGTTTCATGAGTAGTCAAAAGAAAGACTGGACTTGTAATATTTCAGGCACTTTGCCCAGCAGTCAACTGGTGGAAATTTGGTGTACTCCGTATATCGTCAAATTCTGTTACCTAAGTAATTCTTTAGATAGTTATCATTTGTGATGTAGTGAAAGAAACTTAGTGTTTTTCCAAACCTGAGTCATGTCTGTATGTGCACCATGGGGTCAATTTTCAATGGATATCTAGAGTTAATGAGCCTGAAGATAGGACTTGACAAGATAGGGTACATCATGCCAAAATACCCCAAAACACCCCCTCCAGTACAACACCCCCACAAAAAACCCACTCCCCAGACAAGAAAGGGCACATCATGCCAAAACACCCCCAAAACTCCTCTCCAGTACAACACCCCCACAGAAAACCCACTCCCCAGACAAGAAAGGGCACATCATGCCAAAACACCCCAAAAACACCCCTCCGGTACAACACCCCCACAGAAAACCCACTCCCTAGACAAGATAGGGCACATCATGCCAAAACACCCCAAGATACCCCTCCAGTAAAACACCCTCACAATACCCCGCTCACTCACGAGGCCGGATTAGGTTCAAAAATGAATACTCCCTTTCAGAGTGGGGTGAACATTAATAACTGTTTGTACGAGGACATTCCAGGCTAAGACGGCTAATATGTAGAGATGCCCACAAAGACAGCAGTGATAACACAGGCCCCCTATACTTATAGTGCACAAAAAGCCCCAGAAATGTATGAGGAGGTGAAAAGATTATATTGGTTTTTTAACCAATAAATGCCCACAGTGGCCAAAAACAGCCTGACAATTTTGATGAAATTTTGCAGGGAAATGCAAAGTTGAAAAAAATATTTGACAAAGAAATGTTATCAAAACATTACCAACAACTCTTCTTGAAATATTTCGTAAAATCATTCTTCATTCCAAAGTTATTATCAAAAGTAAAATAAATCCAGATGGCAATTCTTAGAGGAACCCTTTAATGGGCTAATGCATTCAAGCCTGAAGATGCCTGACAATTATCATCTGCAATGAGGATAATTTTGAAAATAACTTTAGAATCATTAAACCTAAATTCATAAACTATTTGGAGGAGATTTAAGGTTAAGTTATTGCCATAGAAATACCTGCAAGTTGAGAATATTGTTGAGAAAAATGGACAATTGGAACTCTTTAAGCATGAGTGGGTTAAACACAATGTGACCTACAAATAGAACAAAATGACTGAAATAGTTTTAAAAACTACTATAATATCTATGTGAAAAAATCTGCAAGGTAACAGAAGCGTAATTCTCGCATTTGTTTTCTGAAAGGAGACATGGTAAAGAAGATTGCAAACAGATCTACAGCATCAAGCACATTTTTTGTTTCCCATTCACACTCTGTACAGAACAAAAACTCTGACATCTACGGAAATGAATAGTCTAAGCTTCTCACGGGACCACCTCAGGGCAAAAAGAGCTATCAGTATCCCCAGCGCTTTTTATCTCAAGAAACTCAAATTACCTTCCTAATGCAAGACTGCTCATCTAAAGAAAACATTACGTTAACTATTGTAGTCGAGTGGGACTTGGATATCTTATCCCATTAATACTTGAGAGTTCCTCCCGAAATTGTCATCTGACTCTATAAAACTTATGACAATAACTTTGAAATTGAGAATGGGTTTATAAAATATTTGAAGGTGAGTTGTAGGTGATGTTCTGATTGACATTTCCCCATCAAATATTTTTCTGACTTTGCGTTTGCATGCAAATATCATTACAAGTGTGAGGCTGCTTTTGGCTGCAGTGAATATTGGTGGGTTATACATTCATCCTTATGATAGCCATGCAAAAGGCTATTTTGGCTGTATCTTTTCAACAAGAATATTCTTGGGTAATATTTGAAAGAAAAATGTAGTAATATAACCAGCCCAACAACTCTCCCATTAATATTAACTTAAACTCATTCTTAATTTCAAAGTTATTTATAGATGTTGTTGCTCACAGATACAGATGATAATTGTCAAGGGAATCTCCGGACATTAAAGGGTCAACATATCCATTACTAAAACAGATAAACTAACCTTCATAGTTTGGGGGATCTCTTACAGGTCTCATTAGATAGGTATTCAAATGAAAATCAATACCTTACTAATTACTCTTCTTGAAATGTTTCGCTAGCATAGGCTTTATCATCATATATATATATATATATATATATATATATATATATATATATATATATATATATATATATATATATATATATATATATATATATATATATATATATATATATATATATAAGTAAAATAGCAAACAGTTGACTCTTCTCAAGAAGAACTTGGAAACACATGGAATAAGAGGTTTCCTCAAATTAAGGAGGGGGGGGGGGGGGGAACTTGAGGAATGCGTGAAAGTTGCTTATGAAAAGTTTGTGATTTTCTGTAGGTACTTCAGTTTCCTCCATCATTAACCAATGGCTACTCACCATTTGGCCTAAAATGGCAGAAAAGGTGACAAATATGAAATTCTCCAAGCTGATGGCCTTTTATACATCTAGGTCCCCTATCCTTAGGCGACCTAGCTATGACTCGACCCTTACAACTGAGAAGTGAGAACCGTGACTGTCACTTTCATATCCTCAAACAGTGCGCTCTTTTGAAAATGTAGCTATGGTTTTTATGATGCAGCTTAAAAAATCCCTTGGCGTTTTTATTACTGATATTATTACTACTAGTGAATATTTGCCGATGCAGAGGCGTGTGGAATTTCTGAAGCGGCAGAGATAGATCACTGCTCCCTTTATGTATGACCTGTCAGAAGTCATGGCCCCCTGTCTGACAGTGTCTGACAGGATGATGCCACCTGACCTGGGCTATGTGTCTACCTGGGACTCCAGACTATATCAATCTTTATTTTATCACCTATATCTGACAGGGAAAAGGACCTACCCTATTCAGCTGAGAATACTGAGTTATATGGGGAATTGGGAGGATTTTACTCGTAAGAATGTTTAGGAATTAGCTTAATTATATGAGGATTATATGGGAGGATTTAACAGGTGAGAATACTTAGGAAGTTGCTGAATTATATGGGGACATAATGGGAGGATTTTACTGGTAAGAATACTAAGAAAGTAGCTAAATTAAAAGGGTACATTGAGAGGATATTACTGGTGAGAATACAATGAAAGTAGCTGAATTATATGGGGATATTGGGAGGATTTTACTGATGATAATACTAAGAAAGTTGCTGAAATATATATGTTTATTTGGAGTATTTTAAAGGTGAGAATACTAAGAAGTAGCTGCATCATATGGGGATATTGGGAGGGTTTTAATGATATAAATACTGCGAAAGTGGCTGAATTTTATGGGTATATTGAGAGGATTTTTACTGATGATAATACTAAGAAAGTTGCTGAAATATATAGATATATTTGGAGAATTTTACTGGTGAGAATACTAAGAAAGTAGCTGAATTATATGGGGATATTTGGTGGATTTTACTGATTAGCATACTGAGTAAGGTACATCCCAGTGCTTCATTTAAAAAGCGAAATGGAAGAATTTTACTAGAAATATTGTAGCTACAGATAGAATAATAGAGCCCCATATATAGACCTTATAAGTAAAAGGTAACTATAAAACTATAGGGTTTATACAGTATCTCACTCACAAATCTCACACAACCCTAAACATCTATTCATTGGCAGGCCTGTTCATATGATGAGTCTCCAATTCCCTGGGACTCCAGATTACACCGATCTCTCTTTTATCACCTACCACTGACAGGATAAGAGACCTACCATGTATATTAGAGAATACTTCAGAAATTACACAATTCAATAAGAAAATTCAAGGATTGAACCAGGAAGTATAGTAGTTACATTAAGTATAGGATAATAGGGGTGAAATCTATAGGGGTGTTTATGAGGGTATAGCCCCTTTCTAAGATCCCAACAGGTAGATGCTTGCACATCCTGGTGCATGCATTCCCATTTATCATCTCGAATGGATACAAACATGGAATATATCTAAATTGATTATATATATATATATATATATATATATATATATATATATATATATATATATATATATATATATATATATATATATATATATATATATATATATATACATATTCAAATAGTTTCCAAGTAGTACTCTATATTTCCTTTCCTTAGTTATGTCAAAAGTTGCCATATCAAATACTCAAAATTGCACAGCAAGTGGAGAGACCACCTGTTAACAGGGACAGTCTATATTCTCTATAAAGACAACTAATTTCCCAATGAAATTAAATGCATTTTATTTAACCTGTTGGTAAAATAAACCAGGTTAAAAGACTGTCTTTAGTTGTAGCACCAGTGTAAGCAGTTATTTTTCTATTTATTGGATACCTTAGCAAATTGAGAAAACATTTTACGAGAAATTGTACAATCTTTAAAGGTATATATTTTTTTCAACTGCTGCAACTTAAAATAATTATATCATGCTATTATGAAAAGTCATTATCTATTGTTGGCCTGCCATTCTGAGTCTAATTTGATTGATAAGTATAGCCCTTAGGAAGAAAAGAGTAAGAAATATGAAATATGAGACACCTACATAAAATACCATTTCCTTTATCTGTAAATAAATATGATAATAAAGAAGTCTATATGGGTAAATTTGAGAATACCTTCCTTACTTTAATAGCCACAGTCTAACCTACCCTTGCTCAAACCGTGATCAGGTTTTGCACCTGTATACCCTAAATTGCTATTGATATGATTCATGTTGAGGTGTTGGGAAATGCAGGCGTGTTAGGACATGAGGACAGCATACAGGGTCTTTCTTTCACGATTCTCTCCAGGTGCATGTTTACCTGAACCTGAAAAACCCAGCGCACAAAAACAGTTCCCAAAGAAAAAAACCTCACTCAAAGTGGAGCAACATCTTCTCAACATAAAAGGTGTCTTAAGGCTGTAATCCCGCAAGCTGACACAAACCCTAGGTATAATACCGCCTGACTTTGATCTCAGGAAATACCCTCTGCTGATCGTGGCTTGCACTTGCGCAACCCGCCTGGCCCACGTTCCAATTTGGACCACTTCCCCCGTAATATTCTGCAGATAACCTGATCCGTGTCTAAGATGAAGGTCGCTTAGAGCGTGGTGCTTATTGGGGGAGAGGACAATGTGAGAGGGCCGTGTAGCCGGCCCGCCGAGTTGAGCTGTCACCGTTGTCAAAAGATTCGTCGTGCATGCAGGGTTGAATGAGGCAGTGCGAGGGATCTTGAGATTCAGAAGGCGAAAGGTACACACACACATACACACACAGGCATACCTAGTGGATCAGGGATTGAATGCTGGAATGAGATCTATTTCGATTGAACGTAACTAACACAAAACCTAATCATGATACAGAAGAGCGTGGGAATGGAGAGGGGTAAAATAATCACCCTCATTTTCCTGTTCTGTGCGGGTGCCTTTACAGCAACGGCACAGCGGACACACAAACGCTTCTGTGAGTGTGAATATATGGTGAACGGCAAATGCGCATATACGCTTCTTCTACCAACGGGGAGTTCTACCGGTAAAGAGAACAACAATTCAGTGTGTCCTACGACACCTCCAAAAACAGGAAAACCAGGAGGAAATTCTCCTCAAGTGGAGAAAAAACTTGCGGCGCTCGAGAAAAATCTCACGCAGTCCCAAACCTGGAATGCTGAGCAGTCCAGGCAGCTAAACCAGCTTCAGAGTACCCTTATAAGACAACAACAAGGCATGGTCAACCTGACCAGTGCAGCCGGTCAGTGCACAGATACATGCCAGGACGTAAAGGCCAACATAACCTCAGAGCTGACTGCTTGGAAGCTCCAACTGACCAATCAAACGGCTCTGATTGAAACTTTAAAGAGCACGGTAAAATCTCTGAGAAGCGCACAGGTAACTCAGGATCAGAAAATAGCACAGCTACAGAAAGAGCTAAACCAAACAAAATCCTCCGTTCAAAATCTTGATACTGTGATCGCTCAACTGCAAAAACAGTTGATCTCCCTAAGAAACTTGAGTAGCCTGTGTATTGCTAAGGGTCTCATAGTATCAGGAAAGCGATCGTATCTGAATGATAGCTTGATTTCGTCATCCAGTGACTTTAATGAAAACCATGGGCCTCTTCTGGGCAGAATCAACACCACATGGCAACCCCCGAAATCTGGCTCCTGGTGCCCTTGTAAGTCATACTTTACTTCCTCGTAATCATCTCATTTCTCTGTATACTGATTACATGGTGCTCTCATAAGCTATATTTACCTTAACATCAACAGTCCAGTTTTTCAAAAAATAAAGAAATAAATGAAAAAAAAAGAACTCCAAGTCAAGAGGACTGACTGGTGATGCCCTTATCAGTGCTATTTAAATTCTCTTACCAGTCTAATTTGCAACAGTCTTAACCATCTCCTTTTCCTGTACATGAAACATGAGGTTGGCTTGTGGTGTCCTTATAAGTCCTTTCTTTCTAACACTAAATCATCTTATTTTTCTGTAACCTATATTCCGAGTAATTCTCTTACTCTCAACAGTCTAATATTTCTGTATAGGGAACTCCTAACCATGAGGGTGGCTTGAGGTGCTTTTTAAATCCCATTTCTCTTTATTTTGACCATCTAATTTTATGTAAATAGTATTCCCAACCCTGAGGGTTAGCTCATAGTGCCCTTGTTAATCCTTTTTAATTTTTTCAAATCTAATTTATGTGCATACCAAAATCCACTGGCTTGTAGTACTTTAGTAGGTCCTGTTTCACTCACTCTCAACTATCAAATTTCTCTGTATACTGAATTCCTCACCACGAGGGTTAACCTGCAGGGCCCTAATAAGTCCTGTTCCTCTTAATACTCTTAACCCTTAGGCTGAGGCTACTTTGTCCAAATGAAAATGACACAAATATTTTTGAAAAAACATCTAAACCCTGTTATGTTGGTATTTATTGGATAGCTCTTGCCGAGTGCTCTCAGATGAGTACCCATGTGCCAAGGTTTTTTTAGTCATTTTTCAGGTTATTTGCATCATTTCATATTGGTCAAATTAGCCACCAGCAGCATAAGGGTTAATCATCTAATTTATTGTAAACCGAATTCCAAACCATAAGAACTGGCTCATGCTGCCTTTGTGAGTACTATTTCTCTCAATGATAATAATAATAATAATAATGATAATAATAATAATAATAATAATAATAATAATAATAATAATAATAATAATAATAATACTCTTAACTGTCTGATGTCTGTGTATAAGGAGACACATGCAGCATTTTAAAGCAGTAAGCCTCTCAAAGAACAGGTAGCATCGGCTTCAATTTATTTGTAATTTCAATTATCCTCACTTTTTCTGCCATATTGGGGCTAAGTCATGCCTATCCAGTTGTAAGTGATAATGGAAACCGGAGTACCCAGCTAAAACCAACACCTAACAGCAGGTCACTGTTTACCTCCTCGAATGCCCCAGTCGGGAATGGAACCCAGACAGTGGTGAAAGACAGCTAGCAGTCAGTGGCAATGCCTTAGACCACATGGCCACCACGGCCAGCTGCCCCCCTCCCCCAGTGGTTCGAGATCATCGGCCTAGGCCCAGATTCCAACTGCCTACTCTGCGGGCGCACTTTGAATATAAGAAGGAGCAGTACTGGTCTAACCTTATATGGTAGTTCTGGGCCCCCTCCCCCATGGTTCGAGAGATCATCGGCCTATGCCAAAATTTCAACTGCCTACTCTGCGGCCGCATTTGAATAAAAGAAGGAGCATTACCAGTCTAACCTTATATGGTGGTTCTGGGCCCCCTCCCCCATGGTTCGAGAGATCATCGGCCTATGCCAAAATTTCAACTGCCTACTCTGCGGCCGCATTTGAATAAAAGAAGGAGCATTACCAGTCTAACCTTATATGGTGGTTCTAGGAGAGGCTCTGCTGTGGCTTACATTAGACTAATATGGCTGTCATGTAGGGGATTGCTCTGAAAGCTTTAGTTCATCGAATTTAAATTGGCAAATCATCTCAAAGTGTTACCATTAACAGAGTTTTATTCGTGATTTCTTGTTTTGTAAGTGCAGAGAACTTGCTGTTCCAGATTCTCCAAGTCCTGCTAATATTCAGTCATGTTAATATCACAATTTAGTGGTCATCAATTATCACTTGAGATCCCAAGAAAAGAGTGTGATGTACTAGAATCACTGAAGGTCCCTCTGCAAGGTTATTATCAAAATTTGCCCTCACATGGCATGATGCAACTGCCCGTTTGTACCTACAGAAGTACAGGAAAGTAAACATCTGGATTTAGCCATAACACTTTTTTCTCCACTGTAAATAATACTTAATATAAGCATGTATACCTGGCATTGCCATGTGGCTCCAGACCAACATGGCTAAGTCAAGGATGCTTGACTTGACCCTTCTAATGATGAGGCTACCATCAAAAGCACAAGGACGCAAAGATTTTTGAAAACCATTTAAGCCCTGTTGTGTTGGTATTCATTGGACAGCTCTCAATGAGTACTCTCAGATGAGTACCCATGTACCAGGGTTTCATTCATTTTTTAAAAGTTTTCTTTGCATCATTTTGTATTTACCAAATTAGCCAGCAGCAGCATAAGGGTTAATTGTATACCTGTTGAGAGTAATTAAGCCAGTCAGTCTACTGGTCAATAATTCCCTATGAAATACAAGGAAGTGTGAAGGGTGATTGATATATTATTCCTCACTTCGGAGGAACACTGCATAATAACTATGTCACCTTGGCAGGAATTCTTTGGAGCTGGATCTCCTTAGGGAGTCCACTGACAGGACGGCTTAACACATGGATACTCATGTTGGCCAAAAGCTGCCTGACAACTTTGAGGAAATCTCTCAAGCAAAAGAATACTTGAGAATATATTTGAATGAGATATCTTATTTAGAACACTTCCAAAAACTCACTTTCAAATATTTTGCAGAATGATTCTTAATTTACAAGTTATTATCAAAAGTATCTTGGAACCAAACAACAACTTCAAGTGGAACTTTAAAGCATTAACAGGTTAACAAGGGTCTAAAGACAGGTGTTCTAAACCACTAGGTGAAATATGATGTATTTTGCCCCTTTTCGCAAAATCGTCCAAAGGGAGGGGGCTATTATACAGCCCCCATGCCCTCCTTATGTACAGATCTATTATATGTCAATAGATATGGGTAGTAACCCCCCCCCCCCCCTGCTTATTTTCCCCTGCATGGAGGGATTCAGCCATATAGCCCCCAGCACTGGAAAAATATTTGAAGGGGAGTTATAAGTTAGTTTCTGGTAAATATTTCTCCATCATATATTTTCTGAAAATAAGCTCAGTTGGTTAGGTGTCGAACTAATAATTAGTAGGTCCCTGGTTCAATTCCCGGCCGGGACACTTTGGTCTGTCCTTGGGCAAGACAGTTTATTCCATATTGCCTCAGTCTACCCAGCTGCAAAATGGATACCTAGCATTAATAAGGCAGTGCTTAGGGCTTGTGCACTATATGCTGCCAGTTGCTCTGGCATATCCCTCAGGTTTGAAATAGTTTCCTTGTGTACAGGCCTGCTAGGGGAGGAGGGTCATGTGAGCACTTTGGTGGATACAGGACTATAAACCGAATACCTTTGAAAATTGCTTTTGCTAGAGAGTTAGCACCAAAACAGTCAGGCAGTTTTGGGCTCTACAGGCATGAATGGGTTGAAGCTTACAGGTTGGTGGGAGATGATTTTGATTGACAAGGCACACCTTACGGGAGGACACCTGTTCCTATGGCAACACAGCGGTGGCGGACATCGCCAAATCCCTGAGAGCCATGTCGGGATCTTTTTGCCGCCGCATGAGTCAGACGAAACAGCGACCCCTCCCTTTTCCCACTTCCTCCACTAGAAACCCTCCTCTATACTCCTCAGGCAAAGACGAAGATAAAAAGAACGCCACATAAATTAGAGTTTCCATGCTCCTCTCCCATCTTTGCATGCCTTCTGTTGACCCATTTATGCCTGCATGGAGACCTCCTCAACATACTGTCTGGATAGTTTATAAATTCTTTTTGAATTAAACATATTTGCTCAAAATACATGAAGGAGCAATGAGTTGGGTTCTGAATAGCAGTTTCCCTTCAGATTTTTTGCTAGGAGTGCTCTGGTTAAAAAGATACCATAAAAATTAGATAAATGTCAGTTGTCTCAATCCAATCCCATCTACAACTAACTGCAGACCTACCAGACACCTGTCATCTGGGTCTTTGATACTTTTGATGATAACTTAGGAACAAAATAGTTGAGAATGAATTGTTGGTTGGGATAAACACTTCTCCAAAAGGAATTATGAAAAAATGCTCCAGTTCAAAAGATGTAAGGAAACTAGTGTTATATTGGATGCTACAGACAGAAAGAGGTCAACTGCAATCCATTTATCATGAAAACAACATTTTTACCTCATTTTTTGCGAGAGTAAATAGATGCCAGGTATTCACCCTGAGGCACTGAAGAGATGCTATTCATATTAATGGTATTCGCGACGTAACCTGACTAATCCCCAAACAATCTCCAGTCTAGCTGACCCGGCATTCTTGCATGTTTTCGGTTGTCAAAATCCAAAATCTTTGGCAAATACTGAATGTGCATTGTACCTGAATTAAGAGTCTTTTTACACCTCTCCTTATCCAGTGGAGTAAGTGCCACTGCACATGCTAGGTCACCATGATCTCATGCTGTCTTCTTAACCCATTCATGCCTAAAAATCTTAACAAAAGTCATCTGGATCAATATCATTTTTGAAAATAACATTGGAATTTAGCATAATTTTGGAAAATATTTGAAGGAGAGTTGTTAGTTAGTTTCTAATCAACATTTCCCCTTCAAATATTTTCTGAAAATAACTTTTTTTAAAGAGATATCACCAAAATAGTCAGGAGGTTTTGGGCAATAGAGGAATTAATGCATGTATTGCCTAAAATTTCCTCAATACTCTTAATAATCTTAATGACCAGAGCAATTTCCAAAGAAAATTTGAAGGAGAAATGTTGATGATAACCAAAGCCACAATCTCCCTTTGAAATATCCTTAGAATTTTCAGTATTTCTGAAGTTGGTATAAAAAAAACCTTAGGTACAGATACCTGACGTCAAGTTGTTCAGGCATGATTGGGTTCACCAGTTCATGCCTGGAGTGTCGTCTGGACCTCAGATTCAAATGGGAATAGCTTCTAAATTCAGCATTAATTCACATAATATTTGAAGGAGAGTAGCAAGTCTTGTCAACATTTCTTGGTTCTTGTCAACATTTTTCCCTTTTGAATATTTTCAAAAAAATTCCTACGAACACAAAGATATAAGCAAACTAGTTTGTATTCTTTTGGGCTCTATAAGCATGATTGAATTCAGGTGAAATGATAACATGACACCTTGCTGGGCAAGAATTCAGGTTATCAAGCAGAGATTGATCAAAATGGCGTGTTTCACAGTGACGCAAACAGTTTCTGTTTATCTAGTACCTTAGCAGATAATATCTTCAAGAGAAAACATATCCTTAAAAATATCTTATTGAAAAATTGAAAATAAGATTTTTATTCTAAGAAAAGATCTTTATTCTGAAAGTATTTTAAAGGTATCAAAAGTCCAGACAATTCCACCTGAGATTTGTGAGAAAGCTACCAGCTTCTTGAGGTTCGACGGGCACTCCGGTTTATGGTTTCCTCCTGCAGTTACATACAACTGGCTAGTAACGACTTAGCCGCAATATGGCAGAAAAAGTTACGAAAAATGAAATTCCAGACATTTCACATCATATGTATGAAAGGGTTAACCCACTTATGCCTGAAGATCTCCGAGACAAGTGTCATCTGGATATCTGCTACTTTTGAAAATAACTTGAAAAATAATTGGAAAAATATTTGAATGTTTGTGAGTTTAATTGGTATCAACATTTCGCCTTCAAATGTCTTTTTGAAAAAAGATTTTGTTCGTCCAAATAAACAGGCAGTTTTAGCTGCTACAGGCATGCATGGGTTAAACCAAAGGTATTCAAACACCTCACGGCAAGCTATCTATCTCAAGCATGAGCTTCTCATCAAAAGAAAACATGCTGTTCCATAATCCACAAGTATTTCTTAATACTACCTGCCCATTTCTATATGGACGTATACAGGAATGTGGTGTTTACAAAAGCTCATTTCCGAAACATCTTAACAGGAATCTTTGGGCAAGCAGTGGCATTATTGGAAAATATGAAAAGGGATGAAAAAGCATAAAAAGCATCCACTCCAATAAGTATGTGCGATTATACAAAAAATATAATCATGTGATGTTTTCCATGTTACAAGCTAAACAAATTGTTAAGGAGGATTCATAAGATACGTCAGCTGGTGAGAAAATAAGACATTCATGAGGATATTTTAACCCTTCCAATGCCAAACATGCATAAATGCCTTTGTGGCAACATGACTTAGAGAACCATTCACACATATATGCATGCGAGATAATCAAATTCATTTAAAGAAGAGCCTGGTTAAAAGACCCCCTACGTAATTTGAAAATTAGGCAATTGGTTATTAGAATGCTGTGGTCTATTGTGGGGAAAAGTACAATTTTCACTCACATGGGTAAATATCCATGTTAATCGCATCACTATTTGAAAATGACAGAAACTGCTTCATTCATTAAAGACATTACTCATTCCTAGTAGGATTGTTTTTTATTGATATGTAGAAATGTTAGATGTCCATTCTTTTGAAAGACAATGTCAAAATATGTATGTATGACAGGTCATACTAAGACTAGTCTTAGGTATTTCATGTAACCACATATTGTTGTCTCCAATAATAAAATTTCCTTCTACAAAAGAACTATAACATTAAGTAGTCTTATTGTCAAGACAACCTACTGAGTATAGTTAGTTATAAATAGAAATACTATTTTACTGCAATGTATGCAATAAAAAGCAACTAGCCTAGATCAGGTTTCCTTGGGAGTATCTTACAACCTAAAATAGAGTTGGAGGATGGAGACCTTGGTCCTTGTCTCATATTTCACCTTAGGCATTGAAAAGCCTGGGAATGTATGACTTATGACATATTATTTGAGATGACATTTGCTTCTATCAGGAGATCTAGGATTTCCGTGTAAAGGTTTGATCCAAAGCAGGGCTAAGTAAATACATATTCATGCTTGAAATTTGAATATATTGGAAAAGAGAAAACCCCAAAATTTTACAATTGCCAATTGTGGGTACCCAATTTAAATCCAGACTAATCTGGTTTGATTGGTATGAGGGGGTAATTTAGTTAAAGGAGAGATAGATCTACCTCACTAGTTTAAGTAAAACTGATGAAGAGCATCATTTCTTAGCAAAAAATCAAATTTTTGGAATTCTATTATTTGTATTTGCAAACAAGAGTGACAAGAGACCTTCCAATGCTGAGGCTACTTTTGTCCAAAGCACAAGGAAGGACATAAAGATTTTTGAAAAACATCTAAACCCTGTCATGTTGGTATTCATGGGACAGCTCTCGCTGAGTACTTTCAAATGAGTACCCATGTCCCAGGATTTCAGTAAATCTTTCAAGTTTTTTTTACATTATTCGTATTGGCCAAATTAGCCAGCAGCATAAGGGTCACAGTGAAACTACCCCCTAGATACAAGGTCTGCCCTGCAAGCATGTATAGAAAGAGAAATCTACTTTAATTTTCAGCTGAGAGAATCTTGAAACTTGTCTCGCCGGGTATATTTGTAAAAACAGGTTTGAATGTATACAGGTAACTGTTATCACCTAAATCATCCACTGAACAGAGTTCTTATACTTATATATTTGGAGTTTACGTCCTTATTCGTCAAATCAGACCACCTAGAAACTAGATGTGACAGGTATGAATGGATGTAATGAGGCTTAGAAAATTCTGTAAGCTACCAACCAGGTTTTTAACACGAGAATATTTAGTCGCTGGATGCCTTGTACACTTATAACAGGTTTAAATGATGAACAGATAAATATCTTACAGCTGACTGTCAGCTTTTTTTCTTAAAAACTTAACAACCCATAGTGTATTAGCGTGCATGTATCATCTTTGGTAAATAAAGGTGTCAGTTTCAACACTGGCCATTTGGGTTCAGCACCCTATAACTATAAAGATAAAGATGTACATTTCACGTATCTTTTCAGCTGAGAGACACTGGGTTCAGCACCCTATAACTAGGCATGAATAGGCTAATAAAGATGAACATTTTATGCATCTTTTCAGCTGAGAGACAGAACACACAGGAATGGCTGCAGTTCGATCTACAGCGAGTCCAGCCGATTTACGCACTCGTAACCCGGGGCAGACAGGACTACCCACAGTGGGTGGAGACCTACAAGTTCCAGTACAGTACTGACGGGGCAAACTTCTCCACCTACAAAGACGTACTGGGAAATGACCAGGTGGGTAGGAATACAAAAGTCACCCTTGCACCTAAACCTTTTTATGCCATAACATACTAAAGGCAAATTTCGCTGCAGAACACAACAATCAAAATGAGTTAAGCGTTCAAAATGCATATCAGTAGAAACCTTTCATTCATCTTTCTTACCAAAAACCTCCAAGAAATTCTTTATTTTGAAATACAAATGGCACAAATAAAATAGAATAAGTAAATTAACTTGAGATTGCTCTGAAGCACATAACATTTTTTTCAAATTATATTTATATACTGAGGTACAGTGTTTGTGTATGATAAAATGTCATCTAAAGCATATATAAAATTAAAACAAAAGAGTTGCAGCTTGTTTAATTTAAACTTTTTTCTTTCAAGCATTCCCCGTAGGCTGTTTTAGTAGTAAAAAAATAACACGTAATTGTCAGGCTTTTTTGAGGTGGGGTGCTACAGCTACAGCTGGATCTTAGTTTTCTCTATTGGTGTCAGGGATAAGTATGCCTTGTGCTCAGGGCAGGCCTGGAGGGAAATACCTGAGCTACACCTTCACACATCAAGACAATAAGCTATTTGATGAATCTGACACATTTAGATAAGGCTCAAAAAATTGTTTGTTTCCTGTTACGCGACCCTAACCAGTTTTTATCAACAAAAAAAATCATTACCCTAAAGTTTTTTCTGCCCTTCTGATTCCCAAACAGCATAAGTACAGGACTAGAACACTGCATTACAACTATTACAGCTTTACAGCTGCCAATGAAACTCACATTATTTGAAAAAAGAAAAACAAACAAAAAACAAACAGAAAAATCACTTTTTACCTTCTACCTACCCTATCAGAGCGTTTCATGACAAAATATTTTTAGGCCTAGGTGAACCAAATGCCAAAATAAACCATATCTTGCTCTTGTTTCCCCGCAGGTTTTCACGGGCAACAAGGACAGGGATAGCCTCCAGGTGAACACCTTATGGCAGCCAATCAGAGCGAGGCTGGTTCGTTTCCTCCCCCTCAGCGCCTGTGCCGGCTGCAACACGTGTCTGCGCGCCGACATCATAGGCTGCATACCCGAAAGCTAGGAATGGCATCGACAAAAACGCACCGAAAATCTTGTGGAAAATCTTTGAAAAAAAAGAACTCATAGAGACTCCCAATGCGCGGACATCATAGGCTGAATATCCAAAAGCTAAGAATGGCATCGACAAAAGCGCACGGAAAATCTTGTGGAAAACTTTTGGAAAAAAGTCTTAGAGACTCCCAATTAGTGAAAGCCAACCAAAACATGGCAATTGTTACTGCAATAAAACATATTATGTATTAAAATGAAAAGGTGTCAGTTTATTTAAGGTTTGTCTGGCCAAGCTAGGTATCAGTGTGTACAATGTCACTTCATCAAAATTTCATCCTTTCACTTCTTCTTTTGAACCCAAGAGCACCTGGGGCTGAGATATGTACGAAAAGGGAACCATAGGAATATAACTATATTTCACCATACAGTGATGTTACTCAATGTTTTAAAGAGGACCATAATATCTTTACATTACAACAATAAGCATACTTCTACTTATAACTTATGTCCAAGAATTTACATTGGAGTGAACTTTTTAAAATCACTTGCCTGATATTGAGTTGTTTTTTTCAAAATTCTGGACCAAACTATTTGGGTGTCAACCTCAAGTGGGATTTTCAAGGGTTTGGGTGTCAAAGTGGTGCCAAGACACCCTAATTGCTAGAGGTAGCTCTTAGCATTGAGTATCTAATTCTGTTTACCAAAAGATTGTGCTGTAAACAGTGCCATCTATGAGCAGCAAATCACATCATTGAGTATCTGATTCTGTATTCTACCAATAGAGGGTGTTCTGAATAGTGCCATCTATGACCAGCAAGACAGATCAATGGGTATCTGATTCTGCATTTTGCCAACAGAGGGTGTTCTGAATAGTGCCATATAATAGAGGGGGCTTTGTAATGAGGCCAATCTAAGACCTAGATATTTACTAAATAACTGGCCAAATAGAGATTATTAGAGACAATTAGGTCATGACATCTTGGTGACAAAAATCAATTATAAACAATGCTTAATGATCAAACAATGTTTGTTATGAAGTAAATATTTGTAAATAAGGTAAAGATTATCATAAAATATATTGATTGTAAAAATATTGAAATATTTATAACATAAACACGTAGTTTGCAGCTATTTAGTGATTTCACAATATGCTAGAATCTTGTTTATATCAGTTCTTTCAACATGAGTAAGCAATATTAATACTTATAACGCTGCAAAAATATGTATAGAGTTTGAACTGAAAAGAAGGCTACTAAAGGGAAAAGATTGTCATTTTGGTGCCAAAGAAAAAAGCTAGATAGACACAATCTTTCGTTAAGAGGATTTCTTTCAGTAAAGAGAGGGCTTCTTTCATATCATGTACTGAACAATCTATCAGTAATGACTAAAATAAAGAGGATTTTCTATTATAGAGTGGTCGTCTTTTTGCCATATTATGCCAGTGAAAAATATCACTTTGACTGTATAAGATTTTAACAAGGGGGGCCATTCCTGAAAATATATAAATGCTTTTTCTAGAAACAATCATGCATAATACATTTATGTAGTTGCTTAAGTTGTATACATTGCTATTGCTTGTGGTATGAAGAGTATTGTAAAAATTTCTAAAATATATATGGAAGAACATTCTATATTTTCATATAGATCAACCATCATGCCTAAGAGGATTTTCTTGCAGCGTGAAACTAAAGAAAAATGCCTGTTTTACATTACAATGTAAAAATATACCTAGCACTTTGAATATTTTTGTTTGTCTTCTTGTAAATCATTCAAAAACTGGGTACCCAAAATTGGCAATTGTAATATCGTTATCAGTAGACCACAATTTATTCAGATTCCAGGCATATACATGTATTTACATAATGCAATAAAGCAAACTGTCCATATACAATGAAATGAGAATTATGAAGTGAAAAAAATTAGTTATATGCTTGAAATTGGCATTTTAAGAAATTCTGTGCAAAATATTTTGGGTGCCATGAATGGTGATTTTTGTGGCTTTGGGTGTTCAAATGACACCCACATGCCCAGCTGGCTTGGACTATGAATTCCTGTCTAAGTGCTCTCCTAAACAAGTGCCATTGGATCTATGAAAATAGCATAGGAATATAAAGGGTGAATCAATATTTGATGGAGTTGTAGGCTGAGCACTGATTTACACTTTTACTCCAATGATTTTCTTAAAGAAAAAAGTCAGCTGGTTCAAGGTGCCAGCAGCATGAATGGTTTAACTTGTGAAAGGATACCTAACTTGAGTGAACTTCTATGGAAAGGGCTTTTTCTACTAAAAAAATAATAAAAAAAATTGGTGATTGTTAAATAAGAAGAGTTTTTTGAGTATCTTTCACATATTTGGCATAAGTTTCATTTTAACCTTTTAAAATAACAAAATTGCTATTCTGTAATGCACTGGCCTTAAATTCACAAGCCATGCAGTTAAGATATCAAGTTTATTCATGAAGGTAACATTTTTAAGTGAAAAACTGCATGCTAGTTTTTTAAGCAAACAAGAATATATTGTACAATTTCCATGAATAAATATTTTTAGAAATATGAATGAAATAATACTGGTGTTCTCTTTATTTCTCTTCATGTATTCAAATATGTCTTGATTTAGTATGGTAGAATTTCTTAACCCATTCTAACTAAAGAGTTCCCCTAGAAAATTAACATCAAGTCTATAGTCCTTTCAGAAATAAAAAATGAATTAGAAAATGTTTGGAAGGCGAATTGTCCATTAAATCTTTAATAACATTTCCCATTCACATGTTTTCAAAAAGATACTTGTCCTAAAGAGATTTCTGCCAAAATGTCAGGTAATTTTGGCCGCTCCTAGCACGTACAGATGAAGTACCGAAACCTTCATTTCTGTTACTTGATATTCTTATTATCTAGATTGCAGGATACTGTATTATACATTATACCCAAATATCCGAGGAGCGGGATATAGGTGTAAAAGGGTGGTCAGATATATCTTCTTTAAAACTAATAACAGAAATATATGACCATCAGGTTTCCTGTGACCCAACCCTAACAAGTTTTTACTCTAAAAAGTCCCTACCCTAAAAATGTTTTCCACCCTTCTAAAACCCTATCAACATGAATACAGGATTAGAACACTGCATTACAACTATAGGTGCCATGAAACATAAAATGTTTGCAAAAAAAAATAATTCAAAAAATATATATATTTTTCCTAACTAAATACCATATTTTTTCAGACCTTTACAGGAAACAAACATTTTTAGGCCAAACCAGAGTTTCAACAAGAAGATCAGAGGCATCAAGAGGACTGCTCCTCCACAGGGAATGCAAATACAGAGCATAGATAAAACTCTCTGTACAGAGTGACTTTGCTCTCTCCATCCAAAAGGCGCAAACAGTTTTCACGCCAACCCACATGGATTTCAAAATCAGCATAAGTGTAATGTGTATGGTTTAATGCATTTTTATTTGCTTTACCATTTTGCATCTGGAGTGCACAATTGTTTGGAAAACTTAGAATGTAGGAAGATGCATTGTCAAACCCAATATGAACAACAGCTTTCAGGTGAATATTTTACAAAATACATGTATTGCATTTTACCATATATAAAAAGTAAGATTATGGCTAGATTCTAGATGCATTATGGTTTAATGATACTCTTTTGGTAAAGGGTTATAGGAAGTAAGAATCTGTTGGCGTTTTTCGCTATCACATCAAACCCAACAATCTCTGTTTGTGTATTAGTGTGTAAGTTTGGCAAGGATTTTTAAAGTAGTATGATTTATCTTGATTACATCATGGTTGTTGTTTTGCATATCAGGACAACACAACAGCTATTTAGCACCAAGTTCAAAAACAAGTACTTGATGCTCCCCCAGGATGTTATTTTTGGAATGTCACAATAACAAAAACAGAATTCACGTGCACATTACATAATCATAATAGGAATGATTTACAGATTGCAGGTGAAAAAAACAAACACTACTACACATGATACAAAAATATCTGTGCACAATCAGCCTTTAATAAGTCTGAACTTCCTGGCCTCCCAAGTAGATTGACATTTTTGGCCTTACCCTCTTAGGCACAATACAATTAACACAAAAGACAGTCTAAACAGTAAGCTCCTAATTGATGAATTCTAAATTCATCATAGTGCATTGAAATAAACAGGAGAACATCATTAGTTATATATCATAAGAAGCATGCTTTGATTACAGTCTGGTCATCATTTGGTTGCTATGACACCTCATACGAGACCTGCTGGCCTCTCGCAGACATCCGTTGTGTACTATTTTCATAACAAGGATAACAATTTACCATCAGCTCTCCCCCCCCCCCCACCCTCACATGAATTTTGAAGTAAGGTAAGCTTAATAAGTTCCAAGTTCATGGTTCTTGCGGCAAAATCAGAGAAAACTCTTAGTCAGACTCAACCCAAGGATTTCTCACTTGAAAACCATGATTAAGAAACCTAAATCCATCTTAATTACTTCCTGCCATATGATGGTCCACATATACACCATGTTGGCAGACTATACTTTGCAAATAGTGTTTAAACACCAAAAATAAATTTCTAGCAGTGGAGCGGACATCCAAGAAAACGCTTGGTCAGACTGGACTCATGCAGAGCAAACAGCAAGGATATCTCACTTGAAATCGCGATTTACAAACCTAAATCCATCCTAATTACTTCCTGCCATCTTATTTTCCAGATATACAACATGCTGGCAGACTATACTGCGTAAATAGTGGTTCAAACATCAAAAGAGAATTTCTATTTTTATGGACCTTTACCGGAAACAAACAACTGTTTAGGCATCACTAGAGTTTCAACAGGAACACCAGAAGCATCAAGAGGAGAATGCAAATACAGAGTGACTTTGCTCTCTGTATCCTAAAGCCACAAACAATTTTCATGCCAACCACCATGGACTCCAAAATCAGCGTTAGTTTAATGTGTATGGTTTACTGCATGTTTATTTGCTTTGCAATTTTGCATCTAGAGTGCACAAATGGTTTGAAAACTTATGATGTAACTCGTTAATTAAAATAATAATATTTGAAGTTGCATTATCAAACCCAACATGGACAACAACTTTCTGGAGAATATTTTTCAAAATATTGAATTTACCAAGATACTACTATATAAGTCAGACTATGTTCAGACTCTAGGTGCATAATGGTTTAATAATACTCTTTTGGTGAAGGGTTATAAGAAGTAAGAAACTGGTAGTGCTTCTAAGTTCTTGGCCATCAAACCAAACCCTACAATATCTGTTTGTACATGTGTGTGTGTTCAATTAGCATGAATTATCTTGATTACATCATGGTTGTTGTTTTGCATACACCACAGTTAATTAGCCCCTTGTGCAGAAAACAAGTACTTGATGCTCCCCCCATGCTGTTATTACTGAAAGGTCACAATAACAAAAACAGAATTCAAGCGCACAAATTAATGAATGAATCGTAGATTGTAGATGGTAAAAACAAACATTGCTACACACTATCTGTCTCTGTCTGCCTGTCTGTCTCTCTGTCTATCAGTCTCTCAAGTAGATGTCTCTTGTCTTGCCTTCTTAAGCACAATACAATCAACACCAAAGACAAGGCATTGAAATGAACAGTAAACTGTCATCAGTTATATATCACATGAAGAATGCTTTGATTACAGATTGAATTGTCAATGAAGATGGTTATTCTTCACCTTCAGCCAATATGTCTTCAGCCAAATTTATATATAAATTACCCTCTCTCTCAGTTATATATCATATGAAGAATGCTTTGATTACAGATTGAATTGTCAATGAAGATGGTTATTCTTCACCTTCAGTCAATATGTCTGTCTGTCTCTTGATATGTGTATATATATATATATATATATATATATATATATATATATATATATATATATATATATATATATATATATATATATATATATATATATATATATATATATATATATTTATATATATATATTAGTGGTGGGAAGAGTAATTGGAAACTCGAGCTTTCGGTCGCTGGGGCCTCCGATCCGAGCACTTGAGTCCAAAAATTGATCGCTCGGAAATTACGAGCTGATGACATTTTGATAGCAACACATGCGTCCGATGCATGTGTAGCCTAGTGATGGCCAAAACGTCCAAATTTGCACCAGATTTCTAAAAATAAAATGCTTTTTCTTAAGTCTCCGTGTCAGATGCGTATTATGCCATTTTCTGGTGCACCGATTCTCAATGCCGCGGGACACCGTATGTGTGTCTGGCATGTGCCGGGGTATGCAGCGGCGCAATTATGCTTTAAATCGTCTGCCTTAAGATCTCTTCAATGTGGCCGTAAAACCTGATATTGACTCGAGTTTTGGTCACTAGATTTGCCGAGCGCTCGAGGGGTTGTTCATGCAAATATCAGACAAAACCTAACCAAAATCTTGCAAACCACCTGGTGGGCAGCTAATGAACTAAACATGTATGTTTAAATTTGTATATATATATATATATATATATATATATATATATATATATATATATATATATATATATATATATATATATATTTATACATGTATATACATATATATATATACACACACATATATATGTATATATATATATATATATATATATATATATATATATATATATATATATATATATATATATATATACAGTGGAACCTGTCTATATTGAACGCTCACGGGAAATGAAAAAGTGTTCAATGTACGCAGGTGTTCAATGTATCCAGGTTCCGAGTAATTGGAGGTCGGTTGAAATAGAAACAAAATTAAGGGTAATTAGAGAAACATGATCATTTCATTGCAAAATCTACTTAAGTCTTTACCTCACTTTCTTCATATAGTTAAAAACTTGTCATGTTCAGCATTTAAAGGATATCACTAAACAAAACAGTTAATCTTATGTACCTCATTTGTCCTCATTTTCAGTGAAAAGTTTCAAATCAATACAGAATGTTCAAAGTAGACAGGTTAAATGTTGCCTGCGGGAACAAATATGGTGTTCAATGTTCAGGGTAGACAGGTGTTCAATGTATCCAGGTAGCACCCCATTGATTTTCAATGGGAGTGTGCCGGGACATGAAAAATTGTTCAATGTACGCAGGTGTTCAATGTACACAGGTGTTCAATTTGACATGTATATACAATGTATATATATATATATATATATATATATATATATATATATATATATATATATATATATATATATATATATATATATATATATATATATATATATATATATATATATGTATATATATATATATATATATATATATATATATATATATATATATATGTATATATATATATATATATATATATATATATATAATTGACTTCTTTGGCAATACATTTCCAACTGTAAGGTTTGATGTGCATGTCACCATTCTAATTAATCAACATTACTTATCCACACAGTGCTTGTGTGAGCATACCAATAAAAACTTCACCCAAGACAACTGCCTGGCTTGATCATAATCCCTATTTTAAACAAAACTGGGTTATTAAGTCAGATGTCCAATAATTTCTAATGCATTCAATATGAGATCTGCAGTATTTTGGACAATGAAAACCACAGAAATAGTAACAGTGTATATTTTAATTAAATATACAATGTATGTATATTTTACTTCTAAAATATACAAATGGTAAGTATTTTCTGTATAATTTTTTAACATTTTGAACAGGGATCAACTCGCTTTCAAAAGAAAGTTACCACTAAAACAAGCAGGATTGCTACATCTGGGTTAGAGTCAGTAAGTGTACTCACCAGTGGCACGATACAGCAAAGCTCGGACGAGTTCAACTTCCGTCTCCAACTCTGCCAGACGAAAGTGGACTGTCTGATTGTCTAGGATTGGTTGACCGAAGACTTTTCTCTCTCTTGTGTAGTCTATGGTATCCTGGATCAACTGCTGTAGAGGCTTGATAGCTAAAAAACAAACACACATAAAGTAAAGCATTGTTATAGTATAGTCTTTTTCTCTTTTTAAGGTCAATATAATGCTATAGTGTATCCACAAATAGGCTTTCCATGCTATGACAGAATGACACTATAGAAAACTTGAGGAGTCTTATCTGTTCATTGAGTATCTACTTATTAAGGAAATGCATGTTACCTTGAGGTAATGTCTTGACATTTACATTTAGATGTATACTTAATTGTGACATTTGAGCAATTTCTGACCAAAACATATAACGCCATAATACCCAGCTGGCTAAAGCCTTGCCTGGAGCCACTAGGTAGACAAATCTACTTAGGAATGAAGATGAAATCCACAAAATATTTAAAGGAGCATCATTAGCTGAGTTAAGATTAACTCCTTTTCAATAATTTCTGAAAAATGCATTGCTTAAAAAGATCCCAACAAATTACTCAGTATGTTTTTTGCACTGAAGGAGTGAATTTGTTAAAATGTTTTACTCTTTTTTTTTTAATATTCAATTTTTTTTTAAAATCTTTCATTTATTTGATTTAAAAAAAAAATTTAATTTTTTTTCTTGTTTCTTTTAACACATTTTATTCTTACCACCTGCGGCTGCAAATAGCCTCTCCTCTTGGAATTGGACCATTTGATAGGTGAACCCCTTCCCCTCTTCTCCGACCAGGTAGCTCTGAGGGACGCGCACGTCCTCGAAGAAAACCTGAGCCGTGTCTGAAGAGCGCATCCCCAGCTTGTCAATCCTCTTGGCAAGCTGGATACCTAAGAAAAGAAAAATGTTACCTTAAATTGAAGACAATCCTAAGAATTTAGGCCACTATAATTATTGTACAAAGTAATCTAGGGAAATCTGGGCCACCCGTGATCTCTTGTTGCTTGTCATTGAGGGAAATCTGAACCCCTATTACTCTGTTTTGTCTGTATTTTCTGAAAACATGGGCCACCCTCAATGATGACCCATAACAGCTCACACAGGCGGTCATGGAGTACAATGATATTGGGGGCCTTCTTGGGACAGTTGGCTCAAATATATATTTTTCATCATTTTATCCATAACTTTAAAAAGAAAAATCTGTCCAATCAATGAATAGACTAGACCACCTGATGTAATTTCACAAATTTTGCCAAGTCCATCCACATCAGGATGATGCCTATGGTCTGTGCATGTAGATGTAATTTCATAACAAAACAGGTCTTTGAGTAAAAAATCAACAGAAAATCTTTGTTCTAGTTGGGTTTAAAAAACCCTTCTTTAAACTAAAGCACTAAGCTGAGGGAATACCCCTTCAACAAATATCCCATCACTGACTTTTTTCAGATTTTAACCATGAAGGTGGAAGATCCATGGCCAGATGCAAGACAAAGCAAACAATCTTACAATAAAAGAGCACTCGGCTGTGGGGTTACCCCATAAACATAAATCCAAGTTAAATTTTTCTTTTTAGATTTTCATCCCAGTACCTGGAAGGTCCATGGGCAGACAGATGAGGGACTTGTTCAGATGCGGAGGTCCGTCTCCCGTGTTGGCAAGGAGACACATCCAGTCGGCTTGGAAACCATTTGTTGTCCACATCTTGCCGCCATTGATGATGTAATCTCCATCCTTCTTCTCCGCCTTCGTCTGGATACCTTATATGTAAAATGTACAATATTAAGATTTTACATACATGTGGGACTGGAGTTTATGTAGATCCACCCATCATACCAAACATGAAATTGACAATGATTTTATTTCCTTGTGAGAGGGGTTCATTGTTTCTCTTTTAGTAGATTAGATAGATAGGCACAAAAACAAAACAAAACACACACACATTAAGTCCTAACAGTACTTTCTTGCAATGTTTAAAAATCAAAAATACAAAAAATATCTAAAAGGAGTCCTGACACTACTTGCTGATCACACCTAAATACCCACGCACATACAAAACAAAGGCAGCTAGCCTAAACTCTTTTTCCTTGCCATGTTGAAAAAATAAACACAACAAAAATATCAACAAGTCCTAACACAGTTGGCTTGCAACAAGCTAAAAAACAACAAAACACACACACACAAAAACAAGTCCTGACACTTCTTACTTGCAATGTTTAAAAAAAAAAAAATGACAAAGAAATATACAAATAAAACAAATCTTGACACTACTTACTTGCCACGTCAGATCCGGCTCCCACTTCACTGACTCCCAGACAAGCTACGAGATCCCCACTGATACTCGGCTCCAGAAACTGTGACTTCACTTCATGACTTCCAAACCTACAAAAATAGAGCAAACGTGGGGGTTCTTTTTAACAGAAAGGTGGATGCATATCACTGGTTTTAGGCAAAAGTAAAGGGAAAGGCAATTCTTAGCAAGGAAATCAACAGTTTTTATTGTAAATGGGGAGTCAATTGAAGCCTCAGACGTCCCCTCTACCCCCAACTGGTATAACATATTGAAAAACTGTGGAAATCATTTACCAATGGATATTAAATGTTCAGTGAGACATCTATTGGTGAAAAAGTAAATTGATACTATCACTAAAAATCTTTGGTACATACAGACAATTTTGGTAAGGTGGACAATATAGCAGGCATAAATGGGTTAATTACCTTGTCCAAATCTCTGATAAATCTCCAAAATCAAACACTCTTACATGGTACATGATTACATGACTAATACTACCTGGCCCAGTAAAAGTAAGAGGATTACATAAAGGCCTTTATTTACCTGGCCAAAGCAGGGGTAGCCATGTCAGTCTGCACCCCGATCGCCATGGGAACACCGCCACATTTTATACCACCTAGTTCTTCCGCCATGGCCACGCTATAGGAGTAGTTCAAACCTAGACCACCATATTCTGAAATCAGACACATATTTTAGTCTTATTTTTTCTGCACAAGCAGTAATAAGGAAATAAGGTTACTAGAGGGGACTAGTTAAGAGTTCATTCACAGTAGGAGGCCCTGTATTAGGGGATGGAGGAGGGAGAGGAGGGAGTCAATGAAATGGCCTCAAAAAGCATCATCTGGATGCTAAAAATCTTAGGATTTAAGAATAACTAAATAGGGGATCATTTGGAATATTTGAAGAAATGCTACTTACAAGTATAAGTAAGGGAGAGTCTAGTTACAATATATAGCATCAGGTCCAAAGCTGCTGTTACTGAGTGGTACTATACCGTACTAAGGTTGGACAACTCTAGTGTTCGCACAAAACAGCTTTGGATTTGCGGGACCTATATATAAGAAAGAGAAAAGCTGTATTCAGATACCCTTGGCCAAAGTGTAAGAAAAACTTCAAATAATTTCTTGAATTGTTTTAGTATGAAAGACATTGCCAAATAAAGGATGTTATGAGCCCAACATGCATGAATGGGTTGAGATGACTAAATTCAGTGCTGCCACTTACCTATGGGTTTAGTGACTCCCAAGAACCCTGCCTTCCCCAGGGTTTTGAAGAGATCATGGGCTGGGAACTGTCCTTGCTCCTCCCACTGGTCTACATAGGGGTTGATCTCAGTCTCTATCACCTACAGAAGGGAAAACGTATAATTTAAATACATATGGGATCAGAGATGGTGAGAAATATTGATACTAAAGCGTTCATTCCCTAAATTACAAAGTATACCCTATTAGAAGGGGATAAGTTGATTAGAACTTTTAACTCTTCCTATAGTCTGTCTGACCCAAGCTTGGCTGACCGTTTTTTCCTCTTTGGTCTTGGCAAACATCTTAGGAGCACTAACGTGTGTGTATAAACATACTTTTTGTCTGAACTCAGCAAAATGTTGATTTTGCTCATTAGGTCCCATTTAGAATTTGCCCATTGGCAACAATTGCCAAACAGTACAGATTGTATTGTTGGCAATGGGCAAATTTTACAATGGGATCTAATGAGCAAAATCAAAATTTTGCAGAGTTGACAGGGAGAAAATGAAAATGATCAATTTTACGTGTAGGGCTTATGTCGAAGGAGAGAGGTGGGAGCAAGAAGCTATTGGGGCGGGGGGGGGGGGGGGGGGGAAGAAAAAGGCAATGGATGGGGCAAATAAGCAAGGAGGGGAGAGAGAACAGGAGATATGAGAATGGAGAAGAGAGATGGAGAGAAAAATGGGAGAGTGGGAAAAAAGAGTACAAAGGTTGGAAAAGAGTAGAAAAGGGGGCAAAAGAGGGTGAAAGACGTACAGGAAGCAGATAGAGCTGAAGAATTTCCAGGGAAAAAGGGGAGAGTAGAAGTAGAGAAGGGGGAGAATGATAAGGACCAAAGAGGAGGGAGGAGAGAAAGAAAGAGAAGCAATGGAGGAGGATGAAGAAGGGGAAAAAGAGGGGAAAGAGGCAGAAGATGGTAATAAAAGTGACAGGGAAGCAGGGGGAAAGAGAGGAGAGGATGGTAGAAGGAAAGAGGAGAAAAAGGAAAAGGGGAGAGTAGAAGTAGAGAAGGGGGAGAATGATAAGGAGCAAAGGGGAGGGAGGAGAGTAAGAAAGAGAGAAGCAACGGAGGAGGATGAAGAAGGGAAAAAGAGGGGAAAGAGACAAAAGATGGAGATAAAAATGACAGGGAAGCAGGGGGGAAAGAGAGGAGAGGATGATAGAAGGAAAGAGGATGGAAAAGAGAATGATAATGAGAGGGAAAAGGGTAGGGGAAGAAAATGATGAAGAAGAGGGAAGGGGAGAGGTGATAGGGGTGTGCTTGTGTACATATATGTTTTTTTTTACCTTTATCTAACACAGTTGATGTTGGTTAAGACTAAGGGGAAGGGAGTCACTGGTGTAAGTGAGGGGCGCTGGAACAGGTAGGCACGGAGGATACAGGAGGGGAGATGAGGTAGTGGTACACTGCTGTTTTAACCCTATATCACTCAATGCAACAATGTTGCCATGTCCCCTGCACTGCATGAGGGGTTACTCCTCAGAGACATTGTTGCGTAGTGCACTGCAGTGCATAGAGAGCAGTACTTCAAGCGAGTTATTTCCATTTTTTATTTATCATTCTTTTCGTTAAATTTTTTTTTGTGTGTTTACAATATATCCACTTATAAGTTATTTTTTTGTCTGATTTTGCGCTTGACGCACTGTCAATAAACATACTATAAAATACTGAATTCACCTCGGCAAGTTTGTCTTCGTTGCGTGGGAGAACGAGCGGGATATCATCGTCTGATTCCCATGGATCTTGAAGGGGACGATCGTCGTCACTCTCCCACTCTCCCATCTGAATTATCTTGGTTTAAATTCGCCATTTGATGGCAGAAACAACGATAAAACACGGGAGAATCTCGATGGTTTTGTGTGTTGCTAAGGACGCCACAACACGACGACGTCACCGGTGGGAATTCCCCATGACTTCCATATTTGGATGGGGTTTTCCCGTATTTTTCCCGTCAAAAATTACGGACTTCAAGTCCGAAAATAAGCCTGATATAACTAAAGATTACGATGAAAAGGTAAGGGCAATAATTTTGTATCTTTATTAAACAATTACTTGTACACTAGCGATCTAAGATCGTGGTGAGCAAAATACGCAAAAACGCGCTTCGTAGGAATAAGTGCACAAATACAATGACGCAATAACGCGTTACTGAGGAAGTGCAGCTGCACTCATGTAGCGCGTTTTTGCGTCACTGAGAGATAAATAGGGCTGCACACCGTTAAGAATTAATGATTTGATATGATACTGATAACTTTGAAACGATACGGTTTCTTAACGGTTTTTTAACGATACTGCGTGGGACGAACTTCTGAAAAATAGCCAAACTTTCGTATTCAAAACCTGTTGTTTTTTTTCCATGAAATATGATTTCAAATTCTTTGAATAAAACAGAATCGTATATTTGATTATTATGAGTTTTATTTTGCCATAGAATATTAAATTTGAACGAATTATCCATTAAGAATTAAATACGAAAGTATTGATGCCAATGGCGAGCCGTTGTTTCATTGAATCATGGCTTAGGAAGTGCTCGGAGCGATGTCAACAGTAAGGTAAGGCAGTTTCCTCATAGCTGCTTTATCGGTTTTTCAAACCGGTTTATTTTGGGACGGTTATCATTATCATTAGGCAGCTTAATGATCGGTTTCGGTCTGCAACCGGTTTCCGGTGTGCAGCCCTAGAGATAAAGGGTTAATTGTTTGTTTATTGAAATAATGAATTAACACAGTTTGTATGTGGGGTTTGATGTGTGTTGAAGGATTCCTTTCTGTGGGGTTTGAATATATGTGTAGGACAGGAAAACAAGGAAGGGACAGACCAGAGACTCGATAGGTTATATGTACAGGAAAGGAGGACAGGGGAGGGTACGGACCTGATGCAGGATGCATGACAAAAGTACGGGGGGAGAGGGAACAGAAAGTGAGACAAGGCCCGGGGGTGACGAGTGGCCTGGGTGGTAGGGATGATCTCCGTAGGTCCTCCCTTGGGAATTGACCCCGCGGGAAAAATGCGGTTGCGGATCTCAAACAAACAAAAAATACATGTTTATACATACACACGTTAGTGCTTCTACGATGTGTGCCATGTTTGAATGTCAAACATAAACTTTTTTGTAACAAAAAAAAGGAAAAAATGGTCAGCCAAGCTTGGGTCAGACAGACTATACAACTCTTCTTCATTTCTTTTGGCATTCTAAATTCCACAGCCATTGCCATTTATAAGTATTACAGATCCATGACAATTTAACAATTTTAAATGGGTAAGAAATTTAAATATATCTTGTAGACAAAATTGGAGAAGAAAATAGAGTGAGCATTTTTGCAGATAAAAAGTAAACTTTAAACATATATGTATTTCAAATGAACATATAAACATTCCCCATTATGCTAGCTGTTATAATTGAAAAAATATATACATATATATACATACACCTGAATTTAGAATGTTTCCTTTACTAAATGACAAGTTACCAAACATGTAAAATATTGGCTAATTACAATTGATAGAGTGAGATCTGTCCTATATCACTATTATCAGAGCTAAGGGTTTGTTTACAAATAACAGAGGTTTGCCATTTTGCAGGGAACTATAGCTGTCACTTCTTACTAAGTCGCCTCTAAGCGCATTCTTATCAATGGTCAATGTCCGATCCCAGGTTGCTATATAACAGGCGGCCTTTGTCACCGACATTAATCACTTTACGACAAGTGCGTATGGTCACATTCAACATCACTTATCAGTCAATCTTGTCAATGGTCAATATTTGGACCCACTTTCTTACCTTACTCAGCGACCGCCTCAACTCTTCGTGTTCTTTAGTGAATAAAGCATCCTGGAACGGCTCCGATGTGTTCACAGCAGGCTCGCCGCTCTCAGAAGAGAAGCTACGAGTTGTCTTAGAGCCTTGACATGAGACGGGGCGTGGATAAACATTCAAAAAATTCCTGCAAACCCGAAAACTTTTCAAGGAGGCTGCCATCTTGAACTAATCCGCGGTGAAGGAGGCGAAAATCGTTGATTGGTTGTTTTTCGGTCAGCCACCTAGCGGAGAACGATAGCACTATCAAAGATTATTATGTAAACACTGGGCCTTGTTCGAATGTGAGCCCCTCCCCCTTAGAGAATATACTATCAAAGTAGGGGTACACCTATTTTTGACCCATCAGCCATACTCTTGTTTTAGATATCACTCTATTGTTTGTTCTGCCTCTTTGCTTGGCTATTTTCAAACTGACCCTTTGATCATTTTGGATGTGTAGTAATTAAATATCTCTCACTGAATCTTGGATTAATATACACAATTGATTGAATTACCCGGTACTTAAAAACTAAACTAAACAAATAAATCCAATACCTAAAACATGGTCTCTTAATGTAAAATATTCCATGATCATTGTTTTTTTAATATATATATTTGTCGCCGATAAATCACGAAGGGCCAGAAGAATACAATTCCAGATTGGTACACAGACGGATGTTTTAAAGCAAATCCCCAAACGTATAAAATTGAAGCTCATGCGTTTATGTCTGTGAATTCAACTTTTCAATATAAATGTGCGCTTAAAAAAGTGTAACCCACACGGAGTTTGTAAAGGATATCCAATTATAAAATATTGCGACTAGTGCGATATCCTACACACATATTTAGTTAATTATGATTCTACTCTCATTTCAAACCCCTCGCTGGTGGCTGATTTGGCCAATACAAAATGATGCAAAAACCTAAAAAAAAATGGCATAAGTCCTGACATGTGGATACTCATCTGATAGAACTCAGCAATAGCTATTCAATGAATACCAACATGACAGGGTTTAAATGGTTTTCAAAAATCGTTGCGTCCTTGTGCTCCGGATAAAAGAAGCCCCAGGAAGGGTTAAGGATCAATTACAATTTAGAAGATTTTAGCACATGTACAAGTGTCACCATCCATCAAGACCTGGCATGATGGGGATATGATAGCGTTTATATTTAGAGTGATTTACAATTATTTCCTTTCTCAAATAAACCCTGGATATTTGATGACCCCCAAAAATACTACATATCTACCTAGCTGTAGTGATTTACAAAATATTATAAAACAAATTTAGAGATATACTAATTTCTGGTGTAACATAAAATTCAGATTGCTTGAAGTTTCTGTCCAACTTTTAAGATGAGGACTTTCTTTTGAAACGAATAATTGAATCGAGGAAAGGGAGTGGGGAAGACAAAAAACTCGACGGAATTTGAATGTCTTATGAGAATGAAATTGTGTTCAAATATTAATCCAGGAAAAAATAAACCAACTAAATAAAATGTAGAGTCTAAGTTAGTTTTAATTCGACACGGTCGGTTTTAGAAATTAATATTAATGATTGGGGACATTTACAACACACACGTCCGATTTGTGCAAACACCAAACTTGCGCTACAGACAATTGTAAACAAATACATCCGTGAAATCCCTTATTTATTTTTTACAGCACCTCATGTCTTTCTACACCTTTTCTATTTTTACTTATATTAGTGGTCGTTTTACTTGTGTAATTTATGCGGACGGGGGCTGCCTCGAAAGCCGAGTGGTGTGTGATATTGTGCTTCGATTCTTTTCTGTCTCAGTCGCAACTACCACAGGTTACATTGCGACAGAGCTCGAGTCGGATCCAGGGGAGGGGAGTTGGGTTCCAGGGGTTCACGCGAACCCCTTTTCAGGTAACATCTTCTGTACCACCACGCCATCAGCGGTAACATCTAGAACTATAATTGTGTTTTCAACTATATAACTACTGTGCCGTTCAGCCGGATAAATGGCTGAATAACCTTTTTACGCTTCAGTGCGCCTTCTCTTAAATGGAACAGTTTGAATACACTTCAGTTTAAATAATGTGACTTTGCCAAACTTGCATTGCGGCATTTCTGTTTAGAAAGAATTTAAAAGAATTAAACTTGAAGTAACCCAAATATATATTTGTTATATGTATGACACAAGTACCACCTTTTGGACATCAACAACTTAGTTAGTGGCTCGACAAGTGGTCAGATCCAGAACTTATACCTTCCACCGTCTGGAGGTCAACCGAGAAACTAAGTGTGAAAACCCCATATGAATTTCTGGATCCACCCCTGATGCGAATCCTAATCAAAGAATGTGCGAGAGTTGCAAGTGAATTGAGAGTAGTCGGTGGCTTTCCCGGGCACTACGGCCTCCTTTCCCTTTAACAGCAACTTATCAGTATTGACATGTCAAAAAAAGTAACGATAAACGAAAATGCAAATTTAAAACCCTGCACGGCCCACCATGATACCGAGCTGGAAGATATTGTTTGCGAACTTCCTTCCTCTGTAAAAGCACCATCCACAGGTGAATCTCTGCAATGGACAAATTCAAGATATTAACGAATTAGATTATTTTATATTCATAGACTATTTATGGATCTTAAAGCAGTTTGCTTTCAGAATTAACGAAACATTATTTGTCATACATGATTCATTTGGGGCGTCTCACTTAAACTAGATTAAGTTGGTTCTCTCTAAGTGGCTGAGCCGGCGCGGAACGTAAACTACTGAATTGTCAGCTGCCCTACCGAATACATGCCTTGATTAGGTCGAGTCTGGGAGCCATATTTGAGAACTGAAAACGCCTTCACAAACATGCAATAGAGTGTTGATAAATGCTCCGCTTTGTAATCTATGGACATTACTTAATTGACCCATCTTTACTAGGGTTGACGTCATCACAGACGGTATGGTACCCTTGCAGAAAACTCTTAAAACAAAACCATATTTTAATTTTTGAGTAGTGACGGTCAACCAAACAGGAGCAACACTTTTTAGTCAAATATTTTTCAGTCAAATATTTTTTTTCAAAACATTTCTTCATTATCAAGATATCTCCATAGTTTTCCGATCACGTGTATGTGTATGCACCAGATGAGAATGGTTTAAACAAAACAAAACAAAAAATACACTTGGACATTATGCAAAGAGAGGGATTATTTAACGCCGAGTAGATAATATATTTCAGTTGTTTCGACTACGATAAATATATTATCACCTACAATAGTGCAGCCCTCGCTGGGAGTGTACCCTTGAAAACTCCTCTACTTGACCCTTGGGTATTCACCCACGACGACGAGACCTGTGTAAGGGTAATTCGAGCCAGGATACACGCTAGTCATAATAAAACATTAGAGATTTTCTCCATCTATACCGAACTCAGGAAAGTTTAGTTTCATGAAATCGATTGGAATAAAACGCTTAATTTTTTGAGACAACGTGGAGCGGGTGGAATCTTCCATGGTTGGAGAAAATATTTTGATTTCCTTCCAAGGAAAGGCGAAACTTGCTGTTATATTGAGTATGTGAACTTTATTATATCACATACAGCAAGTTCTACCTACAGCTGTAAATTCTCTCCGTTGACGGGACGTTCCGATTAATGACATTGCACGTTCTATGTACTTTAAAATGAATTCTACGGGGAGTTGATCTTTAGCGGTACACGCAGACTGTCTCACATGGTAGCAAGACAGAACGCCTCGGGGACACTTTCAGATCCGGTATCGTGCACTGACAAATGTTGTCATGAGGGTTTCCACGAACTGTCACAGGTAATAGATTGTCATGCTGGCGTGAGCAAACAGAACAGGACAAGCAAAAGATTAGATAAAAAATAATGAAAAATACCACAAAGACTGCAATAACTGGTGGTTTGTGTGTGCCCTAGTTTGTGTCAGGTAATGTATTTACTCTTCAAGCTGTATCCCTCCATCTATGCTAGTGGTCAAAGTCATTTGTTTTTAAAACGAATATAACTACATGTAGTGATGTGCAAATATCTCATAGTTGAAAGAACAACTAACACGATGTTTTTAAACCAGTTAAATGTGCAGTTCAATGTACCTTTTCAGGCCGCAGAGTTTTTGTTTAGTTAACCTCTCTCGTGTTTCTGATTCTACTATCATATCGGGAACGTGGACTTTAAATTTATCGTCACTTTTCGAACAATAATTAGTCTAATTCGCGACTAACCATCTGCAAGTGGTGGAGGAGACCAGAGTACCACTTACAACTGGCTAGTCACGACTTAGATGCAATATTGTAGGAAATTGACGAAAACCGAAATTCCAAATGCCAAAGTCACTGGGAACTTTCTCACATGTCCCGGCCGGGAAACGTCCCGGGACAGTTGTGAGAGATAGACAGTCTCAAATAATATCTTGGCCATGCGCATCTTTTCGTTTTAAAGACAAACAAGGAAGCAAGTTGATTTAACGGCGAAGAGACAGGTATTGAGAAATAGGATAGTTGTTTGTCCCCAAACTCTGTTTTATAGGTCATGATTACCCAAGCAGATACATGTATGTATGGTTATCCACAACAGTCACAGCAACTGCGCAGAGGGAAGATCCTGATTTCAGATCTGTGTTTCCTCGTAGACAACTCGTTATAAGGACCACTCTGACCGAGGACGAGAGGTGAAGACTATGGTCATCCGAGCTGTTCTGGTGGTCGTGCTACTGGCAGTAGTTGGACCCAGCCAAGGTACGTTGCTATACGTAGTTGGTACCATTGTAGGTAGTTGGCTACTCGTTTAACCCATTCGCATTTGGGGTGCACACGTGATCTGGCAACATTGAGTATAATTCACCAAAAAAGGTCATTTTCGAAAAATACTAGAAAATGATTTGTACCACGCACGAATAGCATCTTAATTAGCGTTCAGTCATTTTTCTTTCTGAAATGTAAATTTGTTATATCAAGATAATATTATATTTCTCAGCCCATATGCACATCCCAGATTAGAATTGGGTGTCCACTACGTGCCTTTTTCGATTTAGAGTATATGAGTCAGCTAATGCATATTCTTTAAAAGGCTGCCAATATGTTTTGAGATTAATCTGACGTATTAGTAACCGATATATGTAAGTTTTAAACAAAGTACAAAGTATGAAACAGTCATTATTGTCCTAGTCTTTTATACAAAGTGTTGTAGTTTGGCAGTCATGATTTATGCATGTAGTGTGAAACAGTCGTAACTGTTTTAGTCTTCTACAAGTTTTCAGTGGTGCAGCAGTGTATGTCCATACATTGAGGTGTTAGTGATTTATGTTCTAACGTTGTTTTTGAGGCAATGTAGGACATTGTCATTGTAGGACATTTAAGGGTATGTAGGACACACGTGTGGAGGACGAGATGCGGTCTGGGAGCGGGTTGACCTGTTTGGGATCTGAGGTCAGGAACCTTATATTTTGATAACAAAGCAAAATTCTGAGAAATATATGAAGGAAAGGTTTTGCTCCAGTTGGGTTTAACTGCCCCTCATAATATTATTCTATTTGATGAGTTACGTTCAAATTAGTCAGACCTTGTAATGTCATTGTAATGCAAAGGCCGTCTTCTTGTATGTTTGTGTGGCTGTTTGTGTGTGTGTGTGTGTTTATTTATGTGTGTGTGTTTTTATTTGTTCATTAGCCAACTACAGAGTCCGTGGCCAGTAGAGTCCATATGGGGTTTTCACAGAAACCTTTTGTGGTAGGAAGTAGTTATGACAGATATGTCTCGTAAATATCCCGTCTATCATGCCAACCGAAGCTATTAGTGATACTGTAGTAAATTGTACTAATTGATTTGGCCTGGATACTGACAAACACAGACACCCTACAATTGGGGTTTCTCGTCGCTTTCTAAATGTTCGCCGTTTTAGGTGCTCCCTTTTGTTCGTTGTCAACTGAAGTTTTTCTTGGTTATGCTACAAGTCGCCCCAGTGTATTTCGGTCACATGGTATACTTGTGTTTTGCGTTCAGAGGCAAGATGCAATACAGTCTGCTATTGATACAGCTTAGGTCATATCACGAGATAGAACCCCGGAACCGGGAATAATCCCTACCCATTCCAGTAGTACCAAGGGGTCTTTCAGTTGCAGAAGCCCCATAGACAGCCCTCCACAGCGCCGCAAGTTTATATATAGCGACGAGGCCAACCCCCCTATGGGGATCCAGCAGGGACTCGAACCTGCGACCTCATGCTTGGGAGCCATCATTAAGTTGCCTGCATGGCTACATTAATAAGGTGCCAATTTTGTTATAACACTAACAATAACCGGTGATAAAGATTAGGGGTTTAAGTCACTCTTCAAATAGAGTTAACTTCTTGGTGTGGAGTTATATAACCCTCTACACTTGTTGACGATATAATACTAAATATATTGATGCATGGGTGGTTTTCCCTACCCGGGTCATGCTATCCTCTATAAAATTCACAATCGCGCATAAGATACACCCCACACTTTTCCACCGTATACTCCACTGCATATCTAGCACGGACACCATGATTTGTCAGCTTTTTTCACAAACGTCCATTGTTCGTGTATAGGATGTTTTGAGAATGAGTGCAATGTGTACCACTCATTATCAAATGTGTTTCCTCGGCCCTACGTTGGCAGTAAAATTTCAATCCTAGAAAATTGTACAACGAAAAGCAATATTCAATAGTTGTATTCTTTCCCAACATTTACCAATTTGCACTAAGGTAGCTTATGTGTTTGATTTATACCGAGTCATGTTTGAGATTATTACAGGAGAACAGAGATTTATGTTGACCAAAGACCCAAAGTTCGTGAAAGAAGTGAAATCACCATTTTCTGAATTTTCATGTGAAATGTGGGGTGGTGGATCTCAGTCTATGCATCCACATGAGTTCTAGAATAAGTTCAATAGCTAATGATTCCTTAGAATCAGGATTCATTTAGGCCCTGTAGGTTTATATTGTTGAAATGTAGACCGACACTATGGGAGCTGTCGTTTTTTGAAATAAATCTAAAATGTTCATACATTCTTTGTCTGAGTGTTCTCTTCTTATGACCCACATACTGTTTATGGCACCGAATACAAACAATGCAATAAATGATATTATTGGTTTCACTATCACATTTCATGATGGTGTTATATTTCCTTTCTGTGATGGGACACCTTATGGATCCAGTTTTGTACAATTTTGGACAACATTGGCAACTTGGACGCGAACAGCATTTTTTACCTTACCTTTGTTGTCAGGGAGTCACATGAAGTCTCAGGAATTGTTCTGAGAACGCCTACCAGTTGATGACAATTGCATGTCATTAGTGGCAAGGTTCTCTTAATATACACCAGAGGAAATCCTACGTCCTCCGTTTTATTCCCGTCCTTCTAGTATGCTTGAGATTATCACATATTCTAAAGCCTCATAATCGGTGACTGTCTTGGCCACCACTAAGCAGAGTAAGAGACAAAATAGCTCCGGAACTCTCATATGCTTGCACTCAGACTGGAAACGTTTTAGCTCTTTTCTCCATAATAATTTTGCCAAAACAAGGTCGCTTTAAATAAGCATTTTGGTTATCATATGCTAATGGGTTCGCTTGCACTTTGGTATGTAATTAAGCTCAGAGTATTTCGAAAGAAGGGTATCACATATCTTTCAATTTTGACTTTTGTTCCAAAGTTATGGAATTAATGACATTTTTCTCATTTTTGACAAAATCCTAAAATAAATGCTCATAAAATTTGAATGGAGCAAAACTGAAGAAAATGTGATACTCTTTGTTCCATAATGATCTTTTCTCCTTGTTTATGAAATTGTATCGTCCCCGGTCCATATAATTATAGACGGGAGCTCCGTTTCATCTTAGATGAATGAAAGAATGGATATGTAGCTAGACACCAATTACCATATGCGCTAGTGAAGACCTGACTATCCCAGTGGTCTCAAATCTGGCCTCAGTGCGACGTCACTAAGATGCAAAGACCAATGAGGGCTCTCGTATCGTTTGCATTACAGAGAAAGCTGCGCACCAACATGTGCCGAACGTAACTTTTGGGCTATTCGCCGCAATCTGATTGTTGAAGTTGACCGGCTGGTTTCATGTCCATGTTTGTATTCATCTAAGGTCTAATCGATCTTAGCAGTTATTTTTTCGTGAAATTTGTGATTCTTTTCCAGGAACGTCAGATCGTCAGAAGCGTGACGTACAGTGCACCCCTGGCGGCGCCACAGTGACCTATCTCCGGGACCCGGATGAAGCCTGCTCTGTCTATTTCATGTGTCTTCCCGATGGGCGCACATTTCGCATGAGTTGTGCGGCTAATCTACACTTTTCCCTTATAGCCAAGGTAAACCTTACAGACTATTCCATAAAGACCAATGGACCGAAGTCGATTTAGATTTTCGATTACAATTACTTTTTCTGTCATATTATAAGTCGTGATTCACCAGTTATAAGTAGTGGATGAACCCGGAGGAACGGGTGAAACCACCTTCTAACCCCAAGTCACTGGTAAAGTGCTTATGAGCCCCAGTCGGGATTCAAATCGGCAGTGGTGGTCGAAACTATGTCTTTAGCAAGTCCTTAGTTAGTAGCACAGGAAAGCGCTGTAGCCATATAGGTAAAACCACTGACTAACCACAAGTCACTTGTAACTTTTACACATGCCTCAAACGGGAGTCTAACCCTTGTGCCCTTTGCAGAGGTGAATTACCGCAAATGAGCGGGCCGATAGCTTAACATTCGTTTATCTTTTCATTAAAGGGCTTATGCCAGGTAAACATAGGGATGATGGCGGTAACTTTACCAAAAAGCATTTATAATTTGATACATGAAAAGACGATCGCAGGAAAGAGAGAGTCTAACAAATAGTGATGAATGTATGAACTGTATACACATTTAACAGATTTATGAAAATAAGTCTGTAGAGTTGTTATGGCTTCTATGTATATGGTTTTGCCTCCTGTTTTATGAATATGATGTCAGACATACTAAATATAAGTACGGTAGTTTAACATTTTTCTCTTTGCAGACGTGTGTTCGGCCTTCTTCACACTGGAATGACTGTGTAAAGGCTCCGGAAACACAGACAACCACAACAACGACTGCGAAAACCACGACGACAGGAACAACCGCAAAACCCACCAATACAGCCACTCCATCCACCCCTGAACCTGCCACCACACCCACGTCAACCCAAGGGCCCAATACTGAGCGCCCACTAAACAGAGGTAGAGTATTATTACTAACACCGTTGAAAGTGGGGCACCATAGCATTTTGCCATAGTAATGTGGTGAAATTATCTTCCGACATAGTGTGAATATACCCAGTTTTCGCTTTTCTACCTTCATTCATTAGCCTAGTTCGATGCTCACCCGCCGTCATGGCAACCGTATGCGAGGAATTAAAAAGCAATTTATAATTCAAAGTCACTCCCCCCCTCCCCCCCAAAAAAAGAAACAGCCAGAAAGTAAATTTTTCTATGCTACAATAGCCATTGCGACCTCGCGAGGTAGCTACGAGTAGGTCGGAAAACCAAAGATATTGGATACTGACTAGGTCAAATGATACAATAGTGGTTAAGTGGGAAAAGGCAATCTTCATCCTTTTCAACAAATTGAAGAATTTAGTAGAACAATTGAACCCTTTTCTAATGCTTTATTTTTAATAAAAAAACGAGTATAACAACACCAGAGATAGTTTCGGCAAACGTGCATGCACCCTACAGGATTTGTTATGCCCCACCGTTTCCCCAATTAATTCTTATTATCCATACCTCAAATAGAGATATGCTGATTAGCCCGGTTTTATTCAATTTCTCTGATATATATATATATATATATATATATATATATATATATATATATATATATATATATATATATATATATATATATATATATATATATATATATATATATATACATATATATATATATATATACATATATATATATATATATATATATATATATATATATATATATATATATATATATATGTATATATATATATATATATATATATATATATATATATATATGTATATATATATATATATATATATATATATATATATATATATATATATATATATATATATATATATATATATATATATATATATATATATATATATATATATATATATATATGTCATGACTTTTCTAGGTGGACCCTGTGCAGAGGAGGGTGGAAGAAAGGCCCTATCCTTTAACCTGGGTATGGAGCTGGTATGCCAGAAGGGAACTCGTGGTTTGGTCTGGGAATGGGGTGTTTGCGAGCTGCCTGACGAGTTCTCGGATATAAGGGTGGATATACCCTCAGCCTGCAGGGACGCCAAGACTGGGGCAAAGTGTGCCAACTATGACCCTACTGACGGTGGTACGAATACCAATTTTGATATTTTCGAACCGGGTACTTCCTTCGTTGAAGGGTTGATTCAGGATTTCTGTGTAGAGGGTTCGATTCGTATAGTTGGGCTTGTTTCAAGATAGAGGTAGATCGACCTTATTGGATTTAAGCAAAACTAAATAAAAATGACAATTGCTAGCAACTGAAGAATTGCAGCAGATGAATTGTCAGGTGGGGTTCATTATATAGCAACCTCAGCATCCGCAACTGTTCGTCTTAAATCGACTAAATAATCAGACCTAATTGGATAGCTGCAGACATACTGAAGTGCATATATACTGTGATGATGTTGAATATAATCCATTCAAAAAGATATATCCGAATACCATTTGGAGTCTTCAATGAAATAGTTGTCAAAACTTTACTCCGTTATATCTAGACATTTCCATAGCCTTAGATCATGCTATTAAACATATCTACTCCACATATGAATGGGTCAACGTTATTCTTTTAATTTCTTATTTCTATTCTTTTCAGATTATTATACGCACAAGATCCCCATGCCCACCACATGTCAGGGGTTCACACAACCTGATTGCAAGGGCAAGGCAGACGGACTCCATGCAGCAACTGATAAAAACTGCTCCCAGTATTTTGAGTAAGTGGCCATTGCTGACTAAATTAGTTTTGCTTCCGGAAGTAGAATTTTTCAGGCGTTCTGATTGGCTTTTGAGTAATTACCCACTTGTAACGTGACTTCTCATTGGCTGATCACAGCCGTAATGGGTAGGCCAACCTTTCATGGTTCGAACAAAATAAGTGCACTGCAGTCATGTTATACGTTTATTTCAGTTGTTCGGGTAGTAGAAATATTGGCTCCTGGAAGAAATGCCCCAACCCAAGCCATCATGCCAGGGGTGTCGATATGACCTTTAACCCACGCACGTGCAAATGCACCATACCATGTTACATCATGGAGTCAGGTGAGTGTTCTTTTTTTAAGTGTTCATCGTGTTCCCTAAAAACATGGAAGTAATGCGAGTATGAACAGATCATTTTTGTAGAATACCTGAATGTGTAGTGCATCTGAATACTCTCTTGTTAGCCCTTCGATTTCACACGTTTGTATAATGGTCATGCCAGCACATAGTAAGAATCTGTATGGTCCACATTCCTAACATTTTATTATCTAAACGTCACATAAGCCGAGTTTGTTTGTGTAATCCACATGTGTGTAAGTGTGTGTGTGCTTTTATTTATGGACATACAATTTCCTTCCAGACTTCAACGATGTCAAGTGCCCAGGATGTATATCTGAGGGCTCGTTTGAGGACCCCACCGACTGCAAGATCTACCACGTGTGCAGCAACGGGATCCACACCCAGATGAAGTGTTCGACTGGCGGCACCATGTTCAACGTGGCCACGGGCCGCTGCGACTGGCCGGCGAACCTATCACCATTCCGCAGATATAAGTGTGGTGTTTAGAATACTACTTCCATCGCTTAACAGGGAATTTTAGCGAGTATTAAATATTAGCGAATTTGGGCGAATTTTGGTTATCCTCACTTTTCTGTCATTATTACCCCGAATCTTGACTAGGCAGTTGTTGGTTCATAATTGATAGACCGTGTGTGCACTACAGAACATTAATTATTACATACAAATTTGTGATACCTGTTTTACCTTAACACTTCTTACGGTATTTTTAAACCCTATCTAGCTTGAAGTAATGTATATGTAGCTTTTCTATTCGCAAATTTCTATTTTTGTATTTTAATATCTTCCGGGTATAAGGTAAATACATTGTATACGATGCTTTTGATAATAATTGTCCACTGTTTTTTCACGAGCTTAATGGGAACTCCATACGTTTATCAAAGAGACTAAAACCACGATATGACAAATATAAATGGGACTTGAACCGAAGAGAATATGTGGATGTGACGAATAATTAGTTGTGGACGCACATTACCCCAGACCACACAGCCATAGGGAAAGCCTTTGACTGTTTTGGAGAATAATCACGCCTTTAAGATTTATATTAAAGAGTTCATCTAGGAATTGTGTTCCGTTTACTTATTGATAATAACTTGATAATATTTGAAGGAGAGTTATTGGTAATGTTCGGATTAACATTTCCCTCCCTCAAATACGTTTCCAACTATACTTGGGCCTGCAAGATTCCTTCAAAGTTATCAGGCTACTTTTGGCTACTGTTAGAATTGATGTATTAATGAGAGGTGATAGCTGTTTATCATGAGAATGTTGTGACAGTTGTTTTGACATTGGTCGTAGTTAGAATTCCATCACTTCAACTTCGTATTCAGTTTGCTGTTGTTATTGCCATTGTTATTAATTACTACGGTGTTTGTTTTTAGTTTCAATTTGACTGTTTGGTATTTAAGATATTGTGTTTGTATTCCTCTCAGCGGTATCCAGTGATAACGTATATTACTAAGCTTGGATATCAAATACACAAAAAGCAAACGGGAATATAAAACTTAGTTTATTGATATAATAATGTACAATGTTTACCCCTCTAATGAAATAACCCACGCCATTACAAAATATACAAATAAATCACTTCCCCCTATTTGATCATAAAACTGAAATCTTTATTTACATCTTAATTTTAGTAGTATCGATCCCTTAATGTTAAAATGGCATATACTTTCAACGAATTGGTAAATCAATCAATCTATGGTCTGCAAGAGTGGTTGTACACCTGTCACTTCTCGCTAGAATTATAAAGTGAACTAAGAAACCGCACTGACTAAACCAAAGTTATCTTGATTGTCAGTGGAATCGATCCATTGATCGCAAGCAACTCAGTAGCAACACAGTGATGGCCTGCAAATCCGGTGAGACACCGATCATATCTAGCTCGAACAATACAATAAGTTGATATGAAAGTATTACTGATGCGATTTCTTATGTAGACAAGGCTTCTAGTCCCTGAATAGTTACTTTTCTCTTCTGAGTTGTCTAACCTAAATATGGTGTTGTAGCAGATACGACAGTTTAAAAAATGGCATCATATGTTCCTCCTATCTCTGGCCAATTTGTTCATACTCAAACCGAGTGCTCGATTCCCCTGGTGGGATAGATTTAAACTAAATTGGCCATTATGGTCACATTAACTACTAGTGTTTGGTGCCTAATAACAGAACAAAAATACGACAGAAAAATACATATGACAGCCTAGAAATCTTGGCTAAACTGCAGTTAGCCTGACAGATATCTAGTCTTGTTTCTTAGCTGTAGGCTGCCTGACGCACTGGAGCACAGAGAGACCGGTAGAGAATATGTAGAAAGCCTTGAGAGCGTGTAGTGCCATAGGTTTAGGGCTGCCCCCACTGCTGAGCAGAAAAGCGTCAACTACAAGGTAGAGCACGCTGCGCAGGAACTCCATATATGGCGCCCAGGGTCTACAAATAAACAAAAAAAACATGACGATAAAACAGAGTAACAATGCATATGAGGTCTCCTGGATTCAGGAGTGCAATGAAATAGGCCAACTAACCGTGATTTGCAATCCCACCAAAACAAACAAGCAAAGAAACAACAAAAAAGAGAAACAAACCAAAGTACACAAATGAAAAATAACATTTCATCCTATATATAGTTGTAGAACAATTAAAATATTTTGTCGTGCTTTTACTGAAAAGAAACATAGGTGGCAAAACTCAGAAGTACAGATAGTTTTCGCGAAGTACCCCCGGTATGCCAGAAATTACTTTTAGATATACCTTAAACTGAAACAGCACCCCCTGCATAGTAATGCAACCTATCAACTAGAACACATATATACTAAGTAAGCTGAACACTTCCATCCATAACTTAAACGCCTCATAAAAGTCCAATAAACATTTTTCTATGAACATCTTTCTATCGTTCAGTCATAGCAAGTTCAACATTTGTGTAAGTTAATCCTTATGCTGGTGGTGTTATTAGTATTTTGGCCAATACAGAATGATGTTACGTTAAATCCTAGAAAATGACTGACACCCTGGCACATGGGTATCCATGAGTAATCAAGAGCTATCCAATAAATACCAGCACGACAGGGTATAGATGTTTTTCAAATATCTTTGCCTCAGCCTCTGCATTGGAATGGTTAAATAGATGATATTATCTCACCTTTGGTCAAACATTCCACCAAATACTTTCAGGGATAACACGATGAAAACTGAGATGAGCAAGATGGACAGAGCGGAGATTTCCTAGAGAGAACGACAAAAAGACAAGTGGGAATTTTGGAAAGGATACCAATAACAAAAGTTTAGCATGTTACTTCAATTCTTAACATCATGCGATTGCCAGTATAATTGGGATGAAGATAATTGCACACAAATGCTTCACTCTTTTTCTGTCATCGCTGTGCATGAGGAATAACAGCATTGTTTTCAGGTATAATGTTTGCATGTGTATGGTCCTGCATGAAAACTAGATGGGGAAACTATAACCTTAATACTCACCCCACTTCTGACAAGTAGTTCTTGGTAACTCGCAGAGATGATGAGAAAATGAACCATGACGTAGATGTCTAACCAAACTGACGTGCTTTTGCCGTCATACCTATCCATCGGAGCTTTTACCTGAAATTTGAAAATATACTTCTATCTAGCCCTTTCAAAAATCACATCTAAATCATGCAAACTATTACATATTGAAGTATACACGAAAGTTTTATATCGAAATTAAAGAAACACATTGGTGATAGTCTATAGTTGCAAAAAGCTGAAACATGTAGCTAAAATATGTAATGACGATTTTCGTTTTCATCCTGATCACCACCATCTTTCTCTTCATAATAAAACGAGAGAAAGAAGAAATGCTCAAAATGATGGAGAGTGGAACGAGAAAAATAGGGATAGAAGATGTGAAATAATAAAAAAGGAGAAGACGAAGGAGCAGTAGTAGTAGTAATAGTAGTAGTAGTAGTAGTAGTAGTAGTAGTAGTAGTAGTAGTAGTAGTAGTAGTAGTAGTAGTAGTAGTAGAAGAAGGAGGAGGAGGAGAAGAAGACGGCGACGAAGGAAGAAGAAAATACTTCAGGAGACGAAGAAAGGACAGTATGAAATAGAAAGAATTAAAGAGAAAAAATGAATGTAGAATTACTATTTTGAAAAAGTCCTTTGAGCCATTATACAAGTATCGCTGCTTATCGCATGGACGAGTTTATTACTTATTTTGCAATTATTGTTGCCCATTATGCAAAGCTCTTTTAGGAAATGTTAAAAATGAAACGTACCATTGGAATGTCTTCGATTTCACCTAGACGGGGTTTTCCTGGTTCCCACCCAGGTCCTTTGAAAATTAGTGACAGTTTATTACTGATGCCATCTAATTCCCAAAAGCGACCCCACATGTACTTCAAATGGCAGAACTGCAAAGAAAATAACAAAACATCATAGTACGGACTTGATCTGATGTAAATGTTTGGACAGTCACTCTATAAGCGAGGAAAACGCAAATATGATGTATATATATATAATGTAACTCTATGTAAATACACATATGGCGCAAACATAAATCAAGCGGCTTATTCAATTTGGCACCACATTTAGACATTTAACTCTATTGCAATACAATATGATTATTAGAGTATATATATATTTCATAGAGTCAAGCAAAGATGTATCTGGCAAATGGGCACTTACAGTAAAAATACCTTTATTAAAACATAAAAATGCTATTTTCGAAAATACGGTAGATAAGAAGGTATATATAGTTTTACGAATTCAGGAAAGATGTGATCCATTGAATTTCTTTATTCGTATTACTGTTTAAAACCGAATAAGGATGTGTCTTCAGATTGATCCCGTGCTATTCTCCAGAATAATAACTGCAGTTACCTGTATATAGATAGGGTCCCAGGTATTTATTGGATGAACCAAACCATAGACAACCTCTTCCTCCTCAGCAGCGAAGGTTCCTGCCACAAAATACATGTAGAATATATTTACCGCATGCTACTGATAATTTTCGCATTTTATTTCTATCTTCAACTTTGTAAAGGCTTTATTTGCTAATTAGTAGACTGCTATAGCCTCTCTGTGACATGTGATTGGTATAACTACGATAGTGCCAATGTAACATAACAAATGAAATCAGCAGCAAAAAAAGTGAAAAATCAGAAAATAATCAGAAGAATGCAAAATGCAGTAAAACAGGGAAATATTAGAAAAACGAATAATTTTTGCGGTTACTATTATTAGTTATCAACTGTTTTGGAGTATGATACAACTTATATCTCGCAATCAGAGGGCTGTATCACCCGAGGCGAACCCGAGGGTGATACAGCCCTCTGATTGCGAGATATAAGTTGTATCTTACTCCAAAACAGTTGATAACGAATTTATCTCATGATTGCCTCCTCGACCTCTGCAAAGGTAATAAAAATGAACATACATACATACAAATACTAGGAGGTTAATATAGGATTCTGAGAGGTTAATACAACTTCATATCATATGCCAATTGACCAATCAAAAGCCTAGAATTTTGCCAATCATGAGATAATGGGCTTTACAAGTCATTGTAAATTATTTTGCAAATAGTAGTGTAATCGGGGATGTATGTTAAAGTTGTCAGACCGTGTTTGCAGTTAGATATGAAAATTGTCAAGAAACGATGACTTTTGATTTAACTTCGCAAAATGCTGTTTTTTAATTTTCTCTATATTTCTTGCATAGTAGTATAAGTAGCAAAGATACTAATACTTGTTATACAACGGATTCACATACCAGATAAACTCATTAAATTGAATCTGTGTATATTGGTTTTATCTTTATACTTGTTAATTGTTATTTTCTGTTTCTTTGGTCTGGAAACGAGGACTTATTGATGAATTTTCCTTACCAAACATTCTGTCCCAAATGATGAGCACGCCAGCATAGTTCTTGTCTATACAGTAGGGGTTCCTACCATGGTGTACCCTGTGGTGGCTCGGGGTATTCAGGATATATTCCAGGGGACCTATGTTATTCACCGCCTAGAATATATGAGAGTGAGTCAGTATAATATTAAACTTTCAAATCAACATTTGAAAGGTGGAAATATGTGTACACAATTTTTTATAAGCGTATTGGCGTTGTGAACTCCTACTGTTTTAGAAGGTTTTGAAGAGAGTGAGGCATAGCCCTAAATACCTACTTAGCTAGTTTATATAACCTTCTTACCTCCTATCCAACCAAATATTTTGTTAAGGGTTTAAGTCTACACTTAATTAAATCTCGAACCGGGACAACTGTTAGGAGAGCGGCCAAGTGCGAAAAAGGGCTCTATTTAAGATTTATTTTGGGCGGGTCTCACACACACCTCCAACATACATCATTTGAAAGCTTATACTCTCTAGTTTAATATTCTGCCTGTTGGAGTTGTCAAAAGTGGTGCAGATTCTGAGAAAATACGTTTATGTAACATAATGTCTGGAAAAAAGCTGAAAGGTATGAAATTACGATATTTTTTTTGAAGAGGCTAAAGAAGATAGTATGTTCACTCAACTTTGTGTACTACAACAAGCCTCATGCCCACAATTCAAATAAAACATTTGAAGCCATACTACTGAATTTTTCTGGTGAAAATTCCAATTTTATTACAAATTTAGGGTACGATTCACCTTTTTCTCAAATGCCACCACATAAATCAACTTTTCAGATAGTACAATACCAGACTTAGCTACATAGCACACATATATATAATCCTACATCTTTTTTCAATCATTTAGGAACCAAACTGAGTTACAAGGCTGATTTATTCGAACGTTTTGGCATTTCCTATGCCTATAAAACTGAAAAAGATGATAATAGAAAAATGTGCAAAATGATATTTAATCTTTCAAATATTCCAAAAAGTATCTGAATGACATCCAAACTGAAGCATACCCTGTACAGATATCTTATATTTGATATTGGCTGTCAGATTTTTAGATTTGGTTGCCCAGTCACCCAGGACAACTCAATTATTTGTGAAAATAGTCAACAATTTAGCAAAATTCACAAAACGCTCACAAAAAAAAAAATAATAATAAGTCAAATAAAATTTAATCATACAGGCAACCTTACATAAGTCAGACACTTATAAGTCAGATTTTCTACTAAGTCAGATGGCTTTGCTGGTCCCATCATTGCAGTTTTATAATCTTCACATAACTCTAATTTTGCCTATCTCGAACAGAAAATCCTGGTCCCAATTCATCCGACTTATGCAAGGTTACCTGTATTATGAGATTCACAATATGTTTTTCAGGAAGATTTTTTTCTTTTCTTTGATACCAAATGTAAAATGTCCACCTTGAAGAAGACAAAGAACACTCACTGGATGATCAAACTTGTGTGCAAGTGTTCACACTCAAAGTCTGACAGCATCAACCACAAACAGAATGATTCTGAATCACTGTCTGATGTATATTGTGTTGAAATCGGATTTTGACAAACATCATCACCGTGACAGGAACACAATTCCACACAGGCCAAGCGGTTCTTTCTACAAGAGCATGTGTCAGTACCACAAAGATTCCTCTTGCTGCAAGTACAAAGCAAATCTTGCATCACCTCGGAGGCTGACAATCCTTCATAGTACACTTGGACAAGCTTCTCCCCCTCTCTTTTCCATCCATATTCCAGTGGGGATCCCCGGTCAGGCTTAGCAATGTGGTAGGAAATCCAAATCCATGTTTGCCAGGCAGCCCTTCTGACATGCTGTTTCAGACTCTCTTCACAGGGTGGCAGCTTTGCCAACACACATTCTCGCTTGGCTGCAAGCTTTGCACGTAACACATTCATGTTTGAATGTGCTTCGTTTTCCTTGCCCTTAGGATCATACAAACTAGCAATGAACTTGCGAGCTCAAACGATTGAAGTGTTCTCATCATCACCACCTATGAAAACCAGCTCAGCAAAGGAGTCTACCACTTTTTCTGAGATTGTTTTGCACACAGAATCTTTTCCTATACCGAAAAAACCAGATGTTGAATCACACCCTGTGAGAGCGTGAATAGCAGGCAATACTTTCAGAAACAGTGGTGATTGTGAGTGACATATGTCATGTACTGGGATGAACCTCCGAAGGTCAGTGGTTTTGGTTACTGTTCCAGTCTCAATCCAGAATTCTTTCACTCTGTCCATTTGCGGATAGTAGTGAATGGCTAGCACCAGAACATCTGTGTCAGGCATTTTGATGATGACTTGGCCTGTCATGTCATTTCTCTCGAATACTTTGTTGGCATGGACGGCATGCAGAATCATCCTGGTATCAGCTTCCTTATGTGTGCTGTAAAAATCTACTGCTTCTTGTACACCTGCCAGTCCCATGCTCTTTGCCTCCTCACCATTTTCAAATCCTCCAGCAAGGAAAAGTTTTCTACCAGGGTGAGTAGATAACAGTTCAGGAGCATTCGTCTCCATATACTTGCAGAGAAAAGCAACGAGTGCCTGTTTGTTTGAAGGAACATTTAGAATTTTTTTCTATGGTGGAACTGGTCGACGACCCATTACACGGTATTTCCTGCTCCCTTCACCAGCATCTGCCCTCCGCTCTCTTTCACCCACTTTGACAGAATTTTCATTATCGTATCTGTCAAATATAGGGTTGCATACCATTAAAACGAAATGGTACGATACCGGTACCGGTACTGGCGAAACAGTACCAGTGGTATCGGTATCGTTAACAGTGAAACGGTACCTCTGATCTCCGAGGCCTGATCAGCCTTTTTACGACATTCATGTCGCTAACAAGTGTGGTTCCATTCCTCAATTCTATGACAACAATCAATAGTAGAATTGGGGAACAGAACCAACGATTGAGACGGACATTGACGAAGTTAACCGAAGCAAATGATCAGCACAACGCACTGCGAACGTGCGTTGGATGTTACACCGTATCGTGTTTCCCGCCGAATGCTATTCCAGACAGCGTGTCTATAACTGTTTCGTCAGGAATCAGCACACAATGCGTCATCGCCGCATATAATTGGCAGTAACAAATTTTTAATCTGTTGAAATGAAGCGCTACTCAAAAACGAAACGGTGCCATTTAGTACCGGTTCTCAACGAAACGGGTAAATACCGGTTCTTTTCGAAATGAGTATCGGTTCCTATCGGTACCCGAGTACCGATATGCAACCCTAGTCAAATACATCATATACTGTATCTGCCTTGTCAAACTCAACCAGCAAGTTGCGCTGATATGCACTGGCTAGGCTATCAAACGTACTGAAACTGTCTCCTGGCATCATGTGAATGGCGGCCATTGCATCACTGATATATACACTGGATGTCTTGTCATGTTGTGGAAGCTCAGTCACCTTTGATACATCTGCTTCAAGTTGATGGAACTGGTCCCACAAGATGACCAAGAACAGATTCAAGGCTGATATCATCCCTACAGCCAGCAATGTTGAGAGCTCGGCGGAAGATTACTTCTCTACTGATGCCTCCAGTCTTACTTCCCTGTTTGCACAGAAATTTGGCTTTCTTTGTCATATCAGAGAAGGTAAGTACGCCAGATCTACTGATGGGGCAATAAAAGCTGCTTGTCTGCTGTGTTGAGAAGGAGGATTTGACAAATCTCTCCATTTGGTGTAATCCAGTATCTTTGGCTCCCAGTAGTGATTCTTGGATTTCAGGAGAGGCGTGTATACCAGTGGAGATGTTGATCTCATCAGTACCTCAGGATGTGCCTCTGTGTCAAATGGGTCTGATACCAGGATGATTCTACATGCCGTGCATGCCAACAACGTATTCGAGAGAAATGACATGACAGGCCGATCATCATCAAAATGCCTGACACAGATGTTCTGGTGCTAGCCATTCACTACTATCCGCAAATGGACAGAGTGAAAGAATTCTGGATTGAGACTGGAACAGTAACCAAAACCACTGGAATATGGATGGAAAAGAGAGGGGGAGAAGCTTGTCCAAGTGTACTATGAAGGATTGTCAGCCTCCGAGGTGATGCAAGATTTGCTTTGTACTTGCAGCAAGAGGAATCTTTGTGGTACTGACACATGCTCTTGTAGAAAGAACCGCTTGGCCTGTGTGGAATTGTGTTCCTGTCACGGTGATGATGTTTGTCAAAATCCGATTTCAACACAATATACATCAAACAGTGATTCAGAATCATTCTGTTTGTGGTTGATGCTGTCAGACTTTGAGTGTGAACACTTGCACACAAGTTTGATCATCCAGTGAGTGTTCTTTGTCTTCTTCAAGGTGGACATTTTACATTTGGTATCAAAGAAAAGAAAAAAATCTTCCTGAAAAACATATTGTGAATCTCATAATACAGGTAACCTTGCATAAGTCGGATGAATTGGGACCAGGATTTTCTGTCCGAGATAGGCAAAATTAGAGTTATGTGAAGATTATAAAACTGCAATGATAGGGATGGGACCAGCAAAGCCATCTGACTTAGTAGAAAATCTGACTTATAAGTGTCTGACTTATGTAAGGTTGCCTGTATGATTAAATTTTATTTGACTTATTATTATTATTTTTTTTGTGAGCGTTTTGTGAATTTTGCTAAATTGTTGACTATTTTCACAAATAATTGAGTTGTCCTGGGTGACTGGGCAACCAAATCTAAAAATCTGACAGCCAATATCAAATATAAGATATCTGTACAGGGTATGCTTCAGTTTGGATGTCATTCAGATACTTTTTGGAATATTTGAAAGATTAAATATCATTTTGCACATTTTTCTATTATCATCTTTTTCAGTTTTATAGGCATAGGAAATGCCAAAACGTTCGAATAAATCAGCCTTGTAACTCAGTTTGGTTCCTAAATGATTGAAAAAAGATGTAGGATTATATACATGTGTGCTATGTAGCTAAGTTTGGTATCGTACTATCTGAAAAGTTGATTTATGTGATGACATTTGAGAAAAAGGTGAATCGTACCCTAAATTTGTAATAAAATTGGAATTTTCATCAGAAAAATTTAGAAGTATGGCTTCAAATATTTTATTTGAATTGTGGGCATGAGGCTTGTTGTAGTACACAAAGTTGAGTGAACATACTATCCTCTTTAGCCCCTTCAAAAAAAAATATCGTAATTTCATACCTTTCAGCTTTTTTCCAGACATTATGTTACATAAACGTATTTTCTCAGAATCTGCACCACTTTTGACAACTCCAACAGGCAGAATATTAAACTAGAGAGTATAAGCTTTCAAATGATGTATGTTGGAGGTGTGTGTGAGACCCGCCCAAAATAAATCCCAAATCTGGCCCCTGGCCGCTCCCCTATGTAGCAGAGAACAGACTATCTCATGATAGTCTATATTTCCAATTATGATTTTATCATTGATATTATGTTTTGAAGGTTTCTTCAAGTAAGAGACGTACTACAAAATAATATTACCGATTGCTGCAGGCACATCAAAACGGTTTATCGGTGCGCGCGCGCGCGCGCGCGTGTGTGTGTGTGTGTGTGTGTGTGTGTGTGTTATCACGTTGCTTCCTTTTTTCCTATCGTGAGAAACTTGAACGTTTCAGAACCGACCATTCTCTTACCTCTGTGTGGATCCAAAATTGGTACAGAAGGTTGAACTGCACGTGGACCATGTATACTTGAGGTGGAATAAACAGCGCCAACGGCGAATAAAATATCTGTACGAAAATAAATACGAGTGTCTATCAAAACAAACATGTAAAAAAGCATATGTGGTGGTGGTAGTAGTAGTAGTAGTAGTAGTAGTAGTAGTAGTAGTAGTAGTATCAGCAGCAGCAGCAGCAGCAGCAGCAGCAGCAGCAGCAGCAGCAGCAGCAGCAGCAGCAGCAGCAGCAGCAGCAGCAGCAGTAGTAGTAGTAGTAGTAGTAGTAGTAGTAGTAGTAGAAGTAGTAGTAGCAGTAGAAGTAGTGGTAGTAGTAGTAGTAGTAGTAGTAGTAGTAGTAGTAGTAGTAGTAGTAGTAGTAGAAGTAGTAGTAGTAGTAGAAGTAGTAGGAGTAGTAGTAGTAGTAGAAGTAGTAGTAGTAGTAGTAGTAGAAGTAGAAGTAGTAGTAGTAGTAGTAGTAGTAGTAGTAGTAGTAGTAGTAGTAGTAGTAGAAGTAGTAGTAGTAAGTATATGCAGAATAATAATCTAATAGTTAACGAATATAGCACACGAGCCTGTCTACGAGAAGATGATATATAATCCTCTAACTTGTTTTTACCATGTAGACGATTATTGGAACAGGTACAGTTTTAAATTGCATGTACAAAATGCAGGAACAAAAGTTCGGTTGTTTGCCCATATAAACATGTTGATATATTAAAAATGAAAGTGTACTGGTTTTATCCATCCAAATGGTTGTCCAGTTGACGTATTTTAAATAAATATGCTGCACATTTTTTCTGTCAGGTTAAATCGATTCGTCTTACACATCTAATTAAGCAACTTTGTATTGTATTAGCCTAGAACGGAGTTGACAGTGTATTGTTTAAAACCATTTCAGTTGTCGAACCAGTTTACAGTTCTTAGAGGTTCTTATGAACACGAAGTACATGTTTGTTACCCATATAAACAATTATGAATAGCATGCATGTTTCTTACCCATGTGAATAGCTTTTGTAGTGCTGATTGTCTCACGGCTGTAGAGAGGTTATAATCCTCAGAGCTGTGATGGACTTGGTGCGAGGCCCACATGATGTTCACCTCTGAAAAGACAGATAATAAATAAATAAACCTACTTTTTACAGAAATAATTATTTTTGAAAATCGAATAAAAAGCATTCAATTAAAAAAAATAATAATAAATACACTCGATGATACCTTCATAATGTTTATTTTTGTACTGAATTAATATAGAATCACAATTAGATTACCATGAACATTTTATGTTTATGAATGCCTTTGATAACATCTCCAGAACGAATGCTTTCTCTATATCCTCATAGTGTGTCATTGAGTCTGGTGCTGTTGTTGTTTTTAATCAAAAGTTGGCGCTAACAGAAACATTAGGTGGTTGTGTCCTTGTAAATGATCAACATTTTGTGGGGTCGATTATGCTAAATATTCATTACAAACATACTTCTTTTCGAAAAATAGAAAACAAATGATCTAATCAGAACCAGTCACAAACATAATCAGGAATGACTTAGATGACCAAACACCAAGGGAATGATTAGTATGTATATATCGTATGTACAGGCCTATTGGAACTAAGACATAAGTTATTTTTGCCATTCAATGTTAAGGCAATTTCATATAACAGTCGGAAAGCTATCGCCAATTCAATGGTCTACCATTTTTGAGTTTATTTAATCCCCATTTGAAAAAAAATTGAATTTGCATTCAGCACGTTGTTCACTCCTAATTTTACACCAATAGCCAATGCCTTACGCGTTTATGAAATCTTACAGATACATGCATATGCACTCTATTGAACATTGTGATATTTCTGTCGTTATTTGGGACGAGCTTGTGAACGAATGGCCATGACATATCTGAAATCAAACGAGCTTCATCTTAAACCTACCAGCCCCAAAAAGGTGTGTAATATTTGAGCCGCATTGCAGGGTGTCTGAATGGGGAATTTGTTCTAAAGAGTCACAGTGATTCGCTTTTCAGATTTAAAAAAAAACTTCTTACGATTCACAGAAACTTTTATAATGATGCAACCTGTTCAGTGCTAGAAGGTTATTCCTTGATCCCCTAAAACCCCATTGATATCATCTACACCATGTTCTTTTCATTCAGATTGGCCCCAACGCTGTGATGTAAAGATACGATTGACCCAGTAATATAATGACCGTTGGTCAGCTATCTCTCACCGGTATGTGTGTTTACCATCATTCCAAATTTATCTCAAACTCCTGACCCCATTAAAATATTGACTAACTTTGTTGATAGCATTTAATCCATTCATGACGACATTCATTAACGTAAAAATATGTTCTTGTTTTGATGATAAATCAACGGGCACCAATGAGCGTGACACTTTATATATGTTGAACATGTCAGTATTTTGAATATTCTACACATGTTAATATTATTTCATTTTTGACCCACTACTAACATGAGATCCTCTACATATTTTCTGCTTATGTAAACGATACCCCTGGCGACACTTATGTTAATCCTAAATTAAAAAAACTAACACCTAGGCAAGAAGTGAGATAGAGAGATTATAGCAAAGAAAAATGTTTTTATGGACTAGGATTTGGTGTAAGATGCTATTCAGTGGTATATTACCATGGGACATTCGGTGGAACCAGTAGTAGCCCATATCCACGCCTAAGAAGCAGAGAAACCAGGTGGCGCTGTTGTTCCATGGTATGTCAACAAGGTGAAAGTTTTTGTAGATCCATATGTAGATACTAACATCTATAGTGCGCATGAACACCCTGTAGAAATCCAGAAAAAAGAAAAAGAATAAAATGAAAGAGAAAAGCTCATCATTGGATCAAATAAAAAAAGTACAATGTACAAGCTTTTCTCAGATAAAAGAGATCGAAAACAACGGCTGTTTTTTTGATCATTTTGTTTTTGAGTATATCATTGTATTTATTGTTGTTTTCGTTGTTTTCGTTGTTATTGAAGGTGATGATGTTATTATCTTTGTTGTTGTTTTTGCAAAAAATTATATGATTGTTATCGCTAATGTAGTAGTAGGAGAGTGGGTGACAGACTTACGCAGGCAGCTCTGATATAGTTCCAGCAGCGACACTAGATAGTCCATCGTTGAGACGCAACTTCCTCTTTCCTCTGATTGTGTTTAACACTAATTCCAAGATAACAAGAACAAGAAATGTCTGGTTTGCCTAGAAAACGTACGATAATCAATATTAGGTTCATTTCAAGAAAATGGCCTCAAAGCAAACTTAAGATAAATACAACTATGGTGCCAAACAGCACGCATTATCGCAAATAATTACGTTTCATGAAACACCCATCATTTAGTGTAACTAGTATAGACAGGTATAACTTTCATTAATGCCTGCCATCGCTGACTGTTATAATTGATGTGACACGCGGCCACAGTACTATTCTCTACATGCCCCGTTATAACTTGTCTGATAAGGTAACACTTACACATTACTGCTATTTGTAAATATAGAAAGCTGAATATGTGTCAAACCACTAAGGGCACCACCTTGTTGAATAGAGCCCAGTTGAAAGTGCTCTATACCTGGACATGACCATTTTAATGAATAACTTCTGACCGAAGCATCCTTTGAAAAATATTTGGAGAGGAAATATGAATCCGATCCAAACCAACAACTCCCTTCAGAGATTTTAAGAGTTCTTACTTTAATTGTAAGTTATTTTCATAACTTTAAAATATCTAGTCGGAAATTGTACCTCTTGTATGTAGTTTGCAGAATCAAATCATTATCAAACCAATAACTCTCCTTCTAATAGTTTACGAGTTCTTACTTAATTGCTGAGTTAGTTTCATGAGTTTCAAAATTCAAGACGATACTTTATAATGAGTCTCATATTTCATGTATGCAGTTGTTTGTAGTTAAAACAAAATCAACGTATCCCCTTTAAATATTTTGAAAGTTATTCCCAAATGTTTGGAAGCCAAATCAACAACTCCCCTTCAAATATTTGACGAATTCCTACCTAAGTCCTGATTTATTTTTAAAAGTTCCAAAGTTGCAGACGATCTTTAAAAGTTAGCTCATACCTCGTGTATGTAGTTTGGTACCTCCTCAACGGATTCAAAAGTCGTCTCGTTAGGAGTAACGGCATAAAACATTCGCCTGGTGCCCGTCAAGAGAGGAGGAAACTCCACAGCCTTCCCCGCCATGCTGTTGGATATGTGTGTTGTATAATTACAGGTGCAGTATTGTTTTGCCTCTACTGAAAACCAGCTCAGGGTCAAGGTACAAGAAGATAAGTCACCAATAAGAGTGGGTCAGTGCGCTTGGTTTTATAATCTTCAGCTGTATGGCCTTTGGTCAAAATCCCAGTATTTATATAAGCACTGTGCTTGTCCTACGTTCAGTGGATGGTCATTGGTCAGGAATTACAGTGTTTCAAATACAAAATATCTACATGAATGTCACACCAACGTAAATGCTGTATGTCCGTCACATGGTCAGACATGATTGGGTTGACCTATTCGTCCTTGCAGCACAAAGCAGTCATGGGAATAATTTTGAAAAAAGTATTACGGTATTAATATGGACGCGAGCAATTAACAATTCGTCAAATGTTTGACAAATTATAGCCATATAACTAGGATATCATCAAAGGTATCAGAGCAATAGAATTAGGAGAGAACTCTGCCCGTGAATTAGTTAACCCATTCATACCCGTAGTGCGCAAAACCGCCTGAGTAATTTCGGGATATCTTGCAAACAGAAGCAGATTTTAGAATATGTTTGAAGAGAAAATATTAGTTATTAACTACATAGCAACTCTCCTTCAAATATTTTCCGAATCTATTGTTAATTCCAAAGTAATTTTCAAGTGTTACCAGAGGTGCAGACGACACTTATCATTGACATCTACAGGAATGAATGGGTTAAGCATAATCTTTATACTTTCAACACTTTGCCCTAAGATCTACATTCTTGTATTGAGTTCAGTTACGAAATCCTACTGTCGAAGGTCGTGTTAGGACGAAATGACTACGTAACATAGCAGTTACATATGTGATCAAAAGAATACTAATACTTACGTCCCTACTATCGGAGAAATAATTCATTAGCTGTTGCAAAACAAGAAAGATATTTCTTTCATAATTGCACTTTTAATTCAGCGTTTGTTCATGCTGTTTTTGCACTTCAAAGCATCGTATTGTTTTCTTCAATACATATACTTATCAGTGGGTCTTGATTTTGAAAAGAAAAATCAAAGGAAAAATTTGTTACTACTACCATCCTCATTTACCTATCTATCTCCTAAATATACTATAACAGACTATCGTCGGAGGGAAATCCTCTTAAACGTTAGATCTTCAAGACGACTGAGTAGGGGAATCAAAGTGATATTTTGTAACCGCAGCCGAAATAACATGGTGGAAAGAAAAGGGCTGGACCGGAAAAATTCAGGTTTAAGTTCATTCTATTTCCCAATATATGTGATACATACCAATTGAAAGTACTACATATAGATATCTTACTTGATATCTTCACAGACAAAAAACTAAATGTTGGAAAGATGGCACAGCAGTGTAAAAACAAGAATCAACATGAACGTGCAAATTTTGCGGTGACTTTATAATATCAAACATATGTACAGTTTATAGGAAACGTAATAATCACAGGCACAGTGAGGAAAAATGGAAGAAGAAAAAACGAAATTATCTACAATCACTATACATGTCCTCCATGTCAAATAATGGTTTCATCTGTACGCCCCTTGCCAGAAACACTGTTTTGTACCAGTCATCTGTGCATATTTATATTTGAACTTCAATCCTGTCACAGTCTTTACACATGCATGAGATCCCTTCTTAAATAGATAACTTCCGTCAATGCTACTGAACGTAATTATAACCATCACGTTATGAAGCACATTAGTTTTACCGTACATAAATCTTGTTACATCCACTGGTTGTATTTATTATGCAAAAGTAATGATTTTCCAGTCATGTGAACATAAGTTCCCTTTTCACATGTTCAGATATAACAGCAGTCACAGTTCACAATTTCATGCTGCAAAAGTGACATCAGAGATATTGCTCATTGTTTATACCACACAAAAGGTTTATCACAGCCTTTGCTTTATGTTCATACCATAAAGGAATAATATCAGCCATTGTTTGATCTTCACATTGTACAAGGATCATATTACAGTCATTGCTTAGTAAGCACATTGTACAGATGATATCACAGTCATTACTTAGTCTGCACATTCTACAGATAATATCACAGTCATTGGCTGAAACTTACATTGTACAGAGTTTATATCACAGTTTCTGCTTGATCGTCAAATTGTACAGAGAGTATATCACAGTCTTTGTTTTATCTGCATATTGTACAGATGATATCACAGCCATTGTTTGATACGCACTTTGTACGGAGATTATGTCAGTCATTGTTTGATCCGCACATCATATAGAGTTAACATCACAGTCTTTGCTTGGTTTCCACATTGTACATAAATTGATTGTATCATAAATCATTGCTTGATCTACATATTGTACAGAAACTATATCACATTAATTGATTGATTCTCACATCGTACAGAAATAACATCAGTGATAGCCTGATCTACAGTTAGTACAGAAATATCATCACAGCTATTGCTTGGTCTACTGTTCATAGAGAAATTATCTCACATTCATCGCTTGATTTGTACACCGTACATAAAAATATCGCAGTCATTGCTTGACCATTACTATGTAAAAAATGATATCATGCCGATTTTTTTTTATCAAATGTTGATATTCAAAACCAACCTTTTAACACAAATGATAATCTAATTTATCAAAAAGAGCTGGTAACTATTAATTCAATGTTACATATACATTAATTGTGTATGTCGTTAATTTCCAAAGTGTTCACGAAGTCTGTCGCGGTGCTCTATGCGATGGTTGGGTCTGAGGATGTGCGTCGTGTTTCTACAAGGCAGACATTCTGGCCAAATTTCTGAAATGGATAAAAATGAAGTTGTTCATCAATCCCGAAACTATCAGATTTCATTCTTCAAAATGTCTTACTTAATTCTCACAAAAATAAGTTTCAAATAATTCATGGGTTTGAAGTGATAGCATGTTTTTTCAGACAAGCAATCTGTATACAATCCTAGTGTTCATTGGACCTATCATTCATTGACAGCAAGTAATCAAATTTAATTGTCATTACATACTACTACCTTTATATCAAACCGGTGACTTCATAATAATATCCTATTAGTGATTGTAACATTTTTAGATAAATAATGCAATAGGGTGTATTATAAAAGAGGTGATTGGCTACATGTATTGGCCATTCAATACTATTGTTATCGATTATCGTAAAAAAGTGAAGTCAGTAAGCTCTATGGCTATTTCTTTCGCCTTACCTGCAGATCTGTGACGGAAGTTGTATCTCTTATCTCAATTATGATGTCTGAGAGACTGATTGCCCTTTGCAGTTCCCATGGCAACATGGTATCAGCTGCCATATCCTCATCTTTCTCTGGATGGATATTTTTCATATGGATTCCATCAGACTGGAAAGACATGATGAGAGGGACTTCAGTTGGAATAATATATATTGGGTTTATATAGCAAAAGGATGTATGATATTAAGCCAATTACAAGATGGCCACCGTATGCAATGGTGCAGTGAATATAAGTGAATATGGTAAATTGCTTCCTGAATGAACATGAAATCCTTTTGGTCAATTTAAGGGCTATCTACGAAGTACACAGATATGCAATCAACAGCGTCATCCATTTTTATCTTTTATAAAACGAAGATTAGAATTGCGGTGGCACGTTGCAATAATGTATTGGACAAAATTTAAATACAATAAGTCATATATGGCACGATGTAATCAAATTTGAGAATGATGATCCCCCATTTAAACCGAAATATTTGAAAAAGCAGACACCTAAAAACCTTTAACTAAAATTTGAAAGTTGGAATAAGATTATAACGTCAGAATTAATAAGTGGATGTAAATTTTGGTACCCAACTGAAAGACTCCATAAATTAAAACCATCTTGTCTGGGATATGTTACATGTAAATGTCTGTTTGGTTACTGAACAAAAGTAGGTTAAGCATAGAAAACAAATTGAGTCGGTTATACATTTAATATCAAAAGCATTTAACAATAGTTAAGAAATGAACACTTCCTAAACTCTGTCCACACCCCACTTGTACAAAATTCGTGAGAGAACAGTATCCTTAATAACAAATAAAAATATTTACGGTGGATGTTTCAGGCATTGCATTCACTTAGAGTTTGACTATACGATTTTGATTTAAGAGTATAGAGTGGGCCAAAACGTTAAACAACTGAGCAACTTCTTGAACATAATTTAAGCCAACAATGGGGTTTAGGTGTTACTGTGTGGCAACCAGGGCAAAAATTAAAGAGCATTACCATATGTGGTAAGCAGGCTTTAGCCAAATTCGTGCACCGCATTACGGTCCTATAAGCAAACAGGCAATTGGGGCCATATCTAGCGTGTCACCTGTATAAACAGTTTTAATTGAATATGCCGATGACAGTTTTCGGTTGTTTGATTTTCGTAGTTTAAAGACCATATGAGCGATAAGCAAATGTGTTTACTAAATGAGGCTAGCTGAAAATCTCACCACAATATACTTGTCGACAGTATCCTTGTGGTCGCCTTCACATGTGTTACAATATGAGCGAGTCCAGAACGCACGGATTAGATCCCCGACGTCATCGTCATCTTGGAATGAGGGTGGCTGGGGGCTCTCTGGGCGATACCACACCCGGAGCACATTGTCACCTTCGTCCTCATCACTCAAGCACGCACGTGGGGTCAAAATATGCATCCGATCAGTGGTCACAAACTTGTCTGTGATGACTTCCTTTGAAGGCGTTTCACCGGATGGTGCGGGCACTTCCGGTTCCGCAGCAGATATGTCCAGTGAAGCAGAATCACATTCCAGAATGCTCGGCACAACAGGTTTGTTTTCAGCTCTAAACATCTGGGCTATGCGTCGAAGCTCTCTCCTGCTTCTTTTCCCGTGAGCAGACGACATCTGGTTAAGATCAGGGTGTACCCTGTTACGATCTTGAGGTCGACTCTTTGTGCAACCCATTTTTGTTGATCAAAACGAGTGTTTTGCGTTAGTTGTGTAAAAACAGCGTGACACTTTTTGCGTGACGTTGTGTGCAACTGGTTCTAATCACTAGGCAACTAGATGTCCGCAACGTACATGACTCATTGTTATCAGTGACGTGGTAGCCTTTGTTGAAAACTGTACTCATTGTTTTATGAATTTAACAATTACCCAATTGTTTTGAGTGTTTTTTTCTATTGTTATCTATTATTCACAATCTATTAGCAACACTTGACTATCATCAGCAAATATGATTCCCATTCTTTGTGAACAATAAAAGCAGGCTGCAGTTGTAGAAATTGAAATTATCAACAATACATTACTAAAAATGTTCATCATTTTCTTCGGAATAGCAAAGTGGTTAGATTTGTGTAATAAATGCCGTCACGTAGTGCGAGTTTTGATTTTCTGGCGTCATTCCGGTTTGATGGTACACAGAATACAACATTTCACGGACTATTTAATTGTTATTTTGCTTGAAGCTAATGGAATATATTCTCTTACTTCTCGTTTTAATTACATTTCAAAACCTATTTTCCTTTTGGCTCAGCATATGTTTGAATTTCTAGTGTTTGTATAAAAATATACGGCTTTTTCTCAAAAAAGGGACGCACATATCTGGCGATGTATTATTTATAATAAATTCACATTATTTCTTGCTCTCTCTACTTTACTTTCAGTTATAGAGCATTTTACAAGAAAAATGACGCAGGTATTATTTTCTCTATTGTTGACGCAACAATAGAAAAATGGTTGTTGACTGCGGCTCAAAAAGCAATTGGCAAATCTGGCAAACTCAAAATGGTGCTTAGCGAAATTGAATGACGCATGCCACAGACAGTTTTTACATTTTTTTACTCTCATCTTCTGGCTTGTAATATATCCACACATGAAGAAATGGGCGTAAAAAGATGATACGGGCATCCTTAAAGAAGAATAAGTAGGACTGTGTATAGTTTATGTCTAAAATTGACATTTTCTCACAAAGAGGGTGAACTATTTGGCGGTATATCAACTAATAGAATAATAAGACATTCAAGTCCAGAGTTTTTAAAAAAAATTTTTATATGTTCATGTTGTGTACATTTGCTCCTTGTGTATCGAGAAAATCGGGGTGTTCTGATTTTTTCCTGCCACAGAGCTAAAACTGATCTGGAACGTATCTTGCCTTTTTGCATGAGAAAAATAGACAATGGCGCGGGCTCTGTTCTCCCTTTTGAGGTCGCAACAATAGAAAAATTCCATAGTTGATGGAGTGACTTTTGCCAAAAAGTTCAAAAGTTTAAAGAAGTGTATTGTCCAAAATAATACAGATCCACATGACATTAAAACACCACAATCGGCAACACAAATGCTGTGCCTTCTCCTGAACTCCGGAAAAAGCCGGACTCCGCCTAGTCTTGTCACTTAGATTCCATGACACTCAAAATTAATGACGGTCACTGTTGAATACATTTTTGATTTTTTTTGAGGCGATTATTACAAAGATAGTAAACATTTTTGCAAAATTCTGATTGAGAAAAAAATCCGTTAAATGTTGGAAATTGGTTTATCTTTAATTTGGTCGTTTGAATTACCATATATCAATAAACTGAAAATTAAAAGAAAACCACGAAGAGTAACATTTTTCAGATTTTGGTCTTTGAACGGATCAGTTCGTTATTGAATCAGAGCGTCACGAAATCATAACAAGAACGATATGTGGCATTCGGTGACTTTCCCACCGTAACGGCTCTTGGACATGGCATGCCCTTTGCAAATTTATTCCAGGACGTGTGAGGGAGAAGCCAAAACACGGACCTTTTCTGATTTGTGATGTCGTTACCTGGGTAACTCGCCTGGACTCATTACTATCTCTTTTTCTAAATCTAGATTCTTTCTCTATCATCTTGTCTCTCACTCTTGGTTCTCTCTCACGCCATTTTGGTACTCTCTCCGTTCATGTTGGTTTTCCCTCACATATCTTGAATAAAAGTGCAAAGCGAAGTCGTCGGAGGGAGGGAGCGGTCGCAGTGAAATCTGCATAACTCAAGCACCCAGGACAGTGGTTTTTGCCATTACGCTGTCTTCCTATAATCACGATTACACGTAGATATGGCAGACAAAGTGAAAATAATAGCAATTCCAAAGTCCGAAATCCAGGATTACCAAAGATTGTGCTGAATGGTACGCAAGCGCTCATTGCACGAAGGCCGTATTCCAGTACGTTTCCTTGTCGGACGGCGAACGGGGGTAGGAGATATTAGGCAAGTTCCGCTATCCCGTGTACGGCTCCGGCTACGGCTAAAGCCTAAAACACACCTGAGCAGCGCGACGCAGCGCAGCAAAAGTCTGAGCAATTCACACTGTAGCAGCGTTTTGCTGCCGCAACAAGCTGCAGCAAAATTTTACCGCCAAAAAGGCACAATAGTGTTTAAAATCGTTGCTCTCATCTCGCAGGCTAGGCAAGGCCACCTCAACCTTGTCATGTTGGCATTCATTGGAAAGCTCCTCTATCGCGGAGAATGGCAAAGGATGACATTACGAAATTGAAACTTTATGACTGCAGTTGAAGGTGAATGCAGGCAACCTATTTTTGCTTTGTACTCGCATTACTTCAAGGCATCCTAACAAAAATAGCAAGTGCTATTCATCACCCATATTGCACATAATCAGAAATTTACAAGAATAACAACAATAGCAGGCGATTTATGTTCCATTAAATTTACTTCTGGTACACCTCATTTGAAAGAAATGCATACCAACAAGTACTGTATTACACATATACCCTGTGCAGAATGATATTATTTTAAGTTAACCCTTCCAATGCTGAGGCTACTTTCAACCAAAGGACAAGGACGCAATGATTTTTGAAAAACATTTAAACCCAGTCACCTTGGTATCAATTGAGCACTCTCATATGAGTACCCATTTGTCAGGGTTTCAGTCATTTTTTAGATCTTTTGCATCATTTTGTATTGACCAAATTAGCACCACCATCATAAGGGTTAATCTGTAAATAATACCAATCTTGTTGTATTTTTATTGTTTCACTGTTCCACAGCAGTTTCTCTGAACAATATGATTGCTCCAAACCAATTAATCTAACATTTGTTTTAGTTGGATTTCAACTGCTTCCATCTTTTTAATTCAATTGATGATGAACTGATTTATTGACTGATATGATTACCCATTTTTTTTAAATCATTTTGTCATGGCCAAATTAGTCACCAGCAGCATATGGGTTAATTATATTCTCTTCTGACTACTGTACAATTACAATACCTGCAAAGACTTCCTAATATGAACTTTTTTGAGGTGTGCACACTTTTGAGGCATAAGTGAAATCTTTCTATTTACAAGTTCAGGTATGTAACAGCAGATTACAGCGATGCATGTTATTTTATCACATGTAGGGCCGCAGTGAGCTCAAGTAGAAATACAAGTGGCCCATAATTCAGTGAATATTTAGGCCATCAATAACCTTATTCAAATAGCAATTGTTTATTTAAGTCATTCACACTCAGAGCGGGCAACAAAGGCCTTTCAATTTTGCAAATATTTTTCTAACATAAGCATTTTTTGGAAAATATTTGAAGGAGAAATGATAGTTAGAAGTCAAACAACAACTCTCCTTCAAATATTTTGCTAACTTCTGCTTTATTCCCGACTTATTTGCATACGTATGAAAGTAGCAGACACTACTTTCTTGAGGTACCCCGAGTGTAAATGAGTTACAATCTGGACAACCTTCTTTGTTATTCCTATGAAGTTTACTTTAAGTAGCATTCTGAACTTATCAACCCATTATGCCTGTAGAGGCAAAAAACAGCCTGAAAATTTTTAAATATTCGGTGAAATTTTGAAAGGCAAAAAACATGATTGGGAAAATATTTGATGGATAAATTTTAGTCAGAACATTACTAACAAGACTCCTCATATTTTGTAAAACCATTCTTGGGACCCAAGTAATTGTCACAAGTATCATAGATCCAGGAGACACTTAGCATGCATTGGTTAAGATCATGGGCTACCTTGTTCTCACAGAATTAATAAAAGTTGTCTTAGGCCACTAAAGGAAGGTACAATGGGTTAAAAGGTAAAGGGAAATAAACGCATGTGAAGGGAGCGGAGTTAAAGGATTTGCCGACCGCCCCCTGCCATAAACATATTTACAAACACTTCACATATGCAAAGCCTCAAACTGTCAATAAAGATCTAAAACCTTTCCAATTGTTTGCTGAAACCGAATCCACATCAGTAAAAATAACCTATATAAATACATATATGTGCGGTGAGTAGCAGGCTAAATTGATATACATAAATGCTATTCTGTGCATGATGGTCCAATTGTAAGCCGACCATCTTCGAGGTAAATGCCATGTTTTCCTTTGAACGTTTCCTGGAGAGCTAGACAGCTCCCCCCCCCCCCCCCCCCCCCCCCACACACACCAAATAACTTATTGCTTTATTCAAGTAATGCTAGTAAAAACCTTGTTTTCCTCAGTGTATGATAAATATGATCTTCATGCCTTCATACATGGAAGAATAAACTTTAGCAGCGGCAGGTTAGCTCTTCCTCCATGACCACGTTGTACGACCACATGGAGAAAGGGCGCGGTTATTACGTCATAACCATTGCCTTGCCGTATTTTGTTTGGATGAAGCCCTGCAGCGTTTTTGCTGCGCAGCAAAATATTCCTCCAGAGAATACCTTGCTGCGCTGCGTCGCGCTGCGCTGCTCAAGTGTGTTAGGTCTAAGGTATTAAGACCAAACTATATTTTGCTGCGCTGCGCTGCGCTGCGTCGCGCTGCTCAAGTTGTCAAGTGTGTTTTAGGCTTTAAAGGACAATTCCACCATGAATGAAACAGAGGCCCAAATAGTTTCTTATGATATTCTCTACTTAAATCCAAGTTCCTACCAGTGCCAACCTTCATACAAGAAGTATATTGCTGCTTTTTCAACTCCATAACAGACACAGAATGCATACACTGGGGGCGGCCATTTTGGGGTTTTAATAGCCTCTAACAGGGCTGCTTGTGCAACTATTAGTCATAAGCAGTAAGGTAGCTGCCATACTGCTAATGACTATTAGTTGCACAAGCAGCCCTGTTAGAGGCTATCAAAAGCCCAATATGGCCGCCCCCAGGGTATGCATTCTGTCACTGTTATGGAGGTGTTAAAGCAGGAATATACTTCTTGTATGAAGGTTGGCACTTGTAGGAACTTGGATTTAAGTAGAAAATACCATAAGAAACTATTTGGGCCTCTGTTTTACTCATGGTGGAATTGTCCTTTAAGGATAGTGCCACGTCACGCAAAGTGATGCATCGTCATCACTTTGCGTGTAGCCTGGCGCTGCCTGGCGCGGAGCCGATCTCGTGAACCGGCTGAGACACGCTGTAGGCCGTAAGTCCAAAACGGCGCAGCTATTTGAATAAATGTGGAATATTAAATTGATAATCCACAAAAACATTGATTGCAACATTGAGTTAAATATGTTAACTCAACATTGACCAAGCGGTTTTAAAAAATTCGTAGGTTTTGATATAGAAATTTCAAATATAAAAATAGGCTCCGTTTGGCAGAGATGATCGCCACTTGATTTCTTTAATCAGCTACGGCGTAGTCGTAGCGGAATTATATTTGTACCCACCCGCCTCCGCCTACGGCTCCGTACAAGCTTAGCCGTTCGCGGAGGCGTTTACGACATAGCGGAATCTCTCTAATAGTAAACATATTTGTAGGTTAATCCCTATTACAAATTTCATTTAAGGGAAATCACCGCAAAATACATGCATTTTAAATTCAATGAACTGTTGTTGTTCTACCCGTTGTTTAACCATTGTTCATTGCATTGTTTCCAATAATTACATTTCACTTATGGTTTCGTCATGAACGAGCCGTTGCCAATTAATTGGAATCAGCTGAAATCAAATATGAACTATCAGTGCAGTTACAATATGAACAGTATTATGGTGAAATTAAGGGGAAACTGCCACTATTTGAACAAAACTGGTTAGATCTTATTTAAATTTTAGGGTAAAATTGAAAATCTTATCTGACGAAGTGTAGGGTATGACATTTAAGATATTTGTATCTAAATCCATAACCCTCCGATATTGTACAAAAAGATGCATTTGTTGTGTATTATATGTGCCAGTATTTGTTTGTTTGATTATCTTTTGTGTGTTTTGTTAAGAAATAAGAAAAATATGAGTTTTCCAGATTTTCAAAAAAAAAGTAATTGGAATCAGTGCACAGCAATATATGACTTCACTCAAGACAATCACATACTTTTTGGATAAGTAGAACAATGAAGTCATTTAACAATGGCCATTACGTCACTGATAACAATCATTCTAGTTATCTGTTGACAACCAGTTGCCTAGTGATAGGAAACAGTTGCACATAACGTCGCGCTGATAGTGTCACGCTGTTCTTACATAACTAACGCAAAACACTCGTTTTGATCAACAAAAATGGGTTGCGCGAAGAGTCGACCTCAAAATCCTAACAGGGTACACCCTGATCTTAACCAGATGTCGTCTGCTCATGGAAAAAGAAGCAGGAGAGAGCTTCGACGCATAGCCAACATGTTCAGGGCTGAATGCAAACCTGTTGTGCCGAGCATTCTGGAATGTGATTCTGCTTCACCGGAAATATCTGCTGCGGAACCGGAAGTGCCCGCACCATCCGGTAAAACGCCTTCAAAGGAAGTCATCACAGACAAGTTTGTGACCACTGACCGGATGCATATTTTGACCCCACGTGCGTGCTTGAGTGATGAGGACGAAGGTGACAATGTGCTCCGGGTGTGGTATCGCTCAGAGAGCCCCCAGCCACCCTCATTCAAAGATGACGATGACGTCGGGGATCTAATCCGTGCGTTCTGGACTCGCTCATATTGTAACACATCTGAAGGCGACCACAAGGACACTGCCTACAAGTATATTGTGGTGAGATTTTCAGCCAACTACAATAATTGATCTACAATCAGTTGATAAGTGTAATTGAGGCCCGGATGCTTTGCAACTTTAAAAAAATCGCTTTAAGGTCAAAACGATACCAATATCACTTGAATACAAATGCTTCTTAAGGTCAGGATATGCACCTTTGTTCGCAATATTTCCTGCGTTTCGCTATGCCAATTAATACATTTGCTTGTAAGCACCTAACAAAGTTTACAGCTAAACCAAAAAAGACATCACTACCACATTCATACACATACTGTTTGAGGTCAGGATATGCAACTTAAGGACTATGTCCTTGGTTTCGCTATGCTTGTTCACACCTACCAAATCTTAGAGTTGTAGACAAACGAAGTGGCAAAGTTGCAATTAACACCGATGTGATCTACTCGCTTTGAGAGCTGCAGTAGCCTACTCGTATGTGTCTCTCCACATTGATTCGGTCTGATAGCTTCAAAAAGCTGAATACTAGATCTAGTACTAGAATGCTAGATACTATATTATCACTATCATAAAGACTACTGTTTAGAAAAAGAATACCTACTCAAGTTTCATTATGGTTTCATGTCTATCAAACGGTCCTTCATGCCTCGTCAAATATCCTTTCCCCTCTGGTATTCTAAGAAGAAACTTTTAAGTCGTCATTCAGCCACACGTATTGGTAAATATATGGATATATCTCCCTATTTACCCCCCCCCCCCCCCAATACACGCAGAAAGAGGGATACACTCTATGTTGAATGATAACATGTATGCGGGAGAGTTGTTTTTTTTTACAATAAATCCCATTAATGCATTTACATCCGTTGCGTACACATGGTCTGACATGCGTGAAATACCTTGATGACAAAGGAATATTTTGAACGATATTTGAATAAAAGTTGCTGTTTCTTGTATTCAACATCCCCTTTTCAAATGATTTTCAAGTGGTATTCTATGTGACAGGTTGTGTTCAAAGTTATCTGACGATGTGTGTATTTCAGATGCACTTTTATGTGTTAATCATGTAAATCTACTCATTGCACTTTATTCCAACTGAAGTCCTTCTCATCTTGTCTTTCCAGTCTGATGGAATCCACATGAAAAATACCCATCCAGAGAAAGATGAGGATATGGCCGCTGATACCATGTTGCCATGGGAACTGCAAAGGGCAATCAGTCTCTCAGACATCATAATTGAGATAAGAGATACAACTTCCGCCACAGATCTCCAGGTAAGGTATAGGAATATCCATACAGGTGTACTAGTCACTGGAATACCATGACAAAACCTGTTTACAGGTACGGTAAGACATATATCTAGCCATAAGGTTATTTACCTCCTAACAGTCACCTGATGATTTAGCCTACTATGGCAGGAAAAGTGACGATATTCAATTTTTCAAAGTGCAAATTCACCTGGAGATATATTCAAAAGCACTGTATATGGTAACGTTAGCCATATGATATCACTTCACTATCAGCACACATCCATATGTGTCTTCTATAGGGACATACATTCTGAACTGATACTTGTAGATACCTAGGAACTCATGATAGAAAAATCTCTCTGATTGACTACTAGTAAATAATAAGAAAAATAAACTGGTACTCATGTGATAATGCAACAACGTTTTTGTCTATTTCAGACGTTTGGCCAGAATGTCTGCCTGAAAGAAACACGACGCACATCCTCAGACCCAACCCTCGCATAGAACATCAGGACGAACTTCAAGAACACTTTGACAGAATCAAAAATACCATTGTTACATTGAATGATATTTAAACTTATGAACCTATATTGAGCCTATATTCGATGAATCAGATAAACATGTGTAGAGAGATAGAATAAGCCCTTTAATGTAGAAAGTAAGTGTGTACATAACTTAATTACGATAAATTGGCGATCACAAAAAGTTATTACAAAAGATGAGTTTGAACAGCTTTTGCTAAGTTTTCCACCTGACAAAAAAGCAAAAATAACAAACAAACAAAACACACACACGGGGAAAAAATAATAAAAATAATTATATAAAGATAAAAAAAAAATCAAACAAATATAATTAACAGATCAATATATTTTTAAAAGATATTGGACAAACACACGGTAGCCATCAAGCATGCAGATCAAGCAATGACTGTGGTATACTCTCTTTACAATGTGTAGATCAAGCAATGGCTGTGATATAATATCTGTATAATGTGCAGATCAAACAATGGTTGTGCTATTATTTCTGCACGCTGTGCAGATCAAGCGATATTTAAAGATAAAAGCAATAACTGTGCTATAATTTCTGTATGTATAATGTGCAGATCAAGCAATAACTGTGCTATAATTTCTGTATGTATAATGTGCAGATCAAGCTATAACTGTGCTATAATTTCTGTATGTATAATGTGCAGATCAAGCAATGACTGTGCTATAATTTCTGTACGATGTGCAGATCAAGCAATGACTGTGCTATAATTTCTGTACGATGTGCAGATCGAGCAATGCCTGTGCTATAATTTCTGTACGATGTGCAGATCAAGCAATGATCGTGATATAATTTCTGTTCGATGTGCAGATCAAGCATTGACCGTGATATAATTTCTGTTCGATGTGCAGATCAAACAAAATCGAAAGATCTGACAATGACTGTGATACTAATATTGTATGATGTAAAGATGAAACAATGACTGTGATATCATTTCTGTATGATGCCAAAAAAGGTAATAATCAATAGGTATGACATTATTTCTGTATGATGCAAAGATGCAACAATAGGTATGAAAATATGTCAGTATTATACAAAGATAAAGCAATATGGTAATATTAATTCTGTATGATGTGAATATCAATTCATTTTGTGTGGTTAAAATAAAATTGCTTTCCAAGTTTGACCGTGTCTGCGTTTTATTCGCTTACATATTCTTTGTACCTGATAGTCATTCCTCTTCACAATAATCCTGTGATTATTGAATTTAGTAGGGAAAGACTTTCCATGTTTTAATTTGACCCTATTGTTTGTTTCATCAGTGTTTTCAGTAAGGCGTTTTGTGGTCAAAACTGATTTTATCGAACTATGTAGCCTCCGAGATCACGAATTAACACCGGTTGCCTCTTCATTGAGAAAGTATGCATCATAACTAAATACAGCACTTAAGGGTCCAGTTTAAGAGTGATCGTCAACTTAAAGCAAAATTAATTCGCAAGCATAGGATAATATCTAAAGTCACAATGGTGCACATCAGAAGCGCACACATTTAACGTTCCTATGGTTCTTCATCAATTTAGTACTCAGTATGAAATTAAAGAAAGGCCAATATAAAATAAAGTTAAAATGGCCATCTCTGCCGTTAAGAGGGTATTTCTTGAAATAAAGAAAGGTAAAGAAATGTCCCTTAAATTCTCCTCTGAACTGAGTCATGGCCAATGCAACAAAACTTGTACTACACTGGAAACGTTATCCAAAGTATAATTTCAGTGAAAAAAAGGAAAGACACAGTGCATATATTTTTACGAAATCGAAATGACATTCAAATTCAGTTAATGATCTTTTGGTCAACTTTATTTTTTACCTAGAAGACATACACGAAAGCACCTTTTCGATGAAGCCGCCTTTTCTCAAAAGTTAGCATGAGAACCCTCCTTTCCATACTTATTACTAAAAAAAGGCATTGCCCCAAAAATTATTTATGTAAAATGACAGTTTCAGATGTGAATGTGCGCCGTAGTCCTAAACAGTATGTGACTTTCTTAACTTATAGATTTTTTGATATTGTCCATAAAGCGGCTTGGTATACCACAATAGGAATGCCAAATCCATCAAATTCTAAGACCCTATCACAGATACGACGCACAGATACAAAGATGCTCTCTTCTCTTCAGCCCGATCCTTAGTGACCAAGTGCAGCACTAATTACACACTACGGGCGATGAACAACCATTTTCATCACCTTTTTTAACGCATCTCAATCGTGTGTGTTAGTGAGATAAATTAGGTCCAATACATCTTAAGTTGGCTCAGTATTTAGGGTTCCACACGTTTACTTACGCAGTTCCAATGCACCATTCTCCGTGTGTGGTTTTAGAAGGGGCCAATCTAACTATAGCTCCTAAATTTTTAACATAATGGTCCTCTTTTGCACTCTTTTCATTCCCACCTATTCCTAAGTACCCATAATATTCATCCTGACCAATTTTAACCAGGAGTCCGCTGTGGCTTAGTGGTTACGATGCCTGGCTCCCGAGTGTGAGTTCGCAGGTTCGAGTCTCCGCTGGATACCCGAGCGTGTTATCTTGGTCGCACTATAGGTGTGCAGCATTGTAGACTGCAACTAAAAGTACCCTTGGAACTATTCGTAAGGAGAAAGGAATTTCCTTACGGTTCCGGGTTTCTATCACGTCGGAATACGACCTGAACAATTGAAAGCGACATAAAAACCTATCCCTTTCCCTGTCCCGTGTCTCTCATCGCAACATCCACCTCTCCCCTTCTTACCAACGGTTTTCCCTACCCCTTGCCCCTCCTCCCCTACATAACAACCTCTATAAACATCACAACCCGTACACAAACCACCTCTTTCTCCCTTCCCATTCCACCATAACAAACTCCATATTGCTATACACACCCATGTCACTTAAACACATTCCTTACTTCTCACTAATAACGTCCCATTTATTATTTACCCAGTTTCACCTAAATAAGTCCAAAATTCGTCAAAATTAGTAGTATTATGTGTATTAACTGTAATATCTCAATTACAAAATTATAGAGTAGGAAATTTAGAATTGAATCTTAGATAATATAAGCACTCTTTTTTTCTTTTTTCGTCATTAAATATTTTTTAAAGAGTTGTGAGGCTACCAACATTTACAAATTTACATAGACTAGTTCTTATCGTAATTGGTTGGACCTCATGCTTGCGGCAATTCATTACAATTTTAACAAAAAGGTGTCATTTTGGTCCTAAATTAGGGCTTTATACAGTTTAATAGTTGAATTCCACTAAAAAGTTACTTGTAATGAATAAGCTACATTGGATATTATTCGATTCTTAACACGTCGTGGTGCTCACTATTGAATAGTTCAGAGGAAAATTTAGGGGGGGGGGGGGGGGGGTACATTGCAAGGCACAAAAAAATTAACCAACATATTAAATCCTTAGGATGGACTCTCATTATTTCCACTTTGTAGCTTAGATAAATAAAAACTTGTCTTTATCTAAGTTTTTAGTAGAGCAGGGCAGGGTACTAGATAAAGAACAGACCTAACTATTTTGACAGCTTCACTATGAAAAAGTTGGTAAAAATGACCGAAGGTTCTATGTGACCCTTTTTTGTCGGCATGGTCATAACATCAATCCATGTTACTCCTTGATTCTTAACGAAGTGTTAATGAAAACAGTGCTAAGTTTGAAAATATGTTATTCAAACATTTTTACTTTAAAGAATGTTTAATCTGAGAGAAGTTTGATATATTTCTCTGGTTTAATTGACACTGTTCACATCTGAAACTGTGTTAACAACCATGATTGTTAAATCTTAATTGATAATTGTTGTCTAAAATATATGTATACAGCTTCTATACAGGAGGATACTATCAAGTAAGAAGAAGAAGAACACTAACTGGTGACAACCGTGACATAAAGTCACTCATTATGATTCTCTGCTAAGTGACGGCTTGTAGTGTGGTGCCTCAGCAGGGAATACGAATACGAATACGAATACGAACTTTATTACTCTCTAACCGCAATCTACGGTACATAGAGGAAATACAATAATATCATTAGAAAAAAATATAACCATTAACAATATTGTCAGTATTACAAAAATATACATACACGGTACACCCATAAAGATATGTGTGTCAATAGTATACATGGAACGTATTTGTTTGCTGTCATAACTAAGTATACAGACAGCTTAAATCAGCAGTATCAATGATTTCACTTACATCTGGAAGAGATGTGTACTCCTTCATGCCTAAGTGAACAAATTTTGCAACTTTCATCAACAATTTTTTATCATTTGTATTTAATAATTGAGTCATCTTTAAAGTGCTACATCTAGTTCTATAGTATTTTGGTATAACGGATATCCTAAGTTTTTCAAGACCATTACATTCAAATAGGAAATGAAATTCATCACCTATAAGTCTTTTTCTGCACTTAGTGCAGATGCGCTCTTGCCTTGGTATTGATAATTTGGATCTACGATTAACAGGCAATTTTTGAGATCCAGTTCTGAAGTCAAGTAGTGAGTATTTTAGGTATTCTGGTAATAGATCTACATATTCTTCAAATTCATGTACATTTTTATAAATTCTATATGAGGAAAAATCTTCCTCTACTGAGATTCTGCTCGACCATTTCTGCAGAAACTGATCTTGCAATATTCTTTTAACACACTCACTGGACACCCCTGAGCCACTTTGAACATGAGATATCCAGACATTGTTCAATCCGCAATTCTCTAGTGTACTTTTAACATATCCTAACCATGGTGAGGTGCATTTGTCTATACAGTTAAGGTGTTTCATCATGTTATATATAAGGAAGCATATTTTGTCTTTCTTGCCATTAATCATTTTGTTCCAGTAATTAAGTACTCTAATTGTGGCTGTAATTTGGAGAGGGAATCGCCCAAGTTCACCATAAATAAAGGAATTATGGCAATATTTACTCTTTTTTGTTATTATTTTACAGAACCTGGTGTGTACATTTTCTATGACATCCATGTTATCAAACCCCCAGGTTTCAGCTCCATATAAAAGAATGGGTGCCACACATGAGTCAAATAGTTTTAATAACATGCCTACCGGTAGGTTGAGCCTATGCCCATTTTGTATCACTGAGTACATGGCTCTAGTGGCTTTAACTGCTAATTTAGTTTTTGCTTTGGTGAATTTCCCATTCCAAGTAAATAACATTCCCAGATAGTTATATTCTTCCACCCTCTCTACATTTGTGCCTCCCATTTTAAATGTGGTCAAATTCTTTAATCTTACCTTTGATCGTGTAAATACCATGACTTTTGTTTTATCAGTGTTTACTTGTAATTTATTATGTTCACAAAAAGCATGGAGTGAGTCGAGAAGTTTCTGCATATCTATTTCATTATCAGCCAATAATATTGTGTCATCGGCGTACATGAGTACAAAGAGTTTTAGGAATGTATCAAACTCCCCATTTCTGCTATCTTTGTCAAGTTTTTCGATTAGTTTTAGGAAAGTACCTCCATTGTGTTGTCTGAAAAAGTCTTCCATATCATTTAAAAATATAGCAAACAACAAGGGAGAAAGGTTTTCACCTTGTCTTACACCTACATTCGAGTAGAAGAAACTAGACATTTTACCCTTATGTGATATGCATGACTTTGTCGCTTTGTATAAGTTTGTTATTGCCCGGAATATTTTACCAGAGATGTTATAAGAAAGTAGTTTTTTCCATAAAGCAGTTCTATTGACCGTGTCAAATGCTTTTCGATAATCAACAAATGCACAAAACAATCTTCTACCTGAGCTTAGGTACAGGTCAATGATACTTTTCAGGGTAAACATATGGTCATTTGTAGAATATTCACTGCGGAACCCTGCCTGGTTTTCAAGCAGAAGCATGTTATCCTCTAGGAAGTTTGTGAGCCTCGTATTTAATGTTGCTGTAAACAGTTTACCCAGACAGCTTAGGAGAGTAATTCCCCTGTAATTATCTGTATCATTTTTACTACCCTTATTTTTGAAAATAGGCTTAATTATTCCGATAGTCCAGTTATCAGGTATGTGACCAGTATCGAGTATTATATTAAAGAGTTTTACATATGCTGATATCATCATATCATTACTAGACTTAAGCATCTCATTGACTATTTTGTCATGCCCGCTGGTCTTCCCATTTTTGAGGGATTTGATGCCCTTTTTTAATTCTTCTATAGTAAACGGACTATTAAGGTTAGAATTATCGAGGTCAACATTGTTAAGTTCATCTTGACTCTCACTGACACCAGTCAGATCATTTTCTTCTTGGTCGGCTAGATCTTCATTTAACTTAACAAAAGGATCATAGAAATTTTCGGATGTTAAAGTATCCAAATCACCCTTTTTCCCTCTTCCTGTACCATTTTTGAGAACATTCCAAATTTTTTTAGGGTCTTTGAGCTGGTAGCTCTTTAATTCATTCAGAATCTGTTCTCTTTCATTCCCTTTTGCTCGATTGATTTGTTTTTTGTACTTTCTAGACGCTTGCCTCATTTGATCTAGATTAACAATATTCTTATTATCCCGCCATCTTCGTCTAGCCACCTCAAATTCCTTCTTTTTAAGTATGCATTCCTTGTTAAACCATTTGAAGTGTTTTTTTTCTAGAATTCTGTTTACTACAGGGATTCGTCTGTGTAACCATGCCACAGTTTTTGGCTCCATTAATCAAAACCTCTGTCAATTGGTTTGTGACATTGTTAATGTTTGAGGCATCCACATTTACTGTTTCAGTTAGCTTGTCTAGCTCAATTATCACTTTTTCTAAACCTGCATTGTTATTCAATTGCAAAATATAATCCCCTTTCTTGTCAGGTGCCCACCTCACCTTGAATTGGCCAATCTCTCCATTTTCATTTGAAACTTCATTTTCATTTATTGCATTTACGTGCCCAATATCGGGTGTGGAGAGGGTCAATTCAACAGCTGAGTGCCCATCCGACAACAAAGGTCATTTGTAGCAGGGCCTCAGTGTAGGAACTGCCACCTATTGGAAACGCGAGAAACTATCTGCAGAGCGCACCTGTTCTTGTATTACGCATGCGCGACATCATAGCAACATATAACAACAAAAATGGCGACGGACGACTCAGATCCCAAATACTACCTGGAAAGTATCCTTTGAATTAACATTTGACAGCTTTTGTCGGAAGGTGGCTTCAGTATGATCTTATCTATAGATGGTCGACGCGTTACAGGATCAGCTGCAGTAAGCTAAAATGTGTGAATCCAACTGTAAACACGCCACGGCTGTCAAATGACTGATCAGTACCATTGGCATTGCAGCCTAGTTAAACGCCCCATCCAAAAACATACCTCACGGCAGCATACTCAAACTCAATTACTCATATACCAAGGTATATCTCTTGAATGTTATCAGGTAGAGAACATCATAGCCAACCGTCATCTGTCAACCCACATTCTATTTCATTTCCATATTTACAACTTTTATTCAAATCACAAATGACATAATCTCATTACTTTCACAGGTAAATGGTTCCTGCAGATGCAGAATTAGACCGAAATATGACAATAAGTATGGGGGATAGGGAACATGAAGAGCAACGAGGCCCAGGGGTGACAAGTGGCCTGGGTGGTAGGGGAGCTCTCCGTAGGTCCTCCCTCGGGAGTTGACCCTGTGGGACAAATGCAGTTACGGATCCAAAACAAACAAACATGACTCTACATTTGCCTAGATGTTGATTTTCTATGTCAATTTTGTTATTTGGACGTTTATTAGATATGTTCAGGATCTTGCTGGCAAACTGTAGTCAGAAGACGGCGCATAGAGAAAAAAATCACAGTACAAATAGTGTTGTGTGCAACAGTGTGTTTAAGGCATGTGAAAATCACGAGCAAGATGACGAGTTTCATTCGCTTCGAGAATCATTTCAGTCGTAGTTGACTGACTTGAGCATGAATATCGGTAGAATCGCATGGAGCTTGTACATAAGAATGGTTAGAACGGATATGGATTGTTTTTTGCAAGCAGCCACTCGCAGTTGTCCCAAAAACTTCTGCAGTAATTTTGCTGGTTCAATCATTCATTTCTTAACACTGCGCGTCTTCTGACTACAGTTTGCCAGTGAGATCCTGAACATATTTTATAAACGTCCAAATATCAAAATTAACATAGTAAATCAACATCACAAAGTCCCAAGGAATCAAACTGACTCGTGTCGAGGTGACTTCCCCACAGGATGACTATGTTATTGGACCCAGATCTTAACTTGTTGGGACAATCATCGATTATAATCGATAATCAATCGTTTGTCTCTCTTTTACTGATTAATCGATTATGAAACTGGCAATCTATAATAATCGAAAAAAGTGACATCTAGTGGTAAAATATGGAACAAAGTAACAGGCAAGTTATCAGCTTTCTTGCTATGACACTAAGCTCCAAAAACACTTCAAAACAAAGTTAAGGAAGGTGCTACTAGCAAGTAATTGTCAGAGACTCACTAGGCTCTAGACCTCTACTAACCAATTACTGCAAAAGTGCGAAGAACTGATTATGATCGATAATCGATTGGTTGGCTGCAACTGATTATCGATAGGGAAATTGCAACTGATTCCCAACCCTACCAGATCTTCAGGGGTATGATACTTTTCCCCATTCAATATCAGTACTTGGTAACTAACCCCTCTTCCCATCGAATTTGTAAGGAAAGTCTTGCCTACGTTTCCTTAACATTACCCCAGAGGAACATCTGGTTGAGGATTCAGATGAAGAATATCAGTATGAGGAAGTTCCTATAGATGAAGACTTCCTACCAACAGGTAAGAATTACAATAAATGCTCTGGTCCAAAATCATTGTCTGAGTTAATAGAAGTTACTGTATATCTTAAACAAACGCATAAATTTGAAAATATTACGTGGAAATATGCTTATTTGAATTTACACTTACACTCTCGTTTCGTTATTATGTGAATACAGATTTATTCCTGCTTAGAATTTTAAGAAGTATCAAAGAACTGCAGGATGTCCAGGTGATGTAAAAACCTGAATTAGGTGAGTCCCGGGTAAGTAGGGTTCCCTGTACCACCAAAAAGTCAGTCTTTTTCCGGTGCTATAGACAGGAGTGGTTAAAGTAAGATGTTATTCTTCGTTTGTTGCAGAGATAGATGAAGACCTTGATGCTGCAGTGAGAACTATAAGAGAGGCTGAGGAAGATGCCAAGGCCAAGGTAAGACAATCAGTGAAAGTCCCTCAGTAGAGGCTTTCTGAGGAACTAACTCTCTATATCACCTTATTTTGGTGAAAAATTGGAAATATATTGAAAGTTTTCCTTTTTCAAAAACTCATCCATGCCTAGTAGTTCCATTGATAAGTGTCATCTGGATCAATAGTATTTTTGAAAATAACTTTGGAATCAATCATAGATTCACAAAATATTCCAAGGAGAGCTGTGGGTTGGATCTTATCAACATTTCTCCTTCAAATATTTTCTGAAAATTCCTTTTGTCAGAGAGATATCATCCCAATAGTCAGGCTGTTTGGGTGCTACAAACATTAAGAGTTCATGAGAGGGATGTAAGAATACAGAAATATATTGCACAAATGTAAACTTAATTTAGTTAATTATAGAAGAAGATATACAGGTATTTTTTTTTCAAGTATAGATAGGATGTCAGTATTATACACAAGTTCCCAATTTCATTCCAGGTTTCCAGAGATTCTTCGGCTAAGCCTGTGGTGACCACAAGACCAGAGGTTGTGGATGATTTCGTGAGGAACTTTCTGGTCAAGATGGGCCTAGGAAGAACACTGGACTGTTTTCAGACAGAATGGTAAACAGTCAAATTGAATGGAATCACATTTAATTCAAAAGAATAAAATCAAATCAAATAAAAATGAAAGCATTTTAGCTTTCAAATTGACCTTTTAGGAATGGCAATTGGGCTGTAAGTTATCAGTTTATCAAGAAAACGAGGTAATCCATTCATTTGTTTGTACATGGATTTGAGAGACAGTTGTAGGTTATGCTCTAGAATTTTAAAGAGTATTTAAAATGCTTTCGTCAGAGAGGTATAACCAAATATTCAGAACATTATCAGGTGCTTCAGACATGTATGGGTTAATTGAATAAGTATACCACTAAAAAAAGTTGTTTGTTTCCAGTAACCTGACTCTAACAAGTTTTTACTCAAATCCCTACACTAAAGTTTTTCCACCCTTTCAATTCCCAATTAGCATAGATTCAGGATTAGAACACTGCATTACAATACAGCGGCCATGAAACATGGATTATCTGAAAAAGAATAATGAAAAAAAAAAAAAATACGTCCTACCTATTCTATTTTTTTGACCATATAAGGAAATAAACAATTTCATAGGCCTAATAGAAAAGTAATTGTCTACTGTAGAATGGCTAATTTTTCTGTGTGACAATTTTCCCTAATTTCTCGTTTTTGGGTGTTCCCGTTTCTAATATTTCCGAAAAGAGGACATATGTTTTTTCCCGTTTTTAATTTTCCCGTTTTGTGTAGACCTTTAAGTTTAGTATACCAGAGAGTAGATATTAATGGGTACCTGCACGTGCAGGGCCTTAATTGCAGCAACGCACGTGGTGATGGGACTATAACCAGTCTAGAGACCAGTCCAGAAATAGATCAACGGAGATGTAATCTGAAGTGGCACATAGTTGAGCAGAAGTCACAACATGATCAGTGGTCATCAAGAGCAATTAGCGATTGTTCCCCGCCACATCAGCGCTCAACAAATAGTCCCATCTCCCGGGGGATCTAAATTCCAAAAACATCCCTGTCAGGCTACCTAAAGTTGGATTCAGGTAGTCCCAAATCCTGGGGAATTTCCCCACTAAAACACTACAAAATAGTAGCGAAAAAAGAGGTGGGACCACCTAAAATGGTGGCGGGACTACCTGATTTTGGGTTCAAGTAGCCCTGCCAGCCTACCTGGTCCTTCTGGGGACCGTCGCGCCCTGGTTGGTAGATTGCAATGAGTGATGACTGCTACCACTCCGAGTGAACGCTGGTCAGACACTTCAGTAATAAATCTGGGTCATAATTTTCCGTGTTTATTAAGTACGGACATGAACTGTATAGATTTTCCCTGTGTTAATTATTCCCGTTTGATAGTATTCGGGAAAAAACGGGAAAATGAAACACACAGGAAAATTAGCCATTCTACAGTATCTATTTGTATTTTCTACCTGTTTCAGGTATGAGTTGCAGCAGAGGGGTGTTTTGAATGAAGAGGATGTTGGGGTGGTGCCGGATATCTACGTCAGGAATCAGAAGCTGGACTCGGAGGTCAAGTATCTCAGGAAAGAGGTCAACAAGTACAGAGATGCTGCCTTGTAAGTATGCATGTATGACAACTTCCCATTAACATTAGGTTAGTAGTAGTGTTGGCACTCTGCAATGGTTTGAAACTCTCACTGCCCCTTTATCTCCCTGTAGAATTTTCATGGAGCCGCAGGAGAATTGAAATGAGTCCTCAGGGTTCGACATTCCCAGGGGTATATGCCCCTAGATTTTGCTGTGGGCCCCTAGATTTTTCAGACTAGGGGCCTGAAATAGTATTTACAATAATACAGAAATTCTGTTTTTGACCATTAAATTTATCAAAAGACCTTTCTTAGGCCCCTAGCCTGAAATCTAAGTGTCAGACCCTGGTCCTCAGCTCCTGGCTTCAACTAAATTTTAAGCCTTATACATGTTTCTTTTTTACTGAAAAAAAACAGGGGTAATTACAGTTAAGGCCGTGATTTCCAATCGTAGGAACAGACATTATGCCATGCACTTACTATTCATTTATTGAATTCCCCTGTAGTTTCTATTTGAGTTTGCTATTATATTTAAAGTATTCATGGAAAGTGATCAGTTGGTGAGTGTTTGTATTGCTGAGCCCATTTATTCTAAGAGTAGCCAATTAAAAAAATTGGCGTTAGCTAAGATACTTTTGAGAATGACAAAATAATGCATGAATTCATAGATTATTTGTAGGAGGTTGTAGTTTTAGTTATTACTCCTTCTAATATTTTTCAAAAGCTGCTTTTATCAGAAAATACATGCGGGAATGTATTAATTAATTTGAACATAATACTTCCTCTGAAAAGCGGTTTCTGGTATATTGTGGTATTTTTGAAAATTACTTAATTTATCACATTTTCACAAACATTTGATTCTGGTTCAAATTTCTCTTCCAGTATTATTGAAAAATAGCGTTGGCTAAATCAATATCATATTGCTGATGTCAAAAAGTATAATGTATTCTTAGCTGTCCATTTTCCCTTTAGACCTAAACCCGTTAGCTATGTTTCAAACTGATTCAGACCAAATTAGTTATATATATTTCTCAGGGCTTGCCATGATGGCCTAAGGTATTGCTACTGACTGCTAGCTATCTCTCATCTCTGCCCAGTTTCAAATTCAGCCTCAGGCAAGTGAGAAAGTTACAGTGACTTTGGGTTAGGCAGTGGTTTCGCTGAGTACTCCGCTGGGTTTCCTCTACCAATTATAACTTGCGAGTCACAAGTTAGTCGAGATATGATAGAAAAAATGACAAAAACGAAATTCAACAATTCCTAGCACTCAATCTTAACATCTTTCATTGTTTGTAGGAAAGCCAAGGACACGTATGTCAAGCTGCGCAAGGAGCGAGACTATCATCGTATGCATCACAAGCGAGTAGTGCAAGAGAAGAACCGACTCGTCAATGATATAAGAAGGTCAGCATTTTTTTAAGGGTTCTATAGCCACCCTTTTTTTAAGGATGGCTCAGACATATAGAAGTACCTTTTTGTATGTGCTGACAACACGGATAGCATGAACGATGATATAAAATGTGTATGAAACTTTCTCCTTATAATTTGGCAACAGATGATAAAAAGGGGATAAAGGTTTTTGGTGATTGCCCCACTCTATAGAGCAAACAAATCCCTACTAGTCTCTACATGAACTCTGGACCCCATAGCAATTTTCTCAATTGGACATCATCCCTAGCAATCTACTTGAATATTATTGTCTGGTCCTTTGATACTTTTGCAAATACTTTTGAAATGATAGATATGGGATATGTTCTAAAGAAGGGTTCATCTCTATATTTTTCCAAATTTTGCTTTTTTCAGAGAGATATCACTCAAGATAGCCTTGTTTCCTTTTTAGAGTGCTGAATGTTACACTAAAATTGAGACAATTTAGTCCTTTTATGGGTGTCTATGTGAAAGGATATGGGCTACTGCAAATTGTTTAGTTTTGCAGCTAGAAAAATATAAACCATTCTAATTTTGTCATTCTTTACCCAACATGCAACAAAATGACAAAAAGTAGACACCTGGCATCTGCACAATTACTTCATTTTGCATTGAGAAAAATCTGAAACATTTAAATTTTATCATTCTTTACCAGATAGGCCAAAGCTGACAAAATTGTTCACAGCAATCTTATGAATTAAGTAATGAACAGTCCTCCATAGACTGCTAATAGTTAAAAGGCTGTGATGAATGATGTTCATTACAGAGAACCCCATTATTCAATACCACTTATCAGATGACTAAAGTGCTGAACCCCTCAAACTTCCTCTGTATCCGCAAATTTGATATGCAGTATTTGATTGATTAATTAACTTTTTGTGAAAACCCTCATTATGAACACCTAAGAAATGTGAACATCTGTTGTGAACACAATTTATCAGTCCCATTTTTATCTTTTACATCATGAAAAGACCTTTGAGATGTGAGCACCCCCTAATGTGAATGCTTTTGCCCTGGTCCCAAGGTAGTCATATCTCTGAGGTTATTCTGTCTTTTTTATTTGTTTATTAACTTTTCGTACCCCTAGATTGAAGCACCACTACTCTAACTATGAGCCGACTCTGCGCCAACTGAAGACCAAGTACGAGACAGCAATGAAAGAGAAGATGCTGACGAAGCTGGAGAGAGACCGGGCCGTCGGGCAGGTCGCGGGACTCAAGAGCACGCTCAAGACCATGGACGCCTACAGAGGGGGAGGCTCAGCCAAGAACCTGACAGGTATTGGGGCTAGTACTGTATACAGCTTTAATTTGGAGTGCTTAAAATTTTTTGCTTTACAGCCCTGCTGGGGGTATTTGTGCTACTTTAAATTTGCGCTTTCAAGCACTCAAACTATATATTTATTACTATATAGATATTTATTTGAAGGATGTTATTTTGGCGCTAACATTTGGGAGCGAGAAAAAAGCGAAAACTGAATGCCTGTAAAAATTACCAGATATACAGTATATGTTATAATTGATCGTAATAAAGTAGTTAGATGACTGACTCGTGCAATGCATTGCGGACATAGAGGTTCCATCACAAGTGGATGGAAAGAGGAGGAATCTTGCACGAGTGAGTGATTTTGTGTCTTGGGACGAGGCTTGCCGAGTCCCAAGACACAAAATCACTCACGAGTGCAAGATACCTCCTCTTTCCATCCACGAGTGATGAAACCTGTTTCTCCCACGATAAAAAGGAGAAATTTACACGTTTTACTGTGAAGTTAGCTAGCTAAACTAGGTCAGCCAAAGGTCGCCTGTGCACTAGTTCAACAATGGTAATACGCATTTGTTGTGATGTGCCCCGTTTGTTTTCCCTTGAAACTGGTGCCAGATCACGTACGTGACGCTTGTTCAAGTCCACACGCACCATTGTTAGGTCTACCTTTGACCCAGCAGCAGTGACCCCTTGATTGAAATTGAGGGATCTGATTGGACAATTACACTAGTTTGACCTTTAACACCATTGAAGACAGCCCATTGAGGACAACTTCTCTTTTACATTATCCTAACCATAAAACATGTCAGAGTGGGAGAAAAAGTGGTCCCCACTGAGTCTTATTGATGTCACTCAGTGGTAACACTAGAGTTTCGTCTAAATTCAATCTTTAATCTTACCCACTTTTTGGTACAAAGCAATACAAAATGTTATTGGTTTGTTTAAAAATTCAAGATGATCAAGAAGTTTGGTTTTTAGCTCTCAAAGAACTTGTTGAGAAGAAAAGGATGGCTTTTCTCCCTGGCCTGCTGATAGAGAGGACCCTTTTTGTGCTAAGCCACCAAAGACATTAGAACTATTTAAACCTTATTTTCTTCTGCATATGTTACCATAGAGTTTGCTCATTGGTTGGCAATTGCTGGCAATTTCTTTGATCTGCATGTCTAGAGCTTATGCAGGGCAATTTTTATCATCCAGTCAAAACCTTAAATAATAAGGATGAGTTATTGATCAATAAATATATATCAGTTGAAATATTCCATTCTACTCTCTTCTACTCCAGGCTTGTCGAGTTCGTCCACACGTGTGTGTCAGAAGGGAGGGGAAGTGTTGGTGGACATGGAGGGGCGCGGTCCGTCTCAGAGAATGCTGGCTTCACAGAGAGGGGACTCGGCCGATATCAGAAAACTACCAGATGACTACAAGAGGCATCCTGATGTATGTATACTAGTAAAGTTATGTACATCCATCTCTATATTCATCTTGCAAATATATTTTGGCTGCTAGAGACATAAGTGTCAGTTCATTATGTTAACCTATGTATGCTAAAGATTTCCTTTAGAATTTCTCTGGATTTATGATACTTGTAACAATCACTTGGGAATTAAGAACAATTTTATAAAATATTTGAAGGAGAGTTGTTGGTAGTGATTTGATTATCTTTTCTCCTTCAAATATATTTTCAAATATTTTTTGCCTGATAGATTTTTTAAAAATAGGCGGGACATTCTTAGCTGCTGCAGGTATGACTGAGTTAAATTTTGTTAACCCATTAGTGTTTAAGGGTTTCTTTTGATATTGTTATCTGGATCTTTGAAACTCTTCATAATTATTTGGACTTTAAGAATGATTTTACAAAATATTTGAAAGAGAGTTGTTGATAATGTTCTGATTAACATTTCTCCTTCAAATATTTTTTTATTATACTTTTGCCTGAAAGGTTCCACCAAAATTGTCAAGTTACTTTTGGCCGCTGTGAGTTAATGGGTTAAATTGTTGAATTTCAGGACACAGATTTCCCGGCTGACACTGGTGTTAATCCTTATCTTGCCCAGGTTAGGGCGCCACCTGGTCACCTGACACGCACTGGGGGCTTCAGACTCTCCAACACCTTCCAGGCTCATTCTCATGCTGTTAGCAGGTAAGTCATTTCTTGGCGGGAACTAGAGATCTTTAGAACTTCTCTTGGGGTGGAAGAATTTCAAATCGACACCAGAGACACCTAGGTAATGTACCTCTCTATTGACACATTTTGGTCCATCATTTACTGCAGAACTAGATGTTTTTAAAAAATCAGAGTGAGGAGGGGGGGGGGGGGGGGGGAGTGGGGAGAGAATTTTGATTTGACACATTTCGGTCAATGATGATCTGCAGTTTTTAATGTCCGATTGATATATCTTTCAAAAGTATGATTAGGACATTTCATAGCGGGATCCACTTATTTTAAATAACCAACAACACTCTGTTTATATAGATTATATATATATTTTCACTACCTATTAGCATTTGAACTAAAGAAAAAAAAATGATAACCATTGTGTTGCTGAATATTACAAGCTTGAATCCCGGCCCAGTTATGTGAGAAAGCTGCCAGTGAAGTAAGGTTAGGCAGTGTTTTTTGCCGGGTACTCCTGTTTCTTTCACCACGACTTAGCCGCAAAAGAAAAAACAATGATAGAGGAAATTCCAAATTTTACGTACGCTTTATTTCAGTGTTGCCCTCCATCCCCGTAAGCAGATTTTGGCGACGACCAGCGATGACTCGACATGGAAGATGTGGGCCGTGCCAAGTGGTGACATCATAATGACAGGTGACGGACACACAGACTGGGTCTCAAACTGTGATTTCCACCCCTCGTAAGTCATACTCAAATATTGCTTATTTATGTGGTCTTCAAGATCATCGTGAATCTTGAGTGTTTTTAAGGTAGGTTAGACCTGCTGATATAAAACAATTTAACATCAATAACAAAAAAAAAAGGTGACTTGAAAGTGATATTTGGAACCAGCTTATCGGAAGATTGCCAATAGCCCTTCTAACAATTTTTTTCCTAACTTTTTAACTGCACATGCGTTTATTTGGATATGCATTTATTTAATTAATGGAGCAGGCACAACATAAATAGGATTTTTCTAGTCATCTGATTAATAGATATTCTGAACACAATTGGTTTGCATTATATTGGTATGGATATTGAAATTTTTGGTGGCTGTATATATATATACAAGAACAAATAATGAATAGATATGGTGTTTTTAAAATTCAAAACAAGGAACATTTTATTGTAAGGTACAATGTATCATTACATAACTAAAGAACTTATCCTTTTTGTAATCTAGTTTTCTTCCTTTTGTAGTGGTGCCAAATATGGTACTTACATATTGTATTTTTCAAACTTTGAAACAGAGGTATCATTACAGAACTAGAGAAAGTATTAGTCCCTGCAGTTCTTCATGTAGTTTTCTTCCTCTTGTAGTGGTGCCAAGTTAGCCACAAGCAGTGGAGACACTACGGTCAAGATCTGGGATTTCTCCAAGGCAGCCTGTGTCCACACCTTCACTGACCACACACATGCAGGTAGGGAATGCAATAAATGTTATCAATACTATTTATTCATTAAATCTCCAGAGATGGTGAAATATATATACATTGGAAGTAAAGAAACAATATATACAATAGAATAACATAAGGTACAAGAATAGACAAATCATCACAGACATGACATTGTTAAAGTGATGCAAAAGTGATCACACTTTATAAAACAGAAGCAAGAATATAAACACATTAATCTATTAAATAGAGGTATGGAATGGAAAGTGTTCTGCTCTCTCTCTCTATAGTTATACTGATTTCTTAAGTTATTGACAAAAGAATCATAGATCCAGATGATGATTTCATGAGGAACTCTTCAGCATGAATGGGTTAGAATTTGAAATGATGGTAAACAATTTCAATTGTTTATTGCAGTCGGAGATATTGGCACATGGTAGCCGTTTTTCAACGCCTACTCAAAAATTAAAATTCCAACCCCTGGATTTTGTTCATGAGAGGAATATGTAATGTTATCCCACATATGACTCACCTGTATGCAGAGCCATAGAGGTGGCAGTATGACTCATTACACTATAAACATTTACCTGTATATGATACTCAGGTACATGCTTGCTGCAGTATGCTGTTAAATCTTTCATGCCGGTAGCACCACCCAAAACTGCCCATCTATCTCTCTAATAAGAATGAATTTTTAGAAAATATTTGGTGGAGAAATGTTGATTAACTGAATATTAAATCTCTTATTAATATTTTGTTACTTGAATTATTTTCAAAGTATGATTGATGGAGACTTTCTCTAGGCATGAATATCTTAATATATTGTACAATTTATGCTTCATTCTAAAGAACCCTTTGAAGTCTTGCTTCCATTTTTCACTTTTACCTATAAAATCCTAGAATGTAAGAGCACCCTATTCACAATGACTAAGTAACTAAATAACGTAATTGTGATGCCTGCAGCTCCTACCCCCCCCCCCCCCCCCCCCCCCCCCAACCAGCTACATGTATGGAGAAGTACCCCTGGTCCAAGCTTATCTCTCAATCTCCAGCTGGGAGTAATAACGTACCCTTGATGTACTGTATGTGATAGTTTTATTGCCTGAAAAGCATGCGTCCAATATGTACACACGTCATGCCATGAATATATGGTATGCATGGAGTTGGGATGACATACATGCTAATGTAATATACAATTTAAGGTAAAAACGATGAAAAAATGTAATCATTTGTAGCATGGGTAAATTAATCAGAACATGTGATGGAGTTGAAAATGATAAGATGCCAATCTTTTATTCATTTTCATCAACTTCTTTGATAGCGTTTAAAGCAAAATATGTGGTTTATGTATACTAGGCTATACTCCTTTCTGCCATTAGCATGTGGTATGGTAGTTACATTTAGAACCCTAGGTTTTAGGCCATTCATCTGACTCTCTTTGGAACAACTGGTGTCCAAAATGTTTGATACCAAACTTTCCCTCAATGAAATGAACATTACCGTAATTTCGCGTGTATAAGACACACTTTTTTACACAAATTTTTACCCATAATACGGGGGTGCGTCTTATACACAGAGCTAGAAAACCAGGGTGTTTTACATCGAGTCCCCAGGGCACACAGAGATTGGAAATCGATGACCCGCCATTACCGCACCCCATATCAGAATAAGCCTCTGGTATGTTTTCATTTCAGTTGCGTTTCTAACATGTTTAGCACGTCTCAACTTCAGTGTTATCGGTAAAACATTATAAATCCTATCTAGCCGTAGACGGACAACTTAGTGAATTGTTTGTGTTACCAGGCCTGTCCAGCCGGTTCTATTTTAGGCACACTAATTACAATACACGGCATGAATGTCCGAGCCCCTATTGTCTTTTGACTTGAATTAAGATATCCTTTAGAGTAGCATTATAAGGGACTTCAAATTACAATCAACTTAATGTTTTTCCGAATCCACTCCTAGTTTGTTCGTTTTATACAAAATAGCTAGAGACATGGGCCGAAAAGGGGGTGCGCACTATACACAGGGCTAACGCATATACACCGTTTTAAAGGCCTGAACAAGGGGTGCGTCTTATATACGGGTGCGTCTTATACACGCGAAATTACGGTATATTTTACCAATTAAAAAAATCAAAAATCCAAAAAATGTTTTATCATTTAAAAATCACGTTTTCTAAGACCATGTTTGAGTGGTCTTAGAAATTATGCCCCATATGCAGAACAAAATGTTTCATTTTTTAAAGGGTAAATTACTTGTTTCATATAGAAAAATGGTGATGAGAATTACACAAACAAAACTCTCTTTCATATATTTAACAAACTTATGCTTAATTCTTAACCCCTCCAATGCCAAGGCTATTTTCATCCGAAGCGCAAGGATGCAGATATTTTTGAAAACCATCTAAACCCTGTCATGATGGTATTCATTGGATAGCTCTCGCTGAGTACTCTCAGATTAGTACCCATATGCCAAGGTTTCAGTCATTTTTCAGGTTTTTTGCGTCATTTTGTGTTGGCAAAATTAGCCACCGGCAGCATAAGGGTTAAGTGCCATAACATTCTTAAATGTCGGACAATATTTTTCTATGGAAACTCTTATGCGTGACAGAGTTAAAAAAAACAGTATGATCTGTATGTGTTCATACCATCGTTGCAATCAGTTTCGCATGAATTTTATTATTACGTGTAATTTGTTTTCAGTGTGGGACTGCACCTGGCACACCTCTGGAGATTTCCTGGCCACTTGCTCCATGGACAACACCAGTAAAGTCTGGGATCTGAACAGGTAGGTTGTCGGCTGTAGTCTAAATAAACTGATTTTATCTTGATTTTGAGTGTCTCAATCAATTTATCAAATCATCACAAAATCGTATAATAAATTTCTTTAAATCTTCAAAATCCAATCTCATTAAAAAAAATTATTACCTTTTTTCTTTAAAAACATTTATCTATTTATCTATTCATTTTTGATATAAATCTCTTCATTTTTTCCTTGGGGCTACCCCAATAGCCCATTCGTCTAAGGTATTGCCACAGATTATACTCTCTCTCACTGACTTGCTGTCTCTTATCACTTACACTATACAGTCTGTGCTGATACCACATGTAAAGGTAAGGCCAGAAAATAATGTCTGCTGGCTTGCCCCTTCCAACATTTTACAGAAAATAGTGGGGAGGGGGGAGGGGGATGGTGAAAGGAGTATATGTCTTACGTACGCCTTCTATGTTTTAGTCTGCGCTGTCGCTACACGCTGAGAGGTCACGCTGACTCTGTCAATAGCATCGAGTTCCTTCCGTTCTCTAACACCCTCTGTACCTGCTCGGCGGATAAAACCCTCTCCTTGTGGGACGCCAGGAACGTAAGTAGCACAGTATTTGTAGTGCAAAAAGATTTCCAGCAAAAAACAAATATACACGGTCAATCTTCTTGTCAAAATATTTGGCCAGAAACCATTGATATTATTGCAATCTTCTTATGTAGCTGGCACATCTACGAATAGAGGAACTGTAGCTGGTACATGACTTTCATATGAGTGACTGTGTTCCTTAAATACAATGGTTATAAATGTTTTATCAAACAATTTTCATAATTTATGAAAACCTTTTCAATAACTGAAATACATGTATGTTGTTCTCATGTTATAAATGTATCTACTTTATTCAGTTGGACAAATGTGGCAATGTGGACTGTAAAAAAAGTTCAAAATATTTAAAACGTAATAGCATTATGAGTTCTTATTTGTGAAACCTTAAAATGGGAGTGGAATTGCAAAATTCAGGTGCATGAAATACATCCCTGTTAGATGCCAAAGACCTTAGTAACACAACATTCGCCATAATTGTAAAAAAGATGAGTCTGTGTAAGTTCATATTTTGCAAATCTGTGAACCGGGGATATATAGGATAAATTCAGACACATGAAATATATGCCTATAAGGCAACTATGTGTATATACAGGTAACTTTGCATACCTCAGATTCACCTGTAGCAGTCTTTTTCAAGTTATGAAGTTGATGTGTACCTAAAAAAATGGATGTTTGCATATCTAATTATTTGAACATGAGAACCAAATGTCGGATGTTGTTGGATTTATTTAATGAATAAAGACACTTCTACAGAGCCATCCTTTTTTTTACAGATTCTATATTTATTTAGTTTTTCCTGATTCTTGGTGGTGTTGATAATATCTGTGTCTTACCTTTATGCTTCTCTTTTGTAGGGCTTATGTGCACAGACCTTCTATGGACATATATACTCAGTAAACCATGTCACATTCAATCTTAAAGTAAGTACTAATCTCTTTCTCTGAAAGGTCTTAGCCAGAATTTTAAAGATACCTGTCCAAAACAGCAATTCCAAAATTTCTGCCTGTCCAGATTTAGCAACTCTGCTACTTCAAAACCTTATTCAATCTACATTTACTTGCTTATTGTGTCAAAAAGGGCAATTTACACTTTAGCCATGGCCTAGAAGATGCTTTGTGAGGAGAATAATTGGTTATTACCCTGAAAGTCAAAATTGAAAATTCTGTATAGACATTTTTGCTTGTCCAAAACAGAAATGTTTAGGAAACTGTCTGTCCAAAAGATAGGCTGGACGGGTCCTGAAAAATTAAGTCCTTGGTATAAGATCCTACATAGGGTCCAACAATAAGCAGGCTATACTAGCATAGTAGAATACCAGCATATACTAGCATACTATACAGTTAACCTATTCATGCCTGGAGATGGCCCTACAGAGTGTTGTTTGGTCATACTTTAGTTTTGAAAATAATTTCGTAATCAAGAAAAAATTATCAGATCGAAATTTGAAATTCCACACTTCAGAAAGTGGGGCCTAGGTATAATTTCTCTATGTATTTTGCGATTTTTGTATGATGGAGTTCTGATCAACACTCTACCGTGACGTCCTGTTTCAGGGCGATACTCTGGCATCATGTGACTCCTACGGCACCGTCAAACTCTGGGACGTAAGGACCGGGGCGCCCATGGCCTCATTTGACGTGGGACCCCATCCTACCAACAGGGTGGCATTTGACCCTTCAGGTAAAATACAACTCTTATAAGTGTAAGGTACAATTCAAGTGTATAGTACTTACCAAATATTACTGTTAGGCCTAAAAAAGTTGTTTATTTCCTGTGGCCCTACCCTAGTAAGTTTTACCTCAAAATAACCCTACCTTAAAGTTTTTTCTGCCCTTCCAACTTACAATCAACATAAAATATGCATGAAACACACATTTCTTGAAAAGTAAATGACCAAAAAGAAAATTTTCTACCTACCTATCCTATTTGTTTTTTGGGCCATTACAGGAAAGGAACATCTTTTTTAGGCCTTATCAATGTTATAATCATATTCAGCTTTTTTCCTTGGACTTATATTCCAAATACTACTCTTATCATTGTAGACATGACTAATCTCATTCTCAATCTCATAATCATATTATTATTTTTTCTTTTGACATGTATTAAAAATACAAGTATTGTCAGTCTAGACTAGCTCCAGCTCATCGTTTTGATTATATTCAGTTTTCCTTTGTATTTAAAACACAACTCTTATGACTGTGGACTAGCCCCAACTTATTGGAAAAAATACATTCAGTTATTTGGCTTTTATTTTTACACTAAGATTTAAGTATCTAGCTCTTTTGTGCAATTGGCCTTAAGTCTTATAAGATTACACATGAAAAGTGTGCATGAATGGATTTACTATTTTTTTGTAAAAAGAACAACATTTCTTGCTCGTTCTTGGTTTCCACCACATCATGGTATGCTCCAAGCTTTTTAAAGGAACAAAACTATTGATAAATGAACTGATGAAGATTCACAGCAAAATAATCAAATGGTGTTCTCATAGGATGTTGTTTTGTGTTCTACAGGTGCTGTTCTAGCAGTGGCCAGCAATGATGCAAGCATTAAGATGTATGAAGTCGCTAATGGAAATGTAAGTCCTTAGTCTTCTTTTTCTGAAACCTACACCAGAACCTCTTAACCATTAATTGATAATATGCTGCTGTAAGCTAATTTAGCCATCACAAACTGATGCATAAAACCTTTAAAAAATGACTGAAACCTTAGCATATGGGTACTCATAAGAGAGTACCCAATGAATACCAACATAACAGGGTTTAGATGGTTTTCAAAAATCTTTGCATCATTGTTCTTTGGACGAAAGTAGCCCTAGCATTTGAAGGGTTAGTTAACATGGACACCTTCATGACACTATCTGCCCCACAGATGCCAATTGGTTCTGGGATAAAAGCAACCCCCACCCCCTCCATTGAAAAATGACCCCCCTCCACCCATATCCCACATCTGCCTGTATTAGCTTTAGAGTTTTAAAATCCAGGTATCCCAATTGTGATACCTGGTGACTCTGAACGCTGCAGTATCCATTTGGATTTTTGTATAAAGCCTCATAGTGGTATTTGTTTCATTTTATTATTATATGATTCCAATTCTGCATACCTGTGGTATAACCACTCATTTTAATGAGCGAGGTAGATGAACCCATGGAAAAAAAATCACTTGATGATGATCAGATTATTCTGGCTCATTTCTGCAGAGTATGACTCATAGCAAGATATATCCATTTGATTTAGTAGTTCTGCAGGCACACACCAACTGTTGGTGGACAGAATGGTATAAGAGTAAGGTTGTTTTTGCATATGTACATTTCTACACACATGTTTAGTTATGGGTTTTTGATACGCAATAGATCACCATTTTAAAAAAGTATGGTGATGCAACTGTTTTCCTGGTATCAATCATCTATGCAAAGCTGTAAGTTGATCACATGCTTTCAATTACGTCAGAATTAACCCTTTAATGCCACATATGTATGTATACATGTGTAGGCACACTTAAATGCAAAAACATCAAATTCATTTCAAGGATGGATTGGCTTGCCAATTTGAAGAGACCATCCACCAATGTTTAAAAATTAGCCTATTGGCTATTTAGAATAAGATCTCTAATTTTTGGTTAATTTTGGTATGCCAAATGGCTATAGCGCGCCAATTCTTATTTTTGTAATAGTCATATATAAGCAACATCGTTTTACTTTCTTTGTCTTCAGGTTATAATGCTGGTGTTCAGTCTGATGCTGTTCAGTCTGTGGTGTTTGACAATAGATGATTGTGTATTGTTTTATTTTCTTGGTCTTCAGGTAACAACACTGGTTGGTCATGATGATGCTGTTCAGTCTGTGGTGTTTGACAATAGATGATTGTGTATTGTTTTATTTTCTTGGTCTTCAGGTTACAACACTGGTTGGTCATGATGATGCTGTTCAGTCTGTGGTGTTTGACAAAAGATGATTGTGCATTGTTTTATTTTCTTTGTCTTCAGGTAACAACACTGGTTGGTCATGATGATGCTGTTCAGTCTGTGGTGTTTGACAATAGATGATTGTGCATTGTTTTACTTTCTTTGTCTTCAGGTTACAACGCTGGTGTTCAGTCTGATGCTGTTTAGTCTGTAGTGTTTGACAATAGGTGATTGTGCATTGTTTTATTTTCTTTGTCTTCAGGTAACAACACTGGTTGGTCATGATGATGCTGTCCAGTCTGTGGTGTTTGACAATAGATGATTGTGCATTGTTTTACTTTCTTTGTCTTCAGGTAACAACACTGGTTGGTCATGATGATGCTGTCCAGTCTGTGGTGTTTGACAATAGATGATTGTGCATTGTTTTACTTTCTTTGTCTTCAGGTAACAACACTGGTTGGTCATGATGATGCTGTCCAGTCTGTGGTGTTTGACAATAGATGATTGTGCATTGTTTTACTTTCTTTGTCTTCAGGTAACGACACTGGTTGGTCATGATGATGCTGTCCAGTCTGTGGTGTTTGACAATAGATGATTGTGCATTGTTTTACTTTCTTTGTCTTCAGGTAACAACACTGGTTGGTCATGATGATGCTGTTCAGTCTGTGGTGTTTGACAATAGATGATTGTGCATTATGTTATTTTCTTTGTCTTCAGGTAACAACACTGGTTGGTCATGATGATGCTGTTCAGTTTGTGGTGTTTGACAATAGATGATTGTGCATTGTTTTACTTTCTTTGTCTTCAGGTAACGACGCTGGTTGGTCATGATGATGCTGTTCAGTCTGTGGTGTTTGACAATAGATGATTGTGCATTGTTATATTTTCTTTGTCTTCAGGTAACGACGCTGGTTGGTCATGATGATGCTGTTCAGTCTGTGGTGTTTGACAATAGATGATTGTGCATTGTTATATTTTCTTTGTCTTCAGGTAACAACACTGGTTGGTCATGATGATGCTGTTCAGTCTGTGGTGTTTGGCAATAGATGATTGTGCATTGTTTTATTTCCTTTGTCTTCAGGTAACGACACTGGTTGGTCATGATGATGCTGTCCAGTCTGTGGTGTTTGACAATAGATGATTGTGCATTGTTTTATTTTCTTTGTCTTCAGGTTACAACACTGGTTGGTCATGATGATGCTGTTCAGTCTGTGGTGTTTGGCAATAGATGATTGTGCATTGTTATATTTTCTTTGTCTTCAGGTAACAACACTGGTTGGTCATGATGATGCTGTCCAGTCTGTGGTGTTTGACAATAGATGATTGTGCATTGTTTTACTTTCTTTGTCTTCAGGTAACAACACTGGTTGGTCATGATGATGCTGTCCAGTCTGTGGTGTTTGACAATAGATGATTGTGCATTGTTTTACTTTCTTTGTCTTCAGGTAACAACACTGGTTGGTCATGATGATGCTGTTCAGTCTGTGGTGTTTGACAATAGATGATTGTGCATTATGTTATTTTCTTTGTCTTCAGGTAACAACACTGGTTGGTCATGATGATGCTGTTCAGTTTGTGGTGTTTGACAATAGATGATTGTGCATTGTTTTACTTTCTTTGTCTTCAGGTAACGACGCTGGTTGGTCATGATGATGCTGTTCAGTCTGTGGTGTTTGACAATAGATGATTGTGCATTGTTATATTTTCTTTGTCTTCAGGTAACGACGCTGGTTGGTCATGATGATGCTGTTCAGTCTGTGGTGTTTGACAATAGATGATTGTGCATTGTTATATTTTCTTTGTCTTCAGGTAACGACACTGGTTGGTCATGATGATGCTGTTCAGTCTGTGGTGTTTGACATTGGATGATTGTGCATTGTTTTATTTTCTTTGTCTTCAGGTAACGACACTGGTTGGTCATGATGATGCTGTTCAGTCTGTGGTGTTTGACAATAGATGATTGTGCATTGTTTTACTTTCTTTGTCTTCAGGTAACGACGCTGGTTGGTCATGACGATGCTGTTCAGTCTGTGGTGTTTGACATTGGATGATTGTGCATTGTTATATTTTCTTTGTCTTCAGGTAACGACACTGGTTGGTCATGATGATGCTGTTCAGTCTGTGGTGTTTGACAATAGATGATTGTGCATTGTTTTACTTTCTTTGTCTTCAGGTAACGACGCTGGTTGGTCATGACGATGCTGTTCAGTCTGTGGTGTTTGACAAGAGCGGGGAGTTCATGGTTTCCGGGGGCACAGACTGCACTGTCAGGATCTGGTCATAGCAGGAAGAACAAACTACCTTGGGTCATGTGAAAAAGTTAGCAGTGACCCATACTAACTTTAACCCTTATGCTGGTGGTGGCTAATTTGGCCAATATAAAATAATGCAAAAAAACCCTGAAAATGACTGAAACCCTGGCACATGGGTAACCATCTGAGAGTACTCAGAGAGAGCTATCCAATTAATACCAACATGACAAGGATTAGATGTTTTTCAAAAATCTTTGCCTCCTTGTGCTTTGGATGAAAATAGCCACAGCATCAGAAGGGTTAAGAAAACTGTGGGTCTAAATGTATATCTGAAGGTCAAGGAACAACTCTTGATCAATTTCTGTATTTTTCAAGAATTGAAAACATGCTTGTATTTTATTGAACAATATAGATCAGACGTGATAAAGCCTGAGGATTGCAGTTGTTGATAAATGTTAAGACTATTTCTGGTAAACGAAGAAGCTACTATAATAAAAAATAACCAAGCTAAGGTGAAACGTACGCACACAGAGACACACACACACACTTGTAAATCCCTCAGAAATGTAAATAATGTGGTATATGAAATGGAAATGTACATAAGGGTGTGTGAATGTCTGGATATACAATAGAATTTACAGTTAAATAGAAAAATAGCTATGGAAATTATAAGCTTATAATGATTTTGCTTATTTTTACTTGATATTGAACAGTAGAGAAAATACATGAAACATGATAATGAAATATGTGGGCTTTGGCATTTTAAGACATTTCACATATGTAAAATATCCAAACCTGATATTTGGAAACCCATTAAAGTTGTGCATATACAAATGTTCTTTTTTCTTGCTTTACCCTAACAGCCTTTCCTGTAAGACTTCATTTATGGTTACTAGAGATATGTAAGATTATGTAATAAGATTGTGGTGTAACAGTGAGGCCAGTTTAAAACTAGGGTACAAGTCTAAACTATCATTAATCATTTAATGCAAGTAGGAACTTCAGTGTTGTTATGGAAATCAGTAGAAGTTTAAGTAGTTGTATATTTCAGTATTTATGTTTATTGCATCAAAAGGTATATTTTTCAGTTTCACGTTTATCTATCCTTGTCTGCAGCAGCTAAAAATAGCCGTCAAATTATAGTCATAACTTTGCCATGAAAAGCAATTCTTTAGAAGATACTTGGAGAAATGGTTTTCAGACCCCAACTTAGATGCATGCATACAGACACACATATGTGTGTGTACTAAAGTTATGGCTCAATATGTTGGTCAAATTTGAATAAATCAAAACCAAAATGTAGCAAGAAATAAATCTTTATTTTACTCTGAGAAATGTATGTACAATATTCAGGTACCTGCCTTTATAAATAGAATCTAAAGTTGAATTACAAATTTGAATTCATAGTAACTTCTAAACTTCTAAAATTTCATACAGAAACATTGTGTGACTGAGATAAAAAATCAAACTCTCCAGATTTTTCCCAGTGAATAAAACATAATGCAATCATGCAATTTAATACTTAAAAAAGGAATTCACATACCAGAAGTGGTTATATTTTCAAAGCCTTTTACACTTAAATAAAATTTGTTCTTTCATATGATATCAGATAAATATACATATGGAAAATCTGACAGAAGGGATTAAAATACAGGCAATATTTATTTGTCATGAGCCTATAAATATGTATTTATTCACTACATTTTATTGCTCCAGATGCTGCACTCTGTATGCATAATAATTCACTCTTTAAAACATGCCTGTGTGATCTGCTGGATTTTTGAATTTAACCCCATCAATATCAAGAGCAGCTAATGCTTTATTAATCATTTCCTGATCAATAGCATTAGATAGTATGAAAGTAAATGAATTAGGATATTTGATTTGCTCTCAAGGAACTTCGATTTCAGAACATATTTATCATTTCAGTGTTAAAACAGATGCATAATATATCAGCGTCTGCTGTTTTATATTTCAAAACACCTTTGGGCCTTAATCTAGGTTTTAAGATGATTCATAGTCGTTTCCCTCATTATCAGTTATCACTCAAATCTAAAAGTTATTGCTCAAACTGTTTCTTTGTTGAGTCATTTCAACTTAATGGGAATTATACAAAATTGAAAGCAATTCCAGCATCACTTTAATCACCCAATATCCAATTTTGCAGTATATAAGCTCAATGTAGTAAGTCAATGAAAGTTTCTTATCCAATGAACCATTGAGACATCAGTACTGCTTATTTTATAATCACACACACCCACACTCATATATATATATATATATATATATATATATATATATATATATATATATATATATATATATATATATGTATATATATATATATATATATATATATATATATATATATATATATATATATATATATATATATGTATATATATATATACATATATATATATATATATATATATATATATATATATATATATATATATATATATATATATATACAAATATATATATATATATATATATATATATATATATATATATATACATATATATATACATATATATATATATATACATATATATATATATATATATATATATATATATATATATTTATATATATATATATGATAATGCTTACATATCAAAATTGGGCACTCGCATAATTGTGCGCAACCTGCATTCATTCATTCTCATCACACATCAACCCCTTATCTTTAGTTCATCCGTCTGTACATTGAATAGAAAGCGCAAGCAAAAACCGACAAACCCCACCGACGGCAAATTCCACAAATTTCAAGTATTCCAGCTACTGGCTACTATTTTTCTAAGTGTATAAATGGTATGTGAAATGAGTAAAAGTGTAAAAATATGTACATTGCAGTTACATTATAGTAGTGATGCCACATAAGGTCAAGCTAGCCTGCAAAATTTATTTAAATCCATCACCATGTCAATAATATGCATTGCAAATTAACCACACAATTTCACCATTTCATGGGGAAAGCATGTATACTTTTACTAAAGAAGTTGGTAAAACGTTATGGATCATAAAAAGCTATATTTCATAATGTGTCTTCCATACTATATTCTGTCCTTTCTTCCACGCAACAACTCAACCAATTCGATAATTTGGATTTTTACCATTTATCAAAAGTATACAGCACCATACAATATGCTAACTGCATGTGCAGTGTATACATGGTCTCACAATGTTGAATTCTACTCTTCATAAGGAGAAATAACAAAAATGAAAATAAAATAAAGATGTATTTTAAAATCATCATTTACTGGTAGTCAGATATTCTTAATTTTTTAAATTCTTTTCATGGTATTTTCATTTATATTAAACCATGTATGCTCCAGATGTGAATGGGTTAACCTAGAGGGAACTGTCTATTAAACTAAGAAACAAGTATTATTTGGTCCCAAATGAAAAATATTATTTCATGCTGTCTGATGAGTTCAGTTTTGTGAGATATTAAAAGAGATTCATAATAATTCAAAAGCTGCAGAAATACCAAAAAGGCAAACATGTGAGTTACACCACGACTACTTGTATGTTTTGCTTGAGGAATAAGTTTCAGTACACTTATAAAAAAGGCGACACGCTTATGCATTACAATTGACTCTAGTGAATTAAAAATAAATCAAAAATATATTTTTTTCTTTTTTTACCTCAAAAATGTTACTCCTCATCCCCATGACTGAAAAATAAACCTCTACTCTCTAACTTATAGCACCAACAGGCTTGGATATTTCCCTCTTTACTTTGTTTTACCTGAACTGATACAGGTGTTAAGGAAAATGTTAATTTTTGACCAACTCTTTCAAGTGAGAGAGGAAAATCTTCTTTTGACACAGCTTCACCATATTTAAGTTATCAAAGCACTAACCTTTTACAATAAGTAGTATATGATTTTTTCACCTGTGCAACGTGTGTGCATTAACTACCTGTCTGTAAAGATAAGCCTTAACTTCCCTTGCACAGGACACATATCACATTTCAAGTGTTGGGACAGACCACCTGCCTCAACAGACCACTTATGGGTCCTCCTGATAGCGGTCTATACAAGTGCACTGCACATGCCTGGCGATCTACTTGGAAATTGTCGTCTGGACCTGCCATATTTTTTACGATAACGTAATGAAGCATAAATTTGACAGATATGTGAAGAAGATTTGTAGATAGTGTTCTGATGAACGACCCTCCTCCATATATTTTCTAAATATTGCTTACATTAGAGAGATACCATCAAAAAAGTCAGGCGGCCTTGGCTTCTAAATGCATTAATGTGTTAAATACAATAAACCCTCGCCAGGCCCATGCTTATTCATTGACAGTCTAATAAATGCCCACAACATGAAGTCAGTAAAGGTAGGGCCAGGTGATCTGATAATTAACAAATCCAAGACTATACACCCATGCCATTCCCTATGGAAATTAATATAATTTATGATATAAATATAACAGAGCAATATTTGGAATAATATGTTTGGAAAGTACATGTTACTACTAGATCTACTAGTAATGATAAATATTTCATGAGAATTGTTCAAAGTTGACAAATGTGTGCACCCCATATGTGAATTGAGTTAAACTCTTCATGCCTGAAGACCACGCTGACATTGACCATCTGGCTCCACAACACTTTTAAAAATAATGTCACACACAGTATCTCATTTACATTCCTCCTTCATTTTTTTCTGAAATTTGCTTTTATTAGAGAAATATAACCAAAATGGGCTGGTAATTATGGGCATTACAAGCCTCACTGGTTTAACCCATCCACGCTTAAGTATTCCTCCAGAAATTGCCGTCTGCATCGACGATACTTTAAACGGTAACTTAGGAATTAACCTTGATTTTGCAAAATATTTAAAGGAGAGTTGACGGCTATTGTTTATATTGAAAGTTCTCCTTCAATTTTTTCCCAAATTTGATTTTGCTTTAAAGAGTTTACTAAAATTGTATGCTGCTTTTGGCGGCTGTGAGCATTAATAGATTAAGAGGTTGACTTTGCCGGTGTGCTGTCTGAGCGCGAGACGCAGTAGTTGGTGAAGGCTAGGTTCATTCTGTCACGGTTCGCTTGCTCTCTCTTCATCCTCCTCCTCTTGAGGAGGACCATCACTATGACAGCAACGGTCAGGATGAGCAGCGAGCTCAGGGCTACCACCAGGCCCATCATGGCCGCGGGCGATTCAAACACCTCCTCTGAAATCAGCAAGATTGGGCATCAATTAAAGTGGAACATTGAGAATAAGTCAACAAGTTAAGGCAGCAACCTAATAAATTATTGCTGCTGACGAAACCAAACTCCGTCTCTGAAATGATCAAAATTGGGCACCAATTAAAGCGAAATAATGAGAATAAGTTAACAAGCCTTTAGTTAAGGCAGCAACCTATCAAATTATGGCTGCTGATGAACCAAACACTGTCTCTGAAATCATCAAAAAATGGACACCAATTTAAGGGTAACATTGAGAACTAGAGTGGAACATTGATCGCAAATAAAAGGCAATGTAAAAACCCAAATAATTATTTTATACTTTTATTCAACAAACCCTGCTGCAATGATTTTTCAATATTGAGTCCTTTTTCTCGCAAGAATGTTATTGGCTATACTATTTTCTACCTGAGAACACTCAAGCATCTTGAGGTACACCTTGCTATATACTTATACTGCTGTGAGATATGTTTTGGGATGGGGCTTTTAACTAGGGCTCAATAGCACTGACCACCCTAAGGCTTAATCAAGACTAAAAAGTTGTTAATGGTGGAGCATATTACAATGTAGATTACCCAGAGAAAACCGACTTACCCAAGTAATTGGTATTTTATTCACATCTCACTTGACTCAATTATGGCCTGTCCAAAATCCGGCAAGCGCACTTTGGATTGTCCCTTTACAAAGTAGTTTACCTAAAATTGCCTCACTGCACCCTCATGAAATAGCGGTAACATAATGGCTGTCATGTTTTCCTCAAAGATCACAAACAAGTGGAATGGTTCGCAAAAAGAACAGACCTGCTAGGTTATTGATGTAATGTTAGGAAAAACATTTATAGGAAGGGTTGCGCCTAAATATAATTGATATCGATATCTCAAGATAGACTTACCCTCAGGGTCGGAGACTGTGTAGCTGGTTTTAAGATTCACGTTGTCCTCTTCGGATTCTGCCATAGCCCTTCTCGCTCTGCTCTTCGCACCAGAAGAAGAACAACTTTTCTGCAATCCCAAAACAAAACAGATGCGATGATGCAATTATTCATGCGGCCTTAGATTGCCTTTGTTTCTGTGTTACGATGGACCAAGTGTGAAAGAGAGAATAAATTTGAATTTATTTTCACTCCCGTTTATTGGGGAGAGAAAATATATTTGAATTTATTTTCACTCCCGTTTATTGGGGGGAGAAAAAATATTTAAATTTATTTTCACTCCCGTTTGTTGGGGAGAGAGAAAAAAAAGCCTATATCCTGCTGTGAGGCCACAATGTATCTATCATCAGAAGACCTTTCACGCAATGATTACTTTGTATCGGATAGATTGTCAAAATGTTACTACTTGTTTTACCTTTCTCGGTTCCCAGTGTCATTTTCCTATTTGATATAAAGATAACATCCCATACCAATAGGAAAATGAGCCAGGCAACCAGTCATTGCTTGAAATATATTTTCCTTCCTTTTCTAGTGGTCGGAAAAAATATTTAAATATATTTTCTCTCTCCAATAAACGGGAGTGAAAATATATTTAAATATATTTTCTCTCCCCAATAAACGGGAGAGAAAATAAATTTGAATATATTTTCTCTCCCCAATAAACGGGAGTGAAAATATATCTTAATTTATTCTTTCTCCATCGTACTGTGTGCTAATATTTGGAAGATCTTAAAGGCATGGTACGGTTTGCGACAAGGTGACAGTGGCATCTAAAACTTTAAATCCATTTAAAATATACCTCTTATTTAGAAATCCATTAAACTTTGCATAAGCTATCATTGTCCGTTCCCCTTTGAAAATCTAGAATACAAAGGGGGGGGTGGGGGGGGGGGGGGTCACTAGTCATCCCGTCCATACAGGTGGCGCCAAAGTGGCACTAATTTTGCAAATTTCACGTCTAAAATTGAATGTCCATTTAAAAAATACCCCACATTAAGAATTTCATTGTCAGGTTCCCCTTAAATATCTAAAATAAAAAAAGTGGGGTCACCAGTCATGCCGTCGATATAGGTGACGCCAAAGTTGCACTTCCGTAAGCGAATTACATTGTTTGCCACTTTGGTTTTTGCCGGGTAATAGAGGTTCCATCACAAGTGGATGGAAAGAGGAGGAATCTTGCACGAGTGAGTGATTTTGTGTCTTGGGACGAGGCTTGCCGAGTCCCAAGACACAAAATCACTCACGAGTGCAAGATTCCTCCTCTTTCCATCCACGAGTGATAGAACCTGTTTCTCCCACGATAAAAAGGAGAAATTTACACGTTTTACCGTGAAGTTAGCTAGCTAAACTAGGTCAGCCAAAGGTCACCCGCGCACTAGTTCAACAATGGTAATACGCGTTTGTTGTGACGTGCACCGTTTGTTTCCCCAGAAACTGGCGCCAGATCACGTACGTGACGCTTGTTCAAATCCACGCGCGCTATTGTTGGATCTACCTTTGACCCAGCAGCAGTGACCCATTGATTGAAATTGAGGGATCTGATTGGACAATTACACCAGTTTGACCTTTTGACCCCGTTGAAGAACACCCATTGGAGACCACAAATCCTTAACTGTAAAATACACCTCAGAGTGGGAGAAATAGAGGTTCCATCACGAGTGGATGGAAAGAGGAGGAATCTTGCACGAGTGAGTGATTTTGTGTCTTGGGACGAGGCTTGCCGAGTCCCAAGACACAAAATCACTCACGAGTGCAAGATTCCTCCTCTTTCCATCCACGAGTGATAGAACCTGTTTCTCCCACGATAAAAGGGAGAAATTTACACGTTTTACCGTGAAGTTAGCTAGCTAAACTAGGTCAGCCAAAGGTCACCCGCGCACTAGTTCAACAATGGTAATACGCGTTTGTTGTGACGTGCATCGTTTGTTTCCCCAGAAACTGGCGCCAGATCACGTACGTGACGCTTGTTCAAATCCACGCGCGCTATTGTTGGATCTACCTTTGACCCAGCAGCAGTGACCTCTTGATTGAAATTGAGGGATCTGATTGGACAATTACATTAGTTTGACCTTTTGACCCCGTTGAAGAACACCCATTGGAGACCACAAATCCTTAACTGTAAAATACACCTCAGAGTGGGAGAACTCCGGTTTCCTCCACCAGTTACAACTGGCTAGTCAAGACTTAGCCGTATTAATGGCAGAAAAAGTGACGAAAAACGAAATTCCAATTCCTACCTGAGCACACTTGGCCTCTTTCCCCGTCAGACAGAGTAGAAGCAGGCACTTTATTTGCACTTCATCACCAGTTTGAAACTTAAAGACCTCAATGGGACCAGATCGCAACCGGAAGTCTTTCTTCTCGACAGGAAGTGGGACTCTCTTTGGGAAGTTAGCAGAAGTAATGTGCTTTTGACCAGCCGCAGGGCACCTGAAAAACATACCAATAACTTAGTTTGATATAGTTCATCAGCATAGTACCACAGGTTTATTGGAAGTTAAAACAAAACAAAAAATATTTCGTTCATTGTCATAATACCTTCATATGGGTTTCCTGTCATTTTAATAGTAAATTGTCACCAGCCACTCTAAAGAAATCTAATTCATGCACTAAATGTGTGAGCAGACATGACATTCTACATGACAGCATTCTCAGTTGTCACTCGGATACCTGGCTAAAGATAAGACAACAACTAAAGATGACACTTTCACGAAGCTAAGTAAGCCATGAACAAGCGTAGTTTATAATCTCGACCGTGCTGCCGGACATACCAGGGGAACTTCTCTACCAGTTGCTGACAGGCGACCGGCTGACCGGTACGGAAATTAAGAATCTTTACTGTAGTAGTTAATAGTGCGGGAAACCTGACTATAAGGCATGAAGCAGAGTCTAATCCTAAGTCTGATTCAAACCAGGTAACTATGACATAAGTTTTGGCAGTGGTGAGGGACAGCCTTTTGTTGTTGATCAATGCTTTGGAACACGCAGCTTTCTCGGCCACTGTTTGAGTTTCCTCCACAACTTACATCGTGCTAGTCACAACGTAGCCGCAACATGGCAGAAAGAGAAATAAAATTCCATGTCCCTAATTCATGTCATTTCAAGATATGATACATCCATATTATGTTAAAGGGTATGAACATTCAGATAAAATCAATGAAAAAAATACTCACCCATCACTGATCAATACAATTGAAGACTTTCTATCCTGTGGATCAGCGTTGGCGTTCGACGCCACACAAGTTTGTACTTTTATACTGGAATACGCACCTTGAATGATAATAATAATAATAATAATAATAATGATAATAATAATAGTAATAACAATGATAATGATAACAATGATGATGATAATGTTAATAATAATAAAAATGATAATAATGATAATACAAATGGTGATGATGATGATAATGATAATAATAATGATGATGATGATGATAATAATAATGATAATAATAATAATAATAATAATAGTAATAGTAATAAAAATAATAAAAATGATAGTAATTGCAACACAAATTCATTACTTAATTCAAGCACTATTTCTAATGAAATGTTGAAAATAGGAAAACATGTTAAGCTTTCTATAAACATGATTGAACAGCTAGTATTGTATTGTATTGTTGTATTGTACTTTATTGACTTGTTCATAATAAACAAAAATGTATATACGTATAAATAAGCACAAAATTGACAAATAATAGCAACTAAAGTGAAACTGAACAAAAAAGAATGACCCCTTAAAGTAGGGCTTTCGAAATTTTTACAAAAGCCGACGCAACTTAAATAAGCTTTTAGTAATAATAATATAGCAAAAAGGAAAACAAATCTCAGGATCAACGAGTCCTGTTGGGTGTTAGAAAATTTCAAAAATGAACTTTTCGGTTTGTTACCAATTATATTGAGCTTATGATTGGTTGGAAAATTGGTCCAAAAGTTTGAACCATTTTTTTTGACATCTTCCGAAAAAACGTGTAACCTATTTAAGTCGGACACACACAGCCCATGACACAAAGTTTATAAAAATGTTCAATCTATCGTCATTTGTACAAGAATTGTAAAAGAAATAGTATTTCTAATTCAACCATTCAAGATACGTAGTACATCTATAATCCATCCTCAGAAATTTTGATAAATATCATAGTACACGGATGAGTCAATTAAGGGGAAACTATGTTCATAGATTGATTGACCCATTGCAATCCGGGGAGTAGGAGTACTTTTGATCTGGTACATAGGGTAATATCATTCCATCTAAGCAATATGTTGCAATGTATTAGTCTGAAAGAAGTTACTCCTGTATATATATATCTATATCTATATATATATATATATATATATATATATCTATCTATCAATCTATCGTTCTCTCTCTCTCTCTCTCTCTCTCTCTCTCTCTCTCTCTCTCTCTCTCT
>OZ012689.1:35594648-35607148 GCA_963942565.1 Maea johnstoni
TGTGTGCTGCGAGTGTGTAAATGCTCAGGTCGCTTGTAAAGAAATGCGTTGGCAGCGACTGGTGAGTGATGAACCGTGAAATTTGCTATTGATTTTATGAACACACTGTAACTCAATTAGTAAATTATGAAAGGCTAAGCAGCTGTTTTATAGGACCGCAGTTGTTCATGTTATAATCAAAGTGAAAATGAAACCATGCTGAATAATATAGGCACACACAGAGTCACTTCATTTGTATTTAAAGGAAAATGCGACACAGTGGAACCTGGCGACATGAAAACCTCTTTAAGCTGAACATCTCTCTAAATTAAAGTAATTTAGCAGGTACAACTACGCTAATATTGTTCTGTTTACAGATAACACAGTGCAGTATACTACTGTGGACACTTCCCTAAAATGAACACCTCATCAATTAAACAGTTTTCTACATTTCAAGAACACATGAGAACCTCCCAATGTTCAACACGCGTATAATTTGAACACTAACATGCAAAGGTCCGCTGGTGTTCAACTTATACATGTCCAACTATGTTTAACATAATCTAACAACATGTGTATAAAACAAAAACACAAAAGTGTTAATAGTTAGGGCTGTTCCATTTTAAAGTGTGTTTATGGAGGGGGGGGGGGGAGGAACGGAATATTTTAAGGGGGGAGGGGTAGGGGTCGAATTCTGAATCCTAATAGCCCCCCCTCCCCAATTACCCCCGAAATCTGAATTTTGAATAATTTTGCAGGTCTTCCCCCCCAAACTTTTGAATTTCTTAAAAGCTGTGAATCTCAAGTTGGGTGCCACTGACTTTTTTATCACAAATTTAGTAGTTCCATTATTTCAAAAAGGGTGCCCATCATAGCCAGCACTGGTAGAAAACATATCAGATGAGCTGGTCAGTATACCAAGATTTGGCAGAAATCTAAAGTTTGTTACTATAATCACTTCTTCCCTGTCTTCTAAATGTTGATTCTTTAAATATATTTGTGTCACACCAACAGGAAAAGGCATTTAGCAAATGGATTTTTCTCTATCTTTTAACACATGAAACACCAGGAAATACATTACTTTCTATAGATCTTTATATCTTATCAGGCCAGTGATTATCCATGACTAAGTAGCAGTAATTGGAAACTTCCTTTATACTGAAGTGATCTCCGTGTCAGACAACTATGTCTAGGTATCCTATGAGCACTAAGAGGAAAGGCTTAGCAAAACCTGGCAAGATAAAATGTTTTCTTCACCACTTAAATTACTCAAAGTCAGGGATTTTGTTCTTAAGTATATGACTTACTTTTTGTTAAAGTTGCAATTAATTTCATTGAGTATAATTGGAGATATGTAGGTTTTTATGGAAATAGATGGGCTGGGCTGCTGTAGAGTACATGCAGAGTAATGGGCTGGCAGCAACCAGCTGGCCTTTGTTTGTACCTACCCTGCTGTACCAACCCTCTTAATGGAGAATGGTCTGCATACATGCATTGATCATACTCTTTATGCAAAACAGTGTTTTACATATTCGTGGAGGAAAAAATGAAAACAAATTCAGATAACTGAAAAGAGATACAATGCACTTCAGTAGGGTTAAAACTAAATTCATAACACATATGCACACACACACACACACACACACACACACACACACACATGCATATACGTGGAAGAAAAAATGAAAACTTTAAATGCGTCCAGTAAACTAGTCAAAAATGACCCTCCTATTTTCAGGGATTAAGTCAAATCCCTGGCAATTTTAGGGATTTAGTCAAATCCCTGAGTGAAACCTGAAAGTTGTAGGGATTTGACTAAATCCCTGGTTTGACACTCTTACTGTAATATATATATATATATATATATATATATATATTATATATATATATATATATATATATATATATATATATATATATATATATATATATATATATATATATTACAACCTGTGTATTTAACATGGTCGAGTAACTTTTGTTTTCTTGATTGTGTGTAAACGTACATTCCGTTTCCGAGAAATACTCATTCCAAAGAAATTGTGTACCACATATTAACATATGGATCTGTAAAATAGTCACCGCTTCAATGAAAAGCTAAGTTCGTCGACATACATACATACATCTATACATACATACATACATACTTACAAAAAACCTCCAAGAACTACCTGACTTAACCTACCACCTTGATTACGAATGACAAAGGTATGCGTGTATTGTACGGGCTAAAAGACAAATCGGTATAGACAATATCTTACGAATCAAAAAGAAATACATGTAATAATGTTAAGAAATCAACCTGTTCAGCCTATTCTAGCTATAAATGATTTCATCATTTAACATAGATTTGGTAGTCAAAAACGCTAGAGGTCGTCAGAACTCTGAGCACCACTTAGCTCATTGTAAGAATTGTGATTACTAGTATTTATTTGCCAATTATCATCGACAGTGAGAGTTAATTGTGTATTTACTTATAAGGTAAATATTAGCCTTCCAATCTACACATTAGTTGAATAGAACAGTCTAACATAGCTGTCAAGTGTATGAAGTCAGTGCTATACGCTATAAGCCTCGTGGTTCTACTGCCATCTATTGGTTTTGCGTGAATTCAAATTTAGGTAAATATAAACGTGAAAAGCGAGAGAATCATTTCATAGCAAATTACTGAATAAACAATGCAGTGTCAGGGATAATTTCTACTACAACTCAATAAAACCCAATTTTGATTATTCAAAGAAGGAACTGTGCCCGGGAACTATGCGCTAGGGGTGCAGCAGGGGTGCAGATGCAGCTAGCTGAGCTGCCTGCGCAGTCAGGTTGTCTCACAGAAATGATTTGACTGATATGACGTTTAAAAAAATGAAAAAATGTGAACTGTTCCCAGCTTACAGACTTCAGGGTTAGTGGTTATAAAGAACACTTTGTTGCTAGAGAATTCTCTGTATGAAATTGAAAGCTCCAGTTGTCATTTCTTAGCAAGAAAGGGAAAGGATATTAGCCAGATCATATAGGGATCTTCTCCTAAAGGGAACTTACTGGACTCTTTGACAGAACTTGACTGCGTTGGTGAATAAATATCCTGGTGCTAACAATACTCCGTTTACGAATAAGCATAGAAGTAGTGTTTGACAGTGAGTCTTAATCACCTAGCAATTAACTTAAACTGTTTTCTGGACAATAAAGTGAAGGAAACTGATTATCCTTTTATTTCCTATTAATTTATATTCTTACTGTGGCCTTACAGAGTTAATCCATCCTAAGTATAGGGTTATGAATACATTTCTTTCTGTCACCCCTCTCCCCCCCTGCACACTCCTTGAACATATCCATGCAAGTTACAGAATTCCCCTGCCCAATTTCTTAATTTCCGCTTGCTGTTATGGTAGCCATAAACAGCACAATTAGTATTAAGTATGATGGGAATCAATTACCTATATTTTCATTCAGCCCTGGAGAAGGAAAGAAAAGTGTTGAGAAGGTTTTGAATTGTATAAGTCTTTGATTTCATATATCCTATCAGTATGTATATTACTCTAAATGCCTAATATTGAAAAAAAGAAATTACAGTATTTAAGCAAAATACATTCAATAGATGTTTGATAAGCACAATAATGAATGATTGCCCTTAATACATCTTTGGATGTGTAGCATTCAATATGTTAACTGATAACTCAGCACAGTAATAAACTAGTATGTAAACAAGGTAGAGAAACTCCTATGGGTGATCTTTTCAACAGGTAATATCTTCTTTGAGGGCCTTTGAATGGATGCAAAATTCTCATCATATGTTCACAATATCCTTACTTCGCTGGACATTGCTGCTTATCCACTAAATCCAGGTATGTTTTACCGCAAAGCCAAACACATCATCTATGATGGGCCATGCATAAGCTGCACTGGTCATCCCTTGTGTTTGTCTGGAAAGCAAGTACTTCCGGGTCAACTTAGCCCCCTTTGACATCTGGACGCGAGGTTCCGGAACCCGCCGATAGGCGACTTCAAACACGTCGAATGCCTTCTTGGAACGCTATGGATTCTTTCATTAGAGAAAACTTGGTTCTTCCAGTTATGTATGATAGCGTCCACTCTGTTTTGGTCAAACAGCATGGATACATTCAATGGACCAATTGTACTAAGAATACACTTTTAGGAAATTAAATAACCTTTTTCAAATCAGTGAAATTAGCGATTTTACAGTTTTGATGACGTCACAAGTAATTGGAAGCTAATTATAATACGCGACGCGTAGCGGCGTTCATTTACACTACAGACCTGTAGTGTAAATGAACGCCGAACACGAACATGTTACAGTCAACCTCCCCCCCCCCCCCCTACTACACCCATTCTACTGCCGACACATGGCATCCAACCCTAGTTCCGAAAAACTCTGGATTTACATAATGGCTGGCCACATGGGGGGCTCTTCGCAAGTCGCTCATAAGACCATTGGGCCTGTATGGTATTAAATGAGATTTTATAGCAATCAGGATGATTTGAAATTCTGGATCGTTAGATACTTTTTGTAATCAAGTAGGAACAATAGAATGTCACGCCTGGCTTTAGAAGGAAAATTTGAAATGACAAAACTCATAAGAACTTGGCAGTCCAGAAACTTAACGCCTTTGGGAAAGGTTACTAACATCAAATCTCTACTAATCTCTAAAGCAGCCAACATGCTTCTTTCTCACCAACGCCAAAATGTACTTTGTATAAAAGCGAGTAGTATTAGTAAACCTCCGAAATACAGATAAGACATTTTAGAGGGAGAGATTAATCATCGAGATCTAAAATTACATAATGTTATTGCGTTTGACAAAACATTAAAACAAATTACAACTGGGCTGGTTAAAAAGGTTCTTGAAGTCAAATAGTAAATAGACCATTTCTCCAAAGGACTGCGGATTAGATTTTTAAACATTATCAGCCTGGACTACCTGAAGAGAATTACCGATATGACTACTTATACATTGCGGAAGGATATTATTAATAGCCTGGAATTTCTTTGGCAGAGCGTTGCAGTTATTGATAAGGGGGTTATCTGTACGACTCAACTTAAGTACACTACTATTTTACAACTTTCAATTGAAAGGGATTAGCTCAATGAAGGGATAGTTGTGTCTGAGACTTAATAATGGATGACATGAGAAATCCCTTATCATGGGAAAAGGTGAGTGTTTTGGGATGAAAATTACCTTCTTAGAATATAATAGAGTTTCTAGAATGGAAAGAATTACCACGGTGACTACATAATGATCTACATCTTGACTGCAGAATCAACTAAAAGTAATGTCATATTCCTGGTAACCTCAATATTCGACTACTGCAATGGACTTCTCTGTGGAATACCTGAAAAGCTAATATGTAAGCTCCAGAGAGTAAAAAATAACGCTGACAGGGTGGTCACGCTCACAAAGAAGTATGACCATATCACTCCAGTACTAAAGGAACTTCACTGGTTACCAGTCAGGAAGAGAATTGAATTCAAGATTCTGCTCCTGGCGTACTAGTGTTTGTATGGAACTGCACCCTCTTACCTAAGGGAAATGCTGAAAGAGTACGTCCCAACACGGACACTGAGATCAACATCCAAGAACTTGCTCTGCGAGACGAGAACCAACATGAAAACCTACGGTGACAGATCATTTAGTGCCTGTGCCCCCAAATTATGGAATCAGCTTCCAAATAATATTCGGGCAGCTGGGAGTGTGGCAATCTTCAAACGACAACTGAAAACACATCAGTTCAAAGATTTATTTATCAAATAACTATGTGATTATCAACATCTATCCTTTGACAATGAATGTAATACGCCTTTGAGCATGTTTATATTGAAAGGGCGCAATATCAAATGACAATAGTATTATTATTATTATTATTATTATTATTACATCTAAGAAACTGCATAATAGTTTATTTTAATAAATTTAGATAAAAAGTACTCGAACAATTTTCATCGAAAAAAGAAAGACTCCCATGATCATGTTTTGTATAATATTTGCAGATATCTGTGATACGTTGAAAGAAAAATTCGATATAAAGATAGAAATCACGTCTTTCTAGATCCCTCTGCATCACACACTATATCAGGATTCCTACTTAAAATATACAAACAATTTTACACCAATGACAGTTTATACAAGATGGGAATTAGAAATAGCAACCAATGTACTATGTGAGGAGAGTCAGAAGGTAGTATTAAACATGTTTTTACCTGTTATATTTCTATTGAATACGGTCACGTGTATTAGACAGGATTAATGAACTGGGATTCGTAAATTACAAGTTAACATACATGAAAAGTCTAGTTGGTAATCTAAAATAATCTGTTGCTGTCAATAGCGTTATTTTACTGACAAAAAGGGAATATATACTGTCATGAAAAGGGAAAAAGACCACACATAATTACAGACAAAAAGGAAGTAAAAAATATTTATAAGAAAAATACAGGTTTTTCATCATGGGCAAAACGACACAATTTGAAAAGAAATATTCTTTATTAACAAACATCCTTAATTACATCCGTATTTTACATAAATGTTTCAGTTAAAACTTTCATCCATTTTGAAGATTTCCTCCACTCCTAATTACATACGTACAATCAAAAATAGATAACACCAAAAATGTACAACTAGAAAATGTCCCTTTTGGTAAACGTCCCGGGCGTCCTGTCGATAAATTACATGATGAAATGCTGTGCTAAAGCTGGGGTCCCACTTACGATTTTAAGGTGCGAACAATCAACACCTCAAATGTACGTTTGATGCCACGAAATCGTTGTAAAAGTGCTGCTTTTTTCATTCGCAAGATATGTACGTTAATTAAAAAATTGCGTGGGAATTATTGGTCATATATGTGTGTAGATATGCGTACATAGATCTGTACATATTCGTACTTTGTCATACATTTAGTGAGTGTACGTAAATGTACATAAATGTAACACTACATACGACAATGAACAACATATGACGACATCATTTTCAACAATCTACGACAATGTTCGTCAAAAAGTCCTTCATTATGACATACAATTTGTCCCATCGAAAAGTTTTACATGTTAAACCTTTTTAAAAAATCGCAGCATTAGCTACGAAAAACTGAGAATCACTTTGGACAACAGCGGTAAGGTAAGCAAAGCTAAGACAAGGTGCACATTTGGAATTCGCACCTTGTCTTACATTAAAATTCGTAAGTGGGACAGGGACTTTAATGTCGTATCTAAAAGCTGATATGTTTTTTTCTACAAAATGGCACATGCTGTATAGTGAGTTTCCTAATTTAAAGCGAGCACTAGGCCGTGAACATTATAAAGCTTGTAAAAGAGAGATTTATACCCCCGTATATTGGTAGCTGCAAGTAAAACTCATGCCAATTTATGTAGACAGATGGCACCATGTTTGCATACCAATTTGTTGATACAAATTTAGAAGTTTCATTGTTTGCTGAGCAGTCCGTTGGGTATTCTATAACTCATTAGGGAGAAGGTGTAATAACCACAAACTGACAAAAGGCATGCAAATTGAGAGTTACCAGAATAGTTAAGTACGACGATTGCAAAAGTTTTGACAGAATTTCAATGAGGATCATGCAGAAAAACAGCCATCTTCTAGCGGTAGATTTTTGGTACATTTATGTATCAGTTTACCTTAAGTATATATCGCTATCTTTGTGAATTTGATTGACTGGATCATGATAGATATATTGAAGATGATATCACTATTGTAATGATCAGATAGGTGCCCTTCCCGTAACTGCCATACTTCTTTGTAATTGTTTATGATGGAAAATGAATAAAATCTGTTTGAAAGATATTCCCTGCACCTTGCACTACACTATAACTACTGAAGCACCGACATGGATAACCGCAACCATTTGATTATTGCTATTACTATGTACATGATAATCTCCTCCTATATATAGATAATACATACCCCTTATAGTTTATTAACAAATTAGGGCCAGCCTAATATATTACAGTAACCAAGCAACTCTTACAAGAATAAAACAATCAAACTGAATTTCAATTGTCAGTTCGATTTCATTATCGTTTATGCTAAGAACCAAAGCCTTTATATACATCAAAGCGATACACACAGTGTCAGAGAAGTACCATATATCTAATGTTTATGGATTAAAATTGTTGTAGATATTATGATCAAAAACCTCCGTATTAGTAAATGTTTCCGGATGGAGATTCCAAGAAGGCAACGCGTTAACTCCATCTAAAGAGTGGAACACCGGATAGGGTGATTGCATCAAGACGTTAACCACAAAAATATTCACAATATTCACTTCACACATATTGATATTTGAACCATTTTACAAATGAGATACCAAACCTGAATAAAGGAGACGTTACAATTCTATTGGATTTAATTTATCCAACTTTCTTAGGACTACACTCATTATTTTTCCAAGTAGGCATGAGTTTTCCTATATGCCTCTTGAGAATAATCCTTATTCGAAGGTTCCATAATGTCTAAGTTAGTGCCTACACAAAACCACCTTGGTACTTGTTGAAAAGCGGGAATGTCTAGAGTTGGCATATAATCATTTTTTGGGTATGTCGTTTATGCTGATTTGCCCATTTAATAAAGACATCATATTTCAGGCGTGGATCCACACCGGTCTAAATCAAAGCATGTGCATCGCTCAATCTCAGAGGCTATTTTACATAGCAGTTGATACCCAAGAGTACATACTACATGTATATTCATACTTTTCAAGATATTTGCATGAATTATACGAATGTCGTATGTACATACTAAACATTATTAAGATATGAATTAATGAGAGCAGCAATGGATAACTTAGTACTTCTGCCCAACACATGGAGGTCCATTAGAGGAGGCAAGAGGTCATCAAGGTGACACTTTAGAGCAAGGTGTAACCTCCTGTCTTGTTGCTCCGCAAACCTGCAGACATTAAGGAAATACGGAACTCTAAGCCAAATATATCTTCTATATTCATTAAACTGCAAACATATTTTCAAGTTAAGCTTCCCCCCGCTCTGCAAGGGTATTTTTGCGGTTTTACGTATTTCTCATCAGAAGTCCTATAAACTTATATATACCCTGTAGGGTCTGAATAGTAAAATAAAAGTCCAAAGAACTAATCTCATGAGCTACCTTCATAGGGGATAGACAGGAAATCTCCACCAGTAATTCCTCACTACCAATATTATTTAATTTATTATGAAAGAAAAGCCCTGGGAGTTAACAATTTGAATTCTCGTTACTCTTATGCTTGTAGTTTCTTAAGATTAATGTTATCGCATTGCTCTGCAGCATGTATATACTGAAACTTACACAAATATCGTATGCATTATTAAATGATACAATAAAGTAAAATTCACACAAGAGTAGAAGTAAGAACAAGGATATCTGTTAAATTCGTGAAATGTAGTAGAGTCCTCTGGCATAAAAATAAATGGTGATCTTTTGATAACCTGGTGGTGCACAGGTCTGATTGGGAGGCCGGGTCAGCCCCTGGGTTTCTAGTAACGGATGTTTCTCGGGTTGGCACGAGGCAGCGCATAATTTGTATAGGCGTGACGTATTCGCTCCTCATTGGTTGGTTCTGTTTTGACGTCATTCCTTCTCATGAAGAGAATGCCAAGTACGACAATCGCAGCAACTAGCAATATGGCTATAACGACAACAAGTCCTACAAATCCAGACGTTGAGGCAAAGCCAGTTACGGCTGAAAGAAAAAAAAGAATTTAAGTTTACAAATACAATAGAGGCGTGAAGCTTTTAGAGTTATATGGTACCTTAATATACGGTGTATAGCAGTTTATGGGTTTAAAGGACACAAGTACAACTATTGTTATTTTTAATGTGATCACACACATACACACATATATATATATATATATATATATATATATATATATATATATATATATATATATATATATATATATATATATATATATATATATATATATGTATGTGTGTGTGTGTGTGTGTATATATACATTTAGTGTTTTATGAGATATGAACACCTTTCCCGTTGCCTAAACCAATTACTTGCATTGTGATTGACCTAGCCAGGTTATCTTTAACATTCGTGGTGGCAATCATATTGATGACAGCCTGTATATTTGATTAAGACAAGCAATTATCACTGCTATGGAGTGATGACGGAGCACTGTGCAGCGAATTGGGAAGCATAGAGGTGTTAATGAATCATCAGAAGATAACCTCATCTCTAAAAAGAGATATGTTATCACTAATATTAAATGTTTACACCTAGGTTACTCACTACTGAATGTATGCTCAGGTGTGTTTGCTAATGAATCATAATGATTTACAAGAATCAGGTATTATATATCTAATATGAGATTAAAAGGTGAAGAGAAAAAAAGGTATTTGGTATTTTTATGTATGCAGGAATGTTTTATGTTATGTCTACAAGGTAGTCCATCTCGCAAACCCCCATCCAGATGTGCAAACCCCATAATGTGAACACACACAAATGCTTACCTGCTGATGATCCACCTAAGTCAAGGCTATATTGAGTCTCTAATTCCGTGGTACTAGTGTCAGGATCAAGAGCTCTTCTTTTTCTCGAAAATGTGCAAGTAACCTAAAATAAAGTATTAGTGAATCTTAATATCAAGCCATAGGAAAAGCATTTATTCTCACGTCATGGTTTATTGCCATTTTCTATCATATTTGGGCTTAACCGAGGCTAGGTAGTTATTAGTGGTGGACGAAATAAAAGTCCAATGTTCATATTAGTTCATATAGGATTGATCACATCTCTATGCAGTCTTTAGATAATGTAAAACGCTAAGTCCATGATAGTAATTCAAAATGGTTTCCACTATGCTACTAGTAGATATTAACTACATGAATGTGCAGTGCTGACAAATGTAGAACTTACCGCCTTGCAATCATCCTCTTTGCCTTGTAAACAGACCCGGACGGTGACGTGAAAGGTAATAACGTTAACTGCACGGGTGCTGGCTTTTAAGGTGAACACCTTGATGGGACCCGTGGATAAGGTTTCAAGTGATGGATCTTTTCCGTTTGTGACAGGTTTAAAGTTGTTCGTCTTGTCCAGGTGGTTCTGTTTAGTGTCTGGACAGCTGGTCACATGAGAAAAACAAAGATAAGTGTACATCATATGGGATATTGGGTACGAATGACAATCAAAAATCTTGGAAAGGGCGTCGTCAGGTTACACAGATCTAGAGGAAAGATCAAGCAGAGTGTATCACAGTATCACATTTTATCTGATTCATGCTCTGTTCAAAATTAAAAGCGGACTTTTTGTCGATAAAGCGAAATGTGCATTTTACATAATTTGGATTGCATAAATATATATATATATGTATATATATATATATATATATATATATATATATATATATATATATATATATATATATATATATATATATATATATATATATATACATATATATATATATATATATATATATATATATATATATATATATATATATATATATATATATATATATATATATATATATATATATATATATATATATATATATATATATATATTATATATATATATATATATAATATATATATATATATATATATATATATACACATACATGCAGTATTGGCCAAGGAAAACCATAGCATTGGATGTAGAGAGATGCTATTCCTAAGGTTGGATGTTAATGTTTAGAAGAACTCGACCAAGACGAACATAACATATCGAAAGAAGATGGGAAGCCTGATAAAATGTATCGAGGAATAGTCAAAGTGATGTATGGGTTATAAACCTACTTGTTTGTAACTATTGACAACGCATCTCCTATGCGATACCCAGCCGTGTCTGTAACATAGGCATACCACTTAGAAACCTGCAGTGTCGAGTAGGAACCTGCAAAAGATGACTTCCGTTAGCATAATTCTGTCAATTTTGTATTTTTGAGGAAATGCTAGCCAGTCTGGAGTGGTTAATAGTATTTTCCTTAATACAGTCAATTTTATACTGGTGTTGAAGTTCTCTAGATCATCCTCAAGGCCCCTCGTGTGTATCACTTGAAAGAGTATCTCTTTCACCGTCGTGTCTTTTGTTATTCCAAATAAAGCTATACCCACTTTCATTTAGTTCTCTTCTATTCCTGTTATGATGATAGTAAAGCAAGCAATAGATGGGTAATTTTGGAGATTATCAAGCTTTTCCAAATTGCAATTCTTTCAAGGAGGGGGGTATATTTCTGATAGACCATGATTGTGAAATTAGTCAATACTGTCCTGAAAATGTCCTCCGATTATTTGATACTTATTAAAAAGTCTCGGAAACTAAGATTACTTTTACAAGATTTTGAAGGAGAGTTGTCGGTAGTGTCCTGAATATAATAACCCCTTTAAATAGTTTCTAGGACTTTGCTTTTGCTTGCAGGATTTCATAAAAATTGGTAGCTGTGAACTCTCAGGCAATCATTTGACTGGTCACAGATAGACAACCCTGCCGACTGCTGCAGAAATATATGGTCCCTATTGTACTTACATAAATGTGCTCATGCT
>OZ012689.1:35612148-35621244 GCA_963942565.1 Maea johnstoni
ATCCCTGGTAACCTCAAGGTTCGACTACTGCAATGGACTTCTCTATGGAATTCCTGAAGAGCTAATATGTAAGCTCCAGAGAGTACAGAATAACGCTGCCAGGGTGATCACTCTCACAAAGAAGCATGACCACCTCACTTAGGAAGAGAATTGAATTCAAGATTCTGCTTCTGGCGTACAAGTGTTTGCATGGAACGGCACCCTCCTATATGATGGAAATGCTGAAAGAGTATGTCCAATCACGGACACTGAAATCCACATCCACACACTTACTCTGCAAGCCGAAAAACCGACACGAAAACCATTGGTGACAGATCGTTTAGTGCCTGTGCCACAAAACTATGGAATCAGCTCCCATATATATATATATATATATATTATATTATCGAAAATAATGATTTAAAATCAATTCTTACCATGAAGTTTTTCACAGTCGTCTCCTGACCTAGATATCCGACAACTGCAGCCATCTTTCGTGCCGTTTCCATTTGAGTCATAACATTTCCCTCCATTTTCTATGCAGGTTTTGCAGTTGGCATCCTCGGTCAGAGTTAGACGTTTTACTGAAAAATGAACAGTTTGGAGAAGGATAAAGACCAGTACTACCCTTATGTAATCTCTAATGAGCTGTTAGCGTTTACAAGAGAACTAGAAATGGGTTAAGACAAGGATGTTCTACTTTAATCATTTAATATTACAAGGTCTAATTGAATACAAATATATATATATATATATATATATATATATATATATATATACTAGTATATATATATATATATATATATATATATATATATATATATATATATATATATATATATATATATATATATATATATATATATATATATATATATATATATATATATATATATATATATATATATATATATATATATATATATATATATATATATATATATATATATATATATATATATATATATATATATATATATATATATATATATATGTGTGTGTGTGTGTGTGAATATATTATTTCACTCACCGCATGTTGGGTCTGTGTTGTTTTTAAGAGTCGCCTTAAAGTAGCCCATATCACATTGGCACCTTTTGGTAGTGCTTAGCGATCCATCAGTGTACGCCAGGCATTGTGAATTCGCTGGGCACTTGACCAATTCGCTACATATTGCACCCACCGTGCCCTTTTGTACTGAAAGGGTAATGCAATATCATAAAGCAAAATTCAGGGTTTAAATCATAAAATCCTAAATGTTCTAGTAAATCAATTTTCATTGTATCCGGTAAGATCAGGTGACATTTGGATTGATCATGACTCATTTTCACAAATCATAAGTTATAATTAAGTCACAATAAGGATACACATAAAGATAGACATGAACCAATAAACGGAGAAAAGCGTAAAAAAGAAATATTTTCCTAACCAATCCTCGTCGATGATAAAAGTAGGATCGTCCGGAGTGTTTATGATTACCTTTGAGGTATTACTTTTCTTAATGATTGAGCTATCAAGACTGGGCTCATTTGGCTTGAAGCGTTGGGTGTACATTTGATTGAGACTTGTTTTAAAGGTTTAACGAGATAGGGAGATAACAGTTGACTGAAACAAATGAATAGACCGTCAGCTACAAATTTACACCACCCATACCTGTCATTATCATTGAAGTGTACCAAACCTGTGCTACGTTTGAAAATAACTCAGGATTAAAAAAAAGAATCTCCAAAATGTCCAGGAAAATGTATTGGTTAGGTACTGATTGGGATTTCACCCTGTCATGAATGTTTATGAAAACACTCCTTACTCTGTATTATATTCATAGATGTAAAAGAAAAATGAAAGCTCTCCATATATTACTTGATCCTCATATCATTAAGAATATGCAGGCTTCAATGTGTTGAGGGGTATTCGGAGAAGAGGTATGATCATAAAATCAGATACTTCATGAGTTCTTCAAAGCCCTATCCACATTTGGTTGAAATAAGCAATAAAAAGCATTTATTAAAAAAGAATAAATTATTTAGAAAAAACGGCATAACTATAGAAAAAACGGGATGGATATCGCATTGTGGAATGTGTTTGGAAGGGCGCTCTAGCAAAGCAATAACAATAATGTGAAGAAGCAATAAAATTCTTTTTTTAAAATCGCCTCTTCCAGATAATACCAGTTGTCAATAAGCATATATTCTTGCTAACGTTAATCGTATTGCAACCATGGCATTAGAAATAAAAAGAAATATCGTGCTATTCACAAACGTTCTTCTGTCGCATGCAAGACGACATTGTGCATCAAGACATAAGTTAGTGCTGCCGCAACCCAGTGTTTCATCAGAACTTCAATAGGTGGCGTAACGACGGTGTGAATCCCATTGCCATCCGTGCCCATTGCATCCGTCGCAATTGAATAATATGATATAGGTGATGAATGCATGCACACTACCCACTAGGACAATCCATTCTTCTCAGTTTGAGCTACATGTACATCGAAGGTGCGCCTTTATTCATATCTGTGTTGGAACTTTAGTGTCAGTAAAGTCGATCCATAATTGTCAAACCGGTTCCGGAAACGCTACATTCAATTCGAATTCGAAGTTTTGGTATGATTTGCATATTCGGTGTAGATCCATTTCCGGATCCGGTTTGAAACGTTAGCTAGTAACATCCGTCACATTTCCGGTTCAGGAAATGCTCGTTTTCTCCTTATTCGATTCGATAAACATAAACCATAAACCTGTGTAGAGACGTGGATACATGTAGTGGTGGCGCCCCCGCCGCCCGTGTGAGTAAGTAAAATTACGTTCGTCACTTACAACACCTGTCGCCGAGTGACGATGGAATCCACCCGTCGCTGTTGTCGCAAATACATCGGCTTGAAATACACGTCAGGCCGACTACTTTGCCATAGCATTGGAACCAGCTCAAGCATGGGGAGCCCATGGTACCTGGTGGGGCATCTGTCAGGGTATGGGGTGTGGAGGTGGGTTCGGGTATCAGGGTGCTTTGTTTCGTTACGTTGGTTTTCTCACTTGTGGGGGCTGATGTGACGGTGGTGGTGACGACTGGAGCCATGCTGGTGTTGTTTGCATCTCTCCCGCTAGGTGTCGTCGCAGCAGATGTTTTGTTTTTTCCAACTGTGCCGTTAGAGGTCGCCATAGAAGTTGCCGTAGGGGACGCTGCTGTTCCTGATATTGTCGTGGTGGTGTTGGCGACTGGAGGCATGCTTGTGTTGTTCGCCATTCTCCCGCTAGGTGTCGTAGCAGCATTTGTTTTGTCGTTTCCAACCGTACGGTTAGAGGTCGCCCCAGAAGTTGTCGTAGAAGATGCTACCGTTCCTGGCGTTGTGCTCGCGTTGCTTGCTGATGTACTGTTGCTAACTGTCATGTTTTGCTTGTCGGAATTCCTTGTAGTTATTAAAGGGGCGACAGTTGTGGTGTTACTTTTCACTAGGAAACCAAAACCAAAAGTCGAGAGTTTAAATAAGAGAGAATGGCAAGTCTATAGACAGACAGACAAGATTGCCATGGCAAAACCTACCAAAACATTCGCCTCGAGTGTGGGTTTGTTTAGTCGCATGTGTCTGTCTGTCTGTTTGCTGGCTGTATTATTCCATTAGTTTTGCCCGATCCTGTATGTGTTTGTTTGTTTATTTGTTTGTCTGGTTGTTAGTGTGTTTGTCTGCGTGTTTGCTCGTATATTCGTGTGCCTGTTGAGTACGTGTCTGTCTGTTAGACAGGCTTGTTGTGCCCGTTGGCAGATTAGGTCAGATCGCGACGAGACAGAAACCTCACAGGTACCAAGTAGAAACTCGGGGTTATAGGTGTGTGTTCGGGGTAAAAGTGATACATCGTAACTATGTAACGCACGTGTAAGCCAAATAGCATCAACGTACGTGTCAATGGTATACACGTGTATTTAACCAGAGTTTCCAATGCCACACACGCATACGTGCGTTTGTGGTAACTTTCACTTAAAGAACCATGCGCCCATATATGCCTGCCAGAAAATCATATCATTTATGGAAGAACCTGGCTCGACAATTTAAAAGGAAACTTTCAAAAAAGGCAATTAGCTATTGTAATGTTGCGATCGATTCAAGGTGCATTTCGATATGCCACAAGACCAGCATTTTATAAGATCGACACATATGAACAACCTGGTACTGGATTTTGGCTAATAAGACCCATTAAAATTTGGCATCAGACATTGGTGGGGGAAAATACAGTTTGGACTGCGAGACAGTGATTAACTGCGACTCCGACCCACACATTCTACCTTTAAGATTCCACGCAGCAGAAATGGCAACGGCACAAGCAGCGGTTTTATGTCTGTTCGTGAGCAGAGAGTTTAAAAGACCGGATGAAATGGCTATGATATCACAATGGGTGATAACTGAACCCCAGGAAAATGAACAGCACAGGTTACTCAAATTGTATAAGCGAAAAATCGAATTATCGTTAATGCGACTATCATAATGTTATGTTGTGACGAATGCAGAAACCATAAAAAGCAGCCTTTTCATCAAAACTTTTGTTCAGATTGGGAATCGATATCAGCTGTTGATATAGTCCACTGTATTGTTTGTTGTGGATGCTCATCATATTATAAAACTTTAGGTATAGAAGACATCACAGTAGGCATTGACGTCATGCCCATACTGTTGAATTGCCTTTAGCTATTTATTTACGTGTTGTGGTATGTACTCACTTTTCCTACGGGTTTCAAACATGGTCTAACGAATCCTAACACGAAGTATCCGATAATCTATTCTATATGAAATTCAACATGAACATCACCTTTCATCCAAACACGTCACAAAATACATCAGTACTATCATCATCAAAATAAATAAATATAATATGATATTATATGATATAATATAATATGATATTATACACTATAATATGATGTTGTACAGTACGGGCTAAGAAAATGCTTCGTGGTCGGGTGTCCAAAGCATCGCTATATTCTGTTTCACTGATTGCACAATAGGAGTATGAGAAAGTACCAGGGACTTAGGGTCAGTCACTTGCTATCCGGATTAATTCCGGTTATCTACAACGGCTAGCCGTTCAAGGCAGGAATTGTCACAACAATGCTGCGTTGAATGAGGCATCCCATTTACAAAATATCTTTCTGATATCACACTCGGCTAAGCATTCTTCTATAGTCACCAGACACGTAAATTTGAAGCGTAGGTACATAGAGGTACAGTATAATCAGTCAGTAAATTCCATAAGAAAGTTTTTTTAAATATGTTTTGCCCCTCTTGCAATAATTTGACAAAAAACTAAAAAACAAGAAAATCGCATTGAAAAAGTATACATATGTATCGAAATGTATTTTACATAAACAGTTGAAACCCATAACCTCTATGAAATTTCGTATATTCGTATTTGAAATAAGAAATTTACAAGAAGATTGTTTTGTTTCTTTCAAAAGTGATTGCATAGTTGAATTGCTCTTCATTTTACGCTAGGATATTGCAAACGTTGTTTTCGACTGCGAAATGCAGGCCTACACGCTGTCTACATGTCTTATGTTGAAGACCTGGTTGCCAATGAAGCTTAAACGTATTAATATATAGTTTGTTATATCAATATACAGCAGTGGTATTTTGAAACAGACAAGACAATGGAATCCAAAATAGTTCACATGTGAATGAAAGTCAATAAAATGATCAAAGAAAGGGTACCAATTTTATCTAAGGCTGAGGAGCCTAATATTTGGATCAAATGGATAAATAGAATAAGACCTTTTTTGGATAAATTAAAGTTAACAATTTAACAATATCTAAATTGTAGTATTACTTAAGACAGGTAACCTGGCTAACCTCTTACTGGCCATATCTTAGATTTTTAAGTTGCCCCGACAGAACCCCTGGTCCCAGACCGAATCTTTCTACTTAAATGTTAATTTACGTCACTTATCTCGAACACGCTAGACTTTACAATATTCTTCCTATATTTAAAGAAAGAACCGCCTTAGCAAGCATCGATACAAGAGAGTGAACCTGTTGCGGGCAATCAAGCAAAATCGTGAAGCATGTAAAAATTAATTGATTGAGATTATTCCGTCTTCCCCGACCCCTGTCTGTGCTGTAGCTACTTAAAACAGGCGAAACAATCATGTTTAAAATAATTCCCTGGATAAGCATAACATAGAGTAAACGCTTCAGAAGTTATGATAATTGACCAGCAACTTTAGAGGAACATATGAGTTATGGTATGAATCTGTTTGGTACGAGTTAGTTAGTGGACACGTGTTGACTTTAAGGTACGAGTTGACTTGGAGTGCCCTTAGGTTTCCTTCGTCGCTTTGCCTTTATAAATGGGGCCCCAACATTAAAAAGGGTACTTTTCCTAAGCATCTAAAGTATTATTTGTCTAATTCGTATAACACCTGAGCTACACGATCTCGGATTTCGGTTAACTCGGACATACTTTCTTGGTCACTATTTGTCCGAGGCAAGCGAGGTCACCTGTGTATAATGCGTTGACATTAATTGCTCGTGGAGTGTGATTGTATCACATCTTGAGACTTATATTTGTTTGATTGATTACTAAGACGTTGAGAGACGGCAATGCAATACCCACACGGCAGAGAATTAAAAGAATTATATATATATATATATATATATATATATATATATATATATATATATATATATATATATATATATATATATATATATATATATATATATATATATATATATATATATATATATATATATATATATATATATATAAAGCACACACAAAGGTTGTCTTACCGCATGTTTTGTTGTTATTTTCAGACCAACCATCGGGTGCATCACACTGACACTTTCCACTTGTCGCGTTCACGTTATCCGGGGTGCATTTCAAACCAGAGCCGATGCACGATGAAACATTTGCCACCGCACACACATCTCCAAGCGCTGCCGGAAGAAATTAAATGTAAGAGTAAGAGACAGAAATACTCTCAAAACACAACTGGCACATCTTCTAAAACAAACGTTGGTTGATGTGACTTTATAGTATAACTCTAAATATTGCCCTCTCTCTCTACTAGTATATATATAAATATATATATATATATATATATATATATATATATATATATATATATATATATATATATATATATATATATATATATATATATATATATACACATAATATATATATATATATATATATATATATATATATATATATATGTATATATATACTATGTGTATATATATACATACATACATTTATATATATATATATATATATATATATATATATATATATATATATATATATATATATATATATATATATATATATATATATATCTTAGATTTAGTATAACTATAGATTTATACTAGTATATAGATTTATGTATATTATCTTAGATTTACTATAACTAAGTCGAATAAGAGATAGCAATTACCCACCTTGACCATATGCAACTTGGATATTGCAGTAGATAAGCACTGCCACACACCCTAATAGTAGGTACCTGCTCATTTTCGTCACCTGAAAATATATATAAAGTGCAGAAGTCAACAGGCAAGTTGTTTTTGTATTGTTATATATATATATATATATATATATATATATACATATATATATATATATATATATATATATATATATATATATATATATATATATATATATATATATATATATATATATGTATATATAAATGCGCGTGTTTTAACATGATGTGACTAGGATACACACAAATGGACACTCTAGAACACCAGGGGCATAAGTTTGATGATGCATGTATTGTATACAGCAATAGTAAATAGACGTTGCCAGTACACACATCACCGTAACAGTTCCCTTTCTTACCAACATTTCTTTATGAACGTTTTCTCGAAAATGCGAAAATTCAATATTGTATAACCTTGGACCAAGGGTAAAATTGAAAAGAAGTATGATGCCCTGATCTATCCATTAAACTTTGTATAAGCTACTATAATCCCCTTTGAAAATCCAAAATAAAAAATGGGGCTCACCAGTCATCCTGTCCATGTAGGTGGCGCCAAAGTGACACTAAATTTTCAAATTCCACGTCTTTCGTTATTTAAGATTGGTAACGAAGATTGTTTAGATAGTATTATGGGTCATTCAAATATTTTACAATTTTCTTAAATTAATCGTTGCATTGTTCATCTTTGTATTTGGCTGTCGACAAACTTAACTTTACAAACAATCATTTGACTACTTAAACATATCAATAAAAGTGGCAACCGACTTCACAGAAATCAGCATTTCCTGGAAATGTGTATACTACTGTTTACACAAACTCCGAAAGAAAAGTAACTCGGCCACGTCAAAGGCCACATGCCCCAGTTGCAATATTTTACTTCCACATGAAACGACACACACATACATAATACCTACAAACATCACACACACACACATATGTAAATATATATATATATATATATATATATATATATATATATATATATATATATATATATATATATATATATATATATGTGTGTGTGTGTGTGTGTGTGTGTTTATTCTCTTTCTTTTCCTAATTGCAGCTGCTGCATATTTGAAATAAAGTGGCAACCCATTTCACTGGAATCAGCATTTCTCAGAAATGTAGAATACTGCTTTATTACACACACTCCCGAAACATATGACAATCTTCTGTTTCTTTTCATAATTGCAGCAACTTAATCACATAAGTAAAATAAACTCCCACATCTTTTCTCTAAGTGTTCTTTCGGTATGTCCCACATACTGTTTTGAGCACCGTTCACATGAAATACAATCAATTATATTGTTAGTTTCACAATCACAATTTCTAATTGTGTCTTAATGTCACAGGACATCAAATAAGCCACCTTTGACAAGTGTATTTCGATATCTACAGCTTTTACGAGAACTTCTTTTAGTATAATATTCTGCTTGAAGTAACTCTAATTTTGGCTGGTTGGACGTCCATGGGATTACAACAAATGGCCCTAAATAAGTGGTCCTATGAGTTTTGTGTCTCTGAAAGCCCTAAGTAATTTCTAATTTAAGGATAGGTCTGGTGCCGCTAGACCTGTCTAACATTTCTTTCTAAGAATGGTGCCAAGAACACCCCCTAGAGACGGTATGTCCTGATTAAGA
>OZ012689.1:35621444-35654756 GCA_963942565.1 Maea johnstoni
GCCAATAAAACAATATAAAAGATACCACTCCATGTTACTGGGTAAATACTATTGTTAATCTGCCGGATAAAAACAAGTGCAAAAGTCCTGCATGCTTCTTATAAAGAAGATTAAACTCAGATAACCACTTCGGCAGTTTCCGTAAATGAGAAACAGTGTGCTTGTACCACTTCGAGTATGTCCGTAAGTCACGTCCAGCATTTCGGTGGAATTGAGTATCTCTGCCCAGTGGCCAGCATAACAGAAACATGTTGGTTATTGCTCCTCATGAACCACAAGGCAGCATATCCTGAACTCCCTGTTTATTAAGAACGAATGCTACTTCTGTAAAATATGATTATACTTCTAGATGGTGCGTCACCATCAAGAAAATAATCTAACTGTTGCTAAAGTTGTTTGCAATTTTAAACCTGAATATTTCCTGTTTAACTGTGCCAACTGCCAATACATAACTTGCAACAATTGTTTCAGGTAAGCTAAAATGGCATACAACAGGTCCTGTAGATTTAAAAGAATGATTATGAAATAAACATGGCATTTTTGATGGGGAAACATACTTCGATTTCTTCGTTATACCAAAGGAATGTGTAGACATGTCATTGTGCGTGATTTAGAAATAAATATAACACATATACGAATGGCAAGATTAACTGTACGCACTTTGTATAGACCAGCTAAAGAAGCAATGCGATCTCCAGATACACTAGTCTCCCCTATCACAATTGTATGATGGATTCCAAAGAATATGTACGAAAGAGCATACGTGACAGGCAGAAAAACTTTTTTCCAACACTTTTTCCCGATATTGTCAGAAAAGATCGTTTACAACTTTTCCATAAAAACGTGCGGAAAAATCAAACATTTTTCCAAAACCTTTTGGGAAAGTGCTGATTTAAAAACAAAACAAATTCTGCCTGTCATCTACGCTATTTCGTAAATATACCCTGAAACCTATTCTAATCTTTACAAATATTAACCCTGTGCGTGCCAACTATTGCAGAAATTTTTCATTTAGTATCTTGATACCATTTTAGCCACCTTTGCTTTATAAGATGGTTTCTGAAATGAACCCTTAAAGCAGCAGTACAAGCCATGATGAGTATAGTGATGCAACAACTATGCCCTTAACTCAATACTCTAAAATAAATCAATATTAGAGCTGCGTTGTTCTTTTCGCTTTTCAGTTTTTTTGGAGAATTATTTTTAAAAGACGACTTATGACAGTGAGTAACGAACAGGTACGTGACTGTAGTATGCCAAATCAACCCTGGCATTTGATTTACGTATGAATGCGTATGGGCGGGTATTGTCACGGGTTGGAGATTATTCCAGAACGTGTCGTGCTGAATGTCAACATGTGACAGTTGTGTGCCTACAGTAGGCAGGATAGCTACAGACGTGTCCTCACTGGCTGGGTCACTAGGGACAGGCATGGGGGCGGAGTTAGTGTTTTGAGGGTGTAGTTTTTTCTGGGGACAGAGTAGGAATTTCATAAAGAATTCGATTATCGATTATCGTCACTTTTCTGCCACAGGCTAAGTTGTGACTTGCTCGTTGCAAGTTGTGGAGGAAAACGTAGTACCTGTCAAAAACTACCACCTTATTTAGAGCAACTTTATACAGGCGACTGGTCGACCGGTACAGAAATGATACATATATATATATATATATATATATATATATATATATATATATATATATATATATATATATATATATATATATATATATATATATATATATATATATATATATATATATATATATATATATATATATATATATATATATATATATATATATATATATATATATATATATATATATATATATATATATATATATATATATATATATATGTATATATATATATATATATATATATATATATGTATATATATATATATATATGTATATATATATATATATATATATATATATATATATATATATATATATATATATATATATATATATATATATATATATATATATATATATATATATATATATAAATACACACTGTAAGAAGGATCGGTAAAGATTCAACTAGTTTGGAGTTGCATTGATCTGAAGATGATAAACATCTGTCTAATTTGGGTGAACATTGCACCAATTAGTTATTACTAGGTGAACATCTTCTCAAATATTTGTTCATAGATAAATGATTACCCGCTTGAAATGTTAAGGTTCACCTCAATCAGAGAACCTACAACCCTTTTCAGTAAAGCTCAACTTTTTAAGGCAAGGTTTACCTATTCCAGTGAATGTCATAGTAATACGTTTACCTTCTTGGGTGAACGTTTATCGGAGGTTCGATATATATGTGATTTCCTGTCGCCCACATCAACCAAAGACCAGATGTTTCAATTAGTCGTGGTGATGACCTTAGACAAAAGAACTACACTTAGCAGTACCCCAGATCACAGTTTTAAGTTACCAAGTTGTGGCGGGCAGTTTGAGGTTGGGTTGTTAGGGCTATACTGAGAAGTTTTAGAGACGTTATGCAGGAATATTGTCTCTGTTTTTATACACATCTTCGAACCGTAAGTGACTAATGTTGTTTGTAACATTGGAATTCTTTACAATTGTACTTGGTGTGTTCTTCCGACGTCGGTAGAGAACATGCACTGCCATGAGTTAGTACACTTAACCACGCTTCAGCATTTACTGTAGAAGGAATTTATGGTGTAGAGATAATCTTAAAATCTCGTACAATTAAAATGAATTCATATCCATAGCATGTTTCAGTGTCTAAACGTAAAAGCAGGAGTAGTAAATCCAGCAACACCATTTTCAGGCATTTTGTAATAAATGATCGAGAAGAAGAAGAGGAAGATAGAGAAGAAGAAAACGTGCAGGAAAAGAACTGTAGGAGCCATGTTTAGACAACAAAGAATATACATATTGGTATAACTGGACTGCCGTGGCATTTTTATTGTAGATGTATGTTTTATGTACCGCATAGCGTACTCGATATTAGTATGTTGTGAAGGTCATGCATCACAATAATGAACCCTCCCCCCGAAATAAATGTTAACCCCATCCGATATTATCAGGGTATATCTAAACCAAGGCAGGAAAAGGTTTACTCACTGCACACAAGTAAGGGTTTACCTGTACAGCCATTGAAGTCGTAAATGTTAACCCGGTGCACTGTTTATGTCAGGGTTAAAGTTTACCCAAATCGGGTGCAGCTCAGTTGCACCCAAATAGGGTAAACGTTTACATATACTTTTTACAGTATATATATATGTGTGTATATATATATATATATATATATATATATATATATATATATATATATATATATATATATATATATATATATATATATATATATATATATATATCTTATATAAATCTTAGTTAACAAAACAATTTATTTTGAATATTTTCACCTATATTTGCTATTCAAAATTTCTGGCAATACACATTTCGTAAATTTACTTAAAAAGTCATTGCGTTATGCTGATCGAAAATAAAAAGATAGTTGGCATTCAACTGCTATCCTCCTCTTGTGGTAGTTTGACCTATAACAGAGATGATTAAACCGGGAGAAAAGGCATATCCTACCATACCTAGGCACATCTTGGCACACCCGCAAAATGGACCATATTGACCCAATTCAAAATAAAGGAGGGGTATTAAGAGCTGCACCATATGGCCACTGTAGTGTTGTATTGGGCAGGGTGGTTATGTAAACTACAGCATGTGGGATACCTAAGTCCAATCTATGTCGTATCAATATGAATATGATTGTTGCGGAGAGTGACGCATTCTTTCGATTTACTTTGGATTTTGATTCATGAAAGTCACACTACGTATATGATTCTTATATCTCTCTGAGTACATTTTACAGTGCAAAACATATACTTCGTAAAGTACCATTCACGCATTATAGTCTTTTTTGCATTAACTTTAACTTTTGAAATACTTCTGTGTATATATATATATATATATATATATATATATATATATATATATATATATATATATATATATATATATATATATATATATATATATATATATATATATATATATACATAATATATATATATATATATATATATATATATATATATATATATATATATATATATATATATATATATATATATATATGTATATATGTATGTATGTATGTATGTATGTATGTATGTATGTATGAATGTATTTATGTATGTATGTATGAATGTATATATGTATATATATATATATATATATATGTATATATATATATATATATATACATATATATATATATATATATATATATATATATATATATATATATATATATATATATATATATATATATATACACATATATCTTTTCTCTACAGACGATAACGGAATCACGTAAACTCTACCTACAAGAGAGCCAGAGACGCAGCGTAGCTACGCAAATAGCTTGCTCAAACATGAAAACACGACAGCTGGAAATAAAACATAGACATTCTATTCAATTTCACAAATTAAGACTCCTATCTCATCAAAGAAATACTTACCAATAAGGTTCTCTATACAAGATATGCACTCGGGTATAAGTAAGCCTGGCTAGGTGCTTGTCCTGTGGCGGTATTAACTCACTTCTATGCTATAAATTCCTGAAGAGAGATGAGTTGTGTGGACCACGCCCGATGAGCTTCACGACATGACTAACATGGAGTATCGATCCATTAACACACCGCATGGACATGTGGCCGAATGATACCAAAAATCAATACCCGGGTCTGGGTGCCAGGCTCTCAGCGGGCTCGCGCGGCGGCCAACAAACGTTTCAGCTTAGGCACACACATATAAGATAATCAATAAACACATTACAATTGCGCGCATTTCATTTTTTAAAATGTTTGTCATACTGTATCTCCTCCAGTTTCAGGTGAAGCTATAGATGTAATGTATTAGTTATAGATAAATTAGTTTGTTTAACAAATAATTCAGTGTTTAGCGTGTCAATGCTGTTTACATTCCAAATAAGTCCAAAATGTATTTGTCTTGTGTGGGTAATTGGCTCAGCTATACATCACCAAATGAAATTGGAATTTGTCAATTATCGTCACTTTGTCCTGCCATATATTGGCTAAATCGTGAATTAAGCCAGCTTTTAGTGATCGACGAAGCCTGCGTACCCGGCGAAAATCACCGCCTAACTCCAGGTCACTGACAACTCTCTCACATGCCTCAGCCGGGGTAGGAACGGGCAGCGGCGAGAGATAGCGAGCAGTCAGTGGCAATGCCCTAGACCACTTGGGCACCAGGGCAGGCCCCGGTAGTTGACTTACTCGGAATAACATTCCCTGTAGTTTGTTATTGAAGCTGCTTCCAATCGATAACCAACGCTGGAATCTCTTTCATAGGAATAATCCACAGGTGGTTTTCGTTAGGTATCAATTTACAGTGAATGTCTGCATATGTTACTTGGGTAAGCCGTACGAAAAGTTTCATGCATGAAAAGAGTTGTGGCATGGAGCTTCATGCATGACCATGAAATTGTCATGCATGAACATGAAATTGTCATGCATGAAAACGAAATTTTTGCCCCAAAACTTTCATGGGTGAAAATTCCATGCATAAAGTTTTGTACAGTCCAACTACCCATGAACATTTATGGGGCGAAAAATTATGCCATGCATGAAAATGTCATTTGTATGCATGAAAATGTCCATGGAAATGAATATTTTCATGCATTTTTTCATACATGAAACTTTTTGAGAGAGGGAGTGTAGCAGGCTAAAAGTAAATAATCATTGCATTGTAAAAGGTGCTCAGTGTTACAAGAAGGTTCCTTACGGTGACTTATGGTTTTTAATTTATATATATAGGGTCATTTTGAGATTTCTTTACACATGCTTAGACTATAACCATCATTCCTGAAGCAGAAATATATGGATAGTTTAGCCATATTGTAAATGAACTGAGGGTGAGACGTGTATGTGTGTTTTAATGTATTGGTTTAAGTGTGACACCAATAGCACCTGTGGCACATGGTGACAGGACAATGGAAGCGACAGGTGTGCTTAATGGCATCCCTATGTCACGCATCAAATAATGGAAAATATAAATTCTGCTGATTTTTTTCTCATTTGTACCATGCACGGCTCAGCGCGAAACGTTGATCTTCTTGATATGTGAATGAAATTTTTCACTGTGATCTGTACATACGTTTATACATACATACATACATACATACATAAATACACGCACATACACACACATACATACATACATGCATGCATACATACACACACATACATAAATGTACATGCATACATACATACATACATACATACAAACATACGCGAAAAAGTCGATCTTTATAACATGTGTATGGATTCTTTCACTGCAAAGTGTACATACATACATACATACGTACGTACATACATACATCCGCACACACGCACACACACATGTATGTGTGAATGTATGCATGCATGCATGTATGTATGTATGTATGTACGTATGTATGTATGTGTGTGTGTGTCTGTATATACACAGACGCATGTCTACCCGCTTCAAATGATGACGGTGGAGTCTCTTTTTCTCGTTCCCGTTCGCTGATGCGCACACAACCCAATTTAGTGACCCCAAGTTGTATTGTATTCTCTATCACAGATGTCCTAATTTTCAGGCGGAGTGCAATTCCTGCTTTGGAAATAGATATGTAAATAGCACTAGAGAATATCGATATGGTTTGTGTCATTCCATAGTACGCGGAAATCGATTGTCACACCACATGTGTCACATATGTCACCCATCAGTCCACAACAAACATTCTCTAAACCTAGGCATTCGATTTCATTCGTCAGTGCCGAGCATACTGAAATGAAGCATCGTAGATAGGTTCGGCTCTCTATTTATATCCAGTTATTTTAGCTGTTGGATTTCGCTATCCTGTCACTTTACGATTTACTTTCACTCTCTGCCAATAGAGGGCTCCTACCGAAGTTCATAAGGATATTCCAGAAACAATAGGAGAGGACAAGAACGCCTACCTAGGTAGTGACTGAGAAGAAAAAAACACATTGGGGTTGCTTCTCAAAAAACAATAAAGATGGTGACTGAGGGAGTTGTCTCTAAGCTAAACTTGGCGCTTGTTTTGTTTGTTGATTAACTGTTGGACATACGGTGGACACCATATACTAGAGTTTCATGTACAGACTATGATTAAAAACGAAAGATTGACAAAAACAGAATTAATGACATAGTGTTATATCTGGAAAGTAGTTTAATCAGGTATGCAGTAATATCATATATGATGCAAAAACTATGATTACAAAATAGAATCATTTTAGTTTAAAAGCGAGTCTGAATGGCTACAAAATGGTGCAAATGATGCAAAACTAACCTCATAACTTAGCTCATCCAGGTATACTTCATTATTAAATCAATTGATACCATACAGTATAGATTCTGTATTTACTTATCCAAATATTTTGAAATTTATTTCTTGTATGGTGAATTCTAATCTTGAATGAAAAAATAGTAAAGAAAATGTACTTGCCGGAATGGCATACAAAAAGAAAACCTTTCACTGGAAGAATGAAGATATTATGCTCGTACATGTACAAACTATCATATACTGTAAATCACTTAAATATGGCGTGAACATTAAATAGCGCAAATACGATACTACCCTGGATAGCGTGATCTAGGTATAGCGGTGAACGGGAACAGCAACACCACGTTCAATTAAGATTTTTTTTAAAGACGGAGATTTTACAATAGCGCATATGGGCAGAGCGCTATTATCGCTATCTTATTGTTCCTGCTATACTTAAGTGATTTACAGTAATCTAGCCAAGCAACTTGTCACCATCCTCCAATCAGTTTTTTCAGAATTATCAATGTATTTCATGTTCCCTGAACTGGCCAGGTTCTTTTCTTGCTAATAAGTTTTACTGGTGGGACATTATGTTTTTCACACACTCGTTATCTTATTGAAACTTGTCTAAAATCAAAGTTAGCCAATCTGTTACATTTCAAACATTGGGTTAAATAACCATCTCTACAAGAAAAGGAAACTCCTTTACTAATATCTATCTACGAAGCCTCGAAAAAGCATTACCGTTTGATTTACACCACATTGCTATAAAATATTCCTGGGTATTAATGAAATGGAATCCGAATATCAAGTCATTAGTTACTGTTTTTATGCGGATCTTCATCTACATTAGGTCATGTCCTTTGGGTAAGGGCTTCATAGCTTCTAACAAAAATATTATCAATTCCAGATGTTCTGTTAGGTTTTACTGAAACGTGTTTAATGCGCATGCCAAATAAACAGCCATGTCTTATCTATATATATATATATATATTTTTACAGAAATGCCATTTCATCTCTACCTGACTATTTTAAAAGGTAGATATCCGATTCCATAAGATAGTAACACCACCTAGTAACCACTTATGCACAAAAGTGCCACTTTGCAATACATGGATTCCAGGGTTCTGCCACTCGGCAACTTGACCATAGATGTGTAAAGCAATATAAACCTCTATAGATAAAGAACCATACAAACATTTACATTAAATGATTTTATCTAGTAAACTTTGAAATATGCAGGTTACAAACGCAGCATTTTTAAGAAGCTGATTACATAACTTCATGTAAATATTTGTATTTTATTTACATTCATGTGAATAAAGTGATTTCTTATATATTTTGTATATTGTATGCAGGTAACAAATATTTGATAAGAATCGGATCACATTCGTGCATTTATATATTCATTTTATTATACAATCATACGAATACAGTGATTCTTTTAAAATTGATTTTGGATTCTAATATGAATTGTCAAAATATTCCAGAGGAATGTTGTCGATTTCAATTAGGTTGCCTCAATACAAACTAACAAGTATCCAGAGTTTCACCGGCAGTTAAGCCAAAACGTAAAACATGCTTAAAATGGTGTGTATTCTGACAAAACTGTGCACACACAAATTACAATTTATATATAACTCCAACCTGCAGCTCATCTCACACTAAATGGAAAATTGATTTTGAAAACGCTTTTGAATGCTGATGAAAGCCTCTTAAATTGTTTTTTTTAAATTTCGCAAAATCTGCTGTTTTATATTTTCTGTATATTGCATATATAACAAATTGTTGTACTTAAATTGTTTGGAAAATATACTTAAGGTGATGAGTACCATTGCAAGCCAGTTAAAAGCCCCATCCCAAAACACACCTCAAAACAGAATAATCCTATAACTAGGTGTATCTCCAGGTTCCTGGGTGTTATCAGGTAGAGAATATCATCGCCAACTATCATTATTCAGTCCATATTCTGTTTTATTTCAAAATTTGCAAAAAAAGATTCAAATGACATATTCTCATAACCTACGCAAGTGACGGTTACTGCAGGTTCAGAGTTACTTTAGGGATATCATTGACTATGCCCAATAAGAAGTATTTTTTTTTATACTCCTGAAGATTTTTACAGGCCATAACATTGAGAATTCTAGTGGGAAATCTTGATCCCAAGCGCATATGCCTCTTGCAGCTAGAAAAAGTATCAACTATCTATAGAAAACCGGACCCTTGCCTTTGTTTTGACTGTGACACGCGACCACTGAGGTGTGTCTTTGTACAGCTGCCTTTTGGTCCTAGCCCACATGGGACCAACGAGGCTGTTGCTTGCTACCACCACTGGTTTATAGGCTCCACACACACGAGATCTCACTAAAATTTCCAAATTTTATGGCCCGTAAAAAAATCGTTAGCAGTAAATAATAAAAAAAAAAACTTTTATTGGACATAGTCAATGAAATCCCTAAGGTATCTGTGAACCTGCAGTGACCGTCACTTGCGTAAGTAATGAGATTATGTCATTTGAGTGAAAAGTTGTAAATATTGAAATGAATTAGAATATGGGTTGACTAAGAATATATTTCCAAATGTTCCCAGAATGAGAAGAAAAAGTCCATAAACTCCAAAGATGGATCGAGTTGTGCTGCTAAGAAGCGGCAATGACAAACTTGGAATATTGATTGTGTTGGTTATGTTCATCACTGCATTTGTCTCAAGCATGGAAGTATTCATAGCTACTCTCAACCCTCCACTATACTCTAGTGAGTGCGAAGTGCTATGTAATACATTTATACAGCAATAGAGTGATTAAGTTGAAACAGTGGCGTGCCATTGTATATTTGCAAAGGTAATAGCTGAACTGTCAATCAAGCTCTCAAACAATGCATTCCTAACAACCTAAAAGAAAATCTGCATACTTGTAGCTTATGGTTTATGTCAAATTGGTAGTTCTAGAAGTTGTCAACTACCATTTATGATATTTCTTTCTGTGATGATTTAATATATACTAATGCTTAGCGTCCGAAATACCCTAAGTAGAAAGTCATCATTCCAACAATAGTTTCTGTTTTGAAACTGCGTGACAAATAAAATCTCAAAATTAAATATCTTAAATATTTTGAGTTAATAATCTCGACAAAGACACTAAGTATTATGGAAAACCTGTTGAAGTAAACATTTTTCTGCTCACAAAGATATTTGTATAAAATATATTCTGATACAAAAGCTATAGATGCAAAATGCCACACAACAGTAGTGAGTGGGAAACATTAAGCGGATGGCCTGCACACGCATGACAAATTTAGTAACTAATGAAGGAACAAGTGAACAAAGTCTAACCCTCCACCAAATGCTCAGTAGGGCCTTGTGTTTTGTAAATGGAAGTAATTTGGATTTTTTTACCTAAGTATTAAATAAAAAGGGATAGGAAATAAAAAGGGATAGGAAATATAAACAAGTGAACAAGGTCTAACCCTCCACCAAATGCTCAGTAGGGCCTTGTGTTTTGTAAATGGAAGTAAATTGGAATTTTTTACCTAAGTATTAAATAAAAAGGGATAGGAAATAAAAAGGGATAGGAAATATAAACAAGTGAACAAGGTCTAACCCTCCACCAAATGCTCAGTAGGGCCTTGTGTTTGGTAAATGGAAGTAATTTGGATGTTTTTACCTAAGTATTAAATAAAAAGGGATAGGAAATAAAAAGGGATAGGAAATATAAACAAGTGAACAAGGTCTAACCCTCCACCAAATGCTCAGTAGGGCCTTGTGTTTTGTAAATGAAAGTAAATTGGAATTTTTTACCTAAGTATTAAATAAAAAGGGATAGGAAATAAAAAGGGATAGGAAATATAAACAAGTGAACAAGGTCTAACCCTCCACCAAATGCTCAGTAGGGCCTTGTGTTTTGTAAATGGAAGTAATTTGGATTTTTTTACCTAAGTATTAAATAAAAAGGGATATGAAATAAAAAGAGATAGGAAATATAAACAAGTGAGCAAGGTCTAACCCTCCACCAAATGCTCAGTAGGGCCTTGTGTTTTGTAAATGGAAGTAAATTGGAATTTTTGACCTATTAAATAAAAAGGGATATGAAATAAAAAGTGATAGGAAATATAAACAACAGCTACTTTCGTCTGGCTTTCATATTGTTCTGTTTGGCACCTGGAAAGTTGAGAGCTATTTCTATTTTCTAGGGTAAAGCTGACACAGGCACATACATAATTCTCGAGTTTGTAGGAACACATTGAACAGTTTTAATCTTTGTTATAGGCAATGATGTGGTAGTAACATACTGGTATTAAAATGGTACAGCTTGTATACTTCAATGTTTTAAAATGGTACGAATTGGCCAGGCCCGATTTTGACACTGATATCATTTTTCTAGAAATATAATAATAATAGTATTTATAATTACTTTCATTATATATATATATATATATATATATATATATATATATATATATATATATATATATATATATATATATATATATATATATATATATATATATATATAAACATACATATATATATATATATACATATATATACACACACACACATATGTATATATATATATACATACACACATATATATATATATATATATATATATATATATATATATATATATATATATATATATATATATATATGTGTGTGTGTGTGTGTGTATTCAATATATATATATATATATATATATATATATATATATATATATATATACATATACACATATATATATATATATATATATATATATATATATATATATATATATATATATATATATATATATATATATTTATATACATATATATATAATCGGATATTTTAATAGGATTAAACCACTATCAAGAACCCACTTCTGCTTAGCTATTTCTAATTTAACCCAAATCTAAACAAAAGGTTTTCACTGATGATGGACATTTCCAGCACATACGACAACTTACAGATTTACTTCATATTGCAAATAATTTGGAAGAGAACAGAAGAAATGAAGAAAGCAATAGATATGTAATACTATTTTGTTAGGAATATCCTGACATGGCTGTTACAATTGACCTCATTTTAAACGTTCCAGTTAATGTAAAATCGTATAGTTTTATTTTATATATTTTGGATATTATTGATTATATTCATATATTGATAATAACTGTGTATCCTTGGTTAAAAAGGAAAATCTGACTTACATTTCTATCGTCCTTTTTGCTTACATTCAGTGGTTTGTTCAATGGCATGCTAATCATGTAAAGTCATATATGTCTTTGATGCTCTAATGAATATCCATAAGCAGTATCTTTGAGATTTGCAGTAAATAAAGGCAAAGGATGTGCTTTATTATCAGTAATTAAGTTCTAGGGCTTAGGTTTGTGATACCAATCCAACAAGATATGCAGAACAGACTTACCCTGGCCAGAGTATTACAACTACTACATGTAGTAATATAAGACTGCTCACCTTCCTTGAAGTTTTAAGCCACATCTGGTCCTATAGTTTACTCCTTGTGCTGTTCAGTCGTATCTTGCACTATGACACAAACCTCATCAAGTGTTCCTTCTACCCTCCTTTCCAGTTCAAATACAATAGTTTTTATATTGTCGATTATACTCGTATGTATCAATTGATTGTCTAACTAGTGTTTGCGTACTATTTAGTTAAGCTGCTTCAGGTATGCCAAAGTGTTTGTGTATTTATTGTTTTAGTATCTCAGATTCTGCAGAGCAGGCTTATCCCAACTTCAACTGACATACAGATAACTATCAGTAATTACTTAAACTTATGCCTGCGACCTTCTTCTACACTTTCATGTAAATGAATTGTGTGTATATTAGTGTTCTGTCAGTATCGGTAGTGTTACCATTCAGTCCTATCGAAATAAGATTCTAGATTGACGTCTGCACATGCACTGTGACCTATTTAGTAGAAATGTATTGAGATCTTTGGAATCTACTAGGTTAATGCACACAATGATAATACTACATGGTCACGCACTTTCGAGTATAAACCATAATACAGGAACACTGGAAAGCTCCTTCTCTTTTAAGAAAGGGAAAATAATTCCGCTGAAATGTGAGATCAATCACAATCATCTATCTATATTAACTAACTTCCATTAAATCAATCGTTTCTAGAGTTCTGCCTAACCTACATACCTTCAGACTGGTATGCTTGCCAGCTAAAATTGGCACAATATCTGATACCGTCTCATTGTGAGAAACCACTTGCTTGAGCTAGTCTGTAGTAAAATGGATATATGACAATACATGCGGTTCTTAAAATGTACATCTATGAATGCACAGACTATCAATGCTGCTTGGATTGCATACTTGTGACCTTTTGCTATTTTTTTCTTTTTATTTCACACTCAAATTGTCAGAATGCAATAATGCTTTGAGATATAACGAGATATTTCAATATTGTTACTCAAAATAGTTGTAGGATACTTTTTGGCTTAGTTATTTCTAACTTCTTTTTAAAAAAAAAACTTTTTTTAGGATAAAAGTCCGGCTGTCAGGGAAAGGAGTAGGTTATGGTGTAAACAACAGACAAGTCCAAGATTTCAAAGGTGGTGATTCATTAGTTTATATCTCAAAGGAATTAGAACATATCAACACTGTAAATCTGTTTAATTTTGAGAAAAAAACAAAAACACCACACAAAAAACAACTACAAACTAGCATCCAGAAAAGCACTTCTCACATACATTTAAACAGCGTGAACAAAATGCTACATCATAGCGTGTGTTATATCTATTCAACCATCTTACCTGCATAACTGCACGTTATAGATACTTGCCAAATTCGAAGATCGCACTTAATAATTGAATTAACATTTATTCTAGAAAGGGGTATGCTTTTTGATTTGTGACATTTCCAGTGTACTATTAGAAAACCTAAAAACCTAGAAAAATATTACGCAGACCTAAAGCTAGTAAGTCAATCATACATGGGTATATATCCGTAATATTGTAATAAAACATGCTTCACGTGATGCTTGTCAGGTGTATGCAGGCTTCTTCGGGACGAGATTAATGTTACAAGTGTTGTAACCGGAGTGTCCGGGGAAGACCACCGCACAACTGCCGGCTACCGGCAACAGTTTGTTGGAGGTAAGAATGTCCCCTATGAATTCATCTCTGCTTAAGAAACCTAATGACGGGTTTGACGTATACGATATGTTATTTGTAAAGGTTGTCTTTGTAAAATGTAAAATGGATAACACACATTGTACCCATCAGAAATGTTTGTTGCTGTGAGCAGCCAAGCGTATGTCTGGAAATTTAATCACTTTTGGGCCATGAATGTCGGATATGTCACCATGTGGCTTAACTCAGTGTGAAGTTTATCACACAATAAAAAGGGAATGGTTTGAAAGACGTTTTATGTCAAACGATCACAGCAAATGCCAACGTACCACGTTAATATACAACTTAGGATTATTCCTTATAACCTGATTAGGAATGTTCTTGTTGATTCTTTGGTTCCTGATTACTAGGCGCAGAAGTAAGAAATATTTGGTATGCAAATCAGCTGGTTGTCTTCTCAACGTCTTGGATAACAGCCCAGATCCGAGGGTTTGCAGAATTTAAGAAATTAAGGAAGAAATAGCTTCTTACGTCGGTTTCAGCAGCTTAGGCCATATGACGGTGGGAAGAACCGGGAAGAAATTCTCCTCTCTTCACTAATAGTTGCAAAGGATCTTTCGGTTGCAAAAGCACCATAGACCGCCCTCTATAACGCCGCACATTTATATAGCGACCAAGCCAACCCGTTAATTGGGACCGAGCAGAGACTCGATTTTGCGCAATTTAACTTTGAAGTTATATTCTAGTGTATCAGAGACTGAACCAGTAACCAGAAGAGCCCGTGTATATCAAAATAAAACATAGGGGCTTATCAGAGAACGCACTATACTTGCTTGTGACTGCATTTTGAAATATCACTATTGATAAAATGACCAATATAATGGCAAAATCTGATATCTCATGTGAGGAAACCTAGTCGATCAATTATACAGGTGAACTTGGATATGACGGACTCAATGGTACCAGGAAAATTGGTCCGTCATATGCAAAATCCGTCATATACATATGACGAATACTTGATATGCATCGGACTGGGACCAAGCATATCGTCCGTCATATGCAAAAATCCGTCGTATAGTGGTCCGTCATATCCAAGTTCACCTGTACATCAATTTCCTTAAATAAAGACAACTGTAAAACTAATTTTTCATCTTTAAATTCTTTCAAAATATATTTGATTTTTAGTATGTAGATGACACATCTGGCATATGCGGTTCAATAATGTGCTTTATTCCTTATGCCCCCAAAATACAATTCTCCTTGACTGTACCGAGCTACAGTAATTTGATATCTGATAGAAATTGGCCAAAATGGCAATCTTGGACTGACTTTGAAATAGTGCACTTCGCAGTGAAACCGATTTCAAAGGTATGTCCATTTAACAAGAAGATATCTTTATGACATATTCAATAGTTTACAAGGATACAATAGAAACCTTGCATCACCAATTTGGCATTTAGCAAGCCTGCCTTCTGAAAAAGGGACCAATATGCTTGTATTGTAGCGGCGTATAAAACCCTGTTAATAGTTTAACTCTTAAAGGAGCCCTAAAGGCTCACATACACATCAGCTTATATGAAAGTAATACACTTCAAGAACAGAATGCTGCCCTTCTTTTTCTCTCAGTGATCCCATGAGGGGAGAATTTTGCATATTGTCATCATCCTGCCCAGCCCCTGGCCGCGGCCATGTTTTTCGATTGGGTGGCAATCTGCCCCTACCTCGGTGCTTATAACACTGACCACACGAGGGGTGATTACCCGGATTCAAAATGGCGTCGGCCTTGGCTCAGAGGGGGTGCTATTCACTAATTGCAATTTCAGATTTCTCTTTTTTTTTTGTGGAGCTCTAGGGCTTCCCTGTTTATGACAGATGTTGAGCTATGTTCATGAACTTTCATATAAACCTATGATTTGTTCTTCCCCAAGTTCCCCTTTAATACTTTATTCATTTTCTTCTATGCAAGGACATGTTTTCAATGTACAGTTACTACATTGAGACTGCGTGATATAATGCATGTGAATGTATTATCCATAAACTTACATCAACTGGATGAACTGGTATCAAGGTATATAGATACGATATTGAAGGCAACACATGATCTGTACACGATTTGTATTTATTTTGCTATCAGCCATCACGACAATACATTACTAATTCTCTAATGCTATCGCTAGGCAAATTCACCGAGTGCATTGAGATGCCTTTAGGGAGGCAAACATAATATGTATTTTTGTAATGCTCGTTGACCACGAACGTATTATCTTTTTACACTGCATGCGTCATATGCCTTATTGAAATCAAGGGGACACTTTAGCCTAAAATACATGCCACCTTATCTGAAATGCATTTCTTAAGTAATTAATTATAACGACTCAATCCATCCGGGACCACTGGGCAGGAAGAGAGTGTATTCCAGTATCCCCATCTCCTCTCTGTGGCAGCCATATTTCAAACCTTCTGCCCAGAGGACACTAATTGGATTGCGTCTTTAGAATTGATGGCTTAAAAGTATATTTCCATTTAAATAAGCTGGAATGCATTTCAGGCTTTAGCGTTCATTTAAGTAGCATTTTGAAAATATACAAGAATATTGAGATAACTACTAGTATCAATAAACAATGATCGTAAATGATAACCGAGCACTGTGAGATAAAAATTGCCCTTACATTCCCAGGAACGAGGATCACCATGCAGAAAACAAAAGCAATGCATAATACCAAAGATTAACGTAAGTGGTTATTCCCAATTGAATATTACTATTGAAGGTGAGATGAAGATAACTCTATATACATACATATTGACATATCTTAACACATGGGAAATTTCAGTATATCTTAATATGTTCAACAGCACAGACAAAATGAACTATATACATGAAGTATGATTTTTATTTCCATTTTTTATATAATTGGTTGAGAATAAGGATATTGTTTAACGAACCTCTGACTCTGGGCTCACCAACGGAAAAAGGAAACAGTACCAATATTATTATCATTATTCTGAAAAAATCTTTGTCCAAAAGTGTGTCCTGAAACGAATTTTAAATGCAAATGCAAAAACTGTGGTTATATTCAAATAAATTTCCAATCAGAGAATACCAAAATGAAATGCACAATGTTACTCTAATATATATTATACTTCATAAGGTGGATCATCACCTTATCGTCAACGTGCTGCTTCTTACAGATCAAGGTACAAGACTTGGGTAGCGGATATTGCGCCAAAGAAGCTGAGCACTGCGGCTGCGTAGACGACGGCTACGGTACTTCCGGCGGCGTGTACGATTCCTCCCATGCAGGCGGAGAGGATGAACTGGGCCACGAAGACCATGCTGCTGACCACAGCCACGTCAGTACCCAGCCCTCGCACCTGCTTTCGTTCCTTTTCTTCTTGACCACTCTCCGCTGCTTCCTCAAACTGTAACGATAATTACAGCACGGAAATATAGTGAAACGGAATCAAATCTCCTTAACTGATCCCTCAAACTGCAACGATAATTCCATCACGGAAATATAGTAAAATGCAATATAAATCTCATCGACTGCTTTTATACCAGGCATATACAGTGAAGTGCAGTCAAGGGTACTTGACCACCATCCACTGCTTCCTCAAGCTGCAACGAAACGCGTACCATGAAACTTATCTTAAAACTCCCGTTTCTAAAATCGCTGGCGCTTGCCAATTGTTTACCCTTAAGTGTTTTGTATTTTGTTCGGTATAATAATACAAATACAATCCTCTCTTGGGGCTTCATTCCTTCCGGTTGCACACATATTTGTATAATGTTAAATTCCTCATTTAAAATCAATAGGACCCACCATGTCTCAAAGAAATAACATGACCTTCCCATGGAACCCCTTTTCTGCCATATTAGCTTTTAGACAAACTTTATTTTTATATAGGTTATATTTCAGCAAACAAAAAATGATAATGACAATTGTCAAGCAAATTTCTTTGCCGACTGGACCTACGACTAAAAGTGCCATCCGAAGCACTGAAAAGCCACAAGGAATTTAAAATTTCCTTTTTTCGCAACCCCACCAGGAATCGAATCCAAATCGTCCGCGCCGCAATCAAGCACGCTAACCATTTGACCAACTTGCCACTCGTCAAAGAAAAAAAGGTGCAGTACATGACCCTTGGGGGGACTTATATTATTGAATACGTACCGTATCATTGGAGTGGTAGTGTGCTACTAGTAGGTAGGGCATGGTGAACAGCGTAGAGTACATGACCCCAGCTGTGGGGGAGAAGAGGAATACAGCCACCTTGCTGCGCCACAGACCCAGCAGGATCATGCCAACAGTATACACCAGCTGACCCACAATATACACCGGCTTGGCTTCTGAAACGACAAGCATGCAATGCACCAATTAGTGAATCACTTGATATTCTGGGGTTACTTTAAGAAAAGTATAGTCTGGCCCTGAAAATTGAACATTTCTGGCTCTACCAGAGCAGAAAGATCTGACCGGGTCAAAAGAGGATAGCTTTTGACCTGGACGACATGCTTAGATGAGAATACGAATCAGTGTTATACTCTACAACTGTGGATGACTCCAAACAATTGTGGAACCAATCAACCGTTGTTATCTTTTGATTGATCCTGAACCGTTACGGATATGGAGGCTTATAAAGAAGTGCTCCCTGGTGTCAATTTTTGTAACCAATTGTTGCAAGTCTGCAACAGAAACTATTGTTCTGCGGGACTTACTGTTTTTTGTGCACGTTATTTAAACGTAAGATTAAACTTGATTAGGTGGTATTCTTCTGTTTGCTCCACCACCTAGGTGGCTCGTCAAGAATTAGCCTGAATATGGCAGCAAAAGTGAAAATAATTGATAGAAATTCCAAGTTCCAAAGGACACCAATGTTTCATTGAGATAGTCGTTAGCGAAATGAGGATCAAAGCTTCGTAATTAGTTTTAACCTATCAGTGCATGCAGATCTTGGCAAGTGTTGATTAAAATAGTTATACTTTCTGTAATTACGGTGGTACAATATGTGAAGGAGTGCTGTTAGTTTCTGATTAACATTGTTCCTTCAAATATGATCTTAAATGCATTGCGACGGAGACTGTAATATATCTATTGGGATAAAGGAATGAATGTCCACCAGAAAACAAAATGGGACACATTCTTAACCTACTCATATTTGGAGCATAAAAACGATTTGACAACTTTAACCAATTGCAAAACTAGCTAATTTTGGTCTAGTTAGAAAACTAATTGAAGAGGGACTGTTAAATCCAACAGGAACAACAGTTTTCAGTCAAATATTTCTCAAAATGTTGTTTTTTAATGGAAACATTTACTTGGGTCCAAACTATGAATACGCTTCAGCTATGAATGGGTTAATTCGATTTTATTAGTAAATCATTCTTTATAGACTTATGAAGAACAATTCGGGAGGGAGGAAAGGTGTGTTGTATGTGGATAATGCGATGTCGAGACATTTTCATGTATTAAACATTGGTTTCAGAAAGAATGCAATATGAACGTACTGAATCTTTTCACTAGACGTTCCACTACGAAGGAGTAGACTGCGCATGACAGGGAATAGAGGGACATGGCGAGTGATCCCAGACGAACTCCGTCATTGTACAATTCGTGCAGGCGCGTTCCGCTAGGGGCGTTGGGGTCGCCTCCGAAGACAGCTTGTCCTACGAAGTCTGTAAAATATAACGAGTAGCAGACCAGGGACATCCATGAGAACAGATTGGTCAAACATAAGAAAAACATGGATTTGGGCATGCGTATAACGGATAGCATGTACATGCGCAGAGTGATCTCAGACGGCATGGGTTCGTTCCCGCCAGATTTATAATATTCGTCTGCTTCTATCTGCACTGCACCGTTAGATACCGGTAGTTTAGTATCCACACTTCCCGGGAGTGATTGATATTGGTCAGTTTTTTCTCCGAAACTATCTGCAGTCGATCCATATGTTTTTGGAGAAGTTATTTGCTCATCCAAGTGTTCGGCTGTTTGACCTACTTCCTGGCTTTCCACGGCATCCCCCTCGCTACTATCGTCGTCGTCGTCTTCGTTGGTGAACTTTCTATATTTTGCTTTTCCCACTTTCTTCTTGTTGCATTGGAACGTCTCCGCCCCGACACCTATTTGGTCAAGAGGGATTTCCCGAAATGACGTCACAGTCATTGAGCAGCAGATTATGTAGATGACAAGTACCAGGGTGAAAACGAAGCTGACCTGCCCGCCCATGGAGAAGCTGGCACCTATTGTGTGCCAGGGTATCCCCCCAATGAGGTACCCTATACTTCCCCCCAGGCCCGCCATGACGGTAAATGTACTCAGGCCGAGGGCGTGGTCTTCCGGTACGCAGACATCCAATAGATATGCACGACTAGGTGATTGACAGGCGTCACAGCTAAAGTCTAACATGACTACTCCAATTACCGTAAACAATACACTCCAAGGATGAATATGTTTGGGAACCCATTTTAAGACATCCGGAGAAACGGTTGTATTTGACACTGCGGTAGATGGTATAGTTTGGTTTGTATTATTACCGATAGGTGGCGGTGTTGTAGGTGGCGCCACCACCGGGTGCCACTTGTACTGATCGCCGAGCAGGACTCCAATGGAACGCCCGTTTGGGACCAGAACCAAGCCGAAGACGATGCCGGCGGAGAGCAGGAGTATGAAGGGTCTCCTCCGGCCGATCTTCGCCCCGCAGCGATCGCTGAGCGAGCCGAGAATGGGAACAAGAAAAAATCCTAGCAGGGGACTGAGACACCATATGAGAGTCATGTACAAGACTGGCACGCCAATCTTGAGCAGAGTGGGACTCACAAAGGCGGTCTCCGCCGCGTAGCAGAATTCAATGCCGCAGACCGCGCAGCTAAGAAGCACTAATTGGTACCTGCTTTTCCTCGCTGTCAAGTGGGAATAGTCGGACTGTCCCTTTTGCGGCACCAGATTAGTTACCTTCGTGACGGACGTCTCCTTTAAACTCTTCATGACCCTAAGGGTCGAGATGGCTATTCGAGACGTCATTGTGTGGGCGTCGGCGGAGAGGATGTTACTTGTATGAGATTAGCATATATCCTGTATGTAGCCTTGCTAACATCGCATCTCAAACCATGCTCCGGATTCCTTGTCAGAATCTCTGAAAAGAGAAAATACTTCATTCACTCATTCATGAATAAGTATCCAGAGAAAAAGGAAGGAAATGGGGGCATATGTGTGAAATACGGCTTAGGGAAAAGGTACAAGAGATGCATATGCAAGGGCAATCAGATGAAGTGCTATTGTATGAAGCTGAACGAGGAAGGAGAACGAGGTAAAAGCAAATTAACAAAAAATCGATGTTTTTTTTTTCAAGTCAAATCAAATTGTGTATCATAAGATTCCAATTCCCATCTTGAGAGACCCTTAATAAGCACTCAACCCCTTTTAAAGGCACACTATCACAAAACTATTTGACAAGGACTAGTATCTAAACCCTCTCATATTGGTATTCGTTGGAAAGTTCTTGCAGAGTGTTAAGAGCGCATGTACTTATGTGCCAGGATTTCAGTCATTTAAGACTTTTCACATTATTTTGATTTTACCAATTAAGCCACCAACAGAGAAAGGGTTGAAATTCTCTACACGATGATCACATGCTTGATAATATTTGAAGGTGCCTTAACGGGTTAATTTGTGAATTAAGGTCATTTCTTTTAGATCTTTACTGATATTTAAGTATTGTTTTGTACGTTTATTGACTGTATTCATCTAGATACACAATCATGTTCAATACAATAACATATATAAGGAAACAGAAAATGAATAACAAAATTGAGGTTACGGAAGAAAATAAACGAGAAAACATTATACAAGCTCACAGAGTTATCAGAATTATTGGCCCCAAGAATATAGACTAATTACAGATATTTAAGGTAATATCAAAGGGTACTGACAATTGGAAATGTCTTGTCTCCATAGGGTAAAGATATTTTGAGGATTTACACATAAACTATTAGGTTATGTAGAATTAATCCCCAAAAACTTAATTCATATGATAACATGGTGCAGGATTATCATGACTAGTATACTTTATTACTAAGAATACACCCCATTCCACCAACAGTGACTGACTCGAAATCACTGAGCATGGTAAGAGGCCAAACACAATGCAGAATCTCACTTAGCATAGCATACCAGCAAGAAAAGTATTTTGCTATTTTATCAATATCACATTTTATCAAACCATGGTCGCTTTAAATATGTATTTTATCAAATGCCAAGGGATTTCTCGGAGGGAAGCGTTTCTCATTTGCCCACATTTGGCATTGAGAAATCAGAAAAAACGACACCTTTTCTAATTTTCACTGAAAAATCCAAAACAAATGGTCGCTTATTGTTACGGGAGCTAAATTAGAAACGACTTACACCCCTCCCTCCACATATTTGAAATGTGACGGCCCCTGTACATAATTGCACTGACTTTTTAATATGTAAAACAATACACATTAAAGCCACTGATACGGACTAAAAGCAAACTGCGCGTGCTGATCATCAATCATATATGTGAGATATACTCTATTAATAGCTGTGACTGTTATCTTTTTTGATGCAGATCATACATATATCACAAGAACTGGTAGCTGATGGCATTACAACAATATATATATATATATATATATATATATATATATATATATATATATATATATATATATATATATATATATATATATATATATATATATATATAAATATATATATATATATATATATACTTAACTTCCCAAAGCTATCATAATATGATACATTGGTAACTTACCAATGTATCATAACATAATTCGCATTCTTACATCTCAAATTTCTAGGATACCTGGGCTAATCTATGGATCTCTTACGAGAAACAAGATGGCTGCCATCATTGTTCGATAGACTCGGCAGGTGCTGCGATGGGAACATTTGATAATTATCAACATACATACATGTGTATGTTGATAATTATCAGAATGATGGATAATATAAAGAAATAATTATCTTGTTCCTACTCGAATTGAATTGTTGCCAATTTACTGTTCATGGCAATACGTGTATTTGCAGTTGATGAGTATATACCAGCATAGCGTGATTCTCACCAGTAGCCGGTCCGAGACTGAAACGAAACAAAATACGTCCAATAACTTCCCAAAGCTATCATAATATGATACATTGGTAACTTATGAATAAGTTACCAATGTATCATAACATAATTCGCATTCTTACATGTGAAATCTCTAGGATACCTTGGCCAATCGATGGATCTCTTACGAGAAACAAGATGGCTGCCACCATTGTTCGATAGACTCGGACAGGTGATGCGATGGAAACATTTGATAATTATCAACATACATACATGTGTATGTTGATAATTATCAGCATAATGGATATTATAAAGAAATACTGATATTGTTCCTGACTTGAATTGAATCGTTGCCAATTTACTGTTTACGGCAATACGTGTATTTGCAGTTGACGAATATAAACCAGCATAGCGTGATTCTCACTCGTAGCCGGTCCTAGGCTGAAACGAAGGGGAATACATGCAACAACTTCACAAACTCATTATAATATGACACATTGGTAACTTATGAAAAAGTTACCAAGGTATCATATCATAAATGGCATGTTTACCAGTCAAATTTTGTTGAAACTTCTGCCAGATTATAGCCGCAAGATGGCCGCCGAATGTTTGCATTTTTAAGGTTACTGTTTGGTTCAATAGATGGCGCTGAAGAACATGCTCACACGCGAAATAAAGTACACGCGAAAAACCGAAAAATCGGCTTTTCGCGAAATTTTTGTAGCGCGATATATACCTATTCTACAGTATATATATATATATATATATATATATATATATATATATATATATATATATATATATATATATATATATATATATATATATATATATATATATATATATATATTTTCACTATATTTATAGAAAGCTGGAATAAAGGTGAGTTGAGGTGAAAATCACTCGCGGGCAAGAGGAGTGTCTTAATGGGCCCTTCATAGAATGAGTCCTGAAGAAGCAATTTAGCTTGGGCACCGTCTTGAAAATAGCAGCGCCTATCGCTATTGTTCGTCTCTGCTGCCCGGCGTTCCGCTGGCTGGCGTGGTCGTGGCGGCGGTTATTACTGCTCATTAGCCGCCCCAGATTGGCATTGTTATGCCGCAGGTAGGCCTCCCTAATGAGGCGCTAGGACAGCTTCATTAGAGAGGGCTTACCTGCTTTGCTAGCGGAGTCGCCAAAAACATGCCCATCGGCTCAGACAATACAGCAGCTCACGGTGCAGTGGGTGAGCTGGTTACCAGCAGCATTGGAGAACGAGATGGAACTCCTTCGCAAAAACGTTCCTATGGTGTAAGGTGCAAATGAGGCCCTTACCTTTAAAAATGGCTGCCTCACAGTTGGGCGGCCTAGCGGGTTTGGGTGGGCGAGCTAGATTCCTGAGCGTCATGGGTGAAGGAGAAACGACTTCTTTAGGAATACCTTCTTATGGACTCATGTGCAAATGAGGCTCATAGCTTTAGAATGGCTGCCTCACAGTTGAGTGGCCTAGCGGGTTTGGGTAGGCGAGCCTGAGCGTCATGGGTGAAGGAGAAACGACATCTTTAGGAATACCTTCTTATGGACTCATGTGCAAGTGAGGCTCGTACCTTAAGAAATGGCTGCCTCACAGTTGAGCGGCCTAGCGGGGTTGGGTGGGCGAGCCAGTTTCCTGAGCGTCATGGGTGAAGGAGAAACGACTTCTTTAGGAATACCTTCTTATGGACTCATGGGTTGGGTGGGCGAGCCAGTTCCCTGCACTAAAGAAGAACAAAAGGGCACTCCTAGTGGAATATTTTCATATGAACTCACATGAAAATGAGGCTGGTACCTTTAGAAATGGCTTCCCCATAGTTGAGGGGTCTAGCGGGCGTGGGTGGGCGAGGTAATTACCAGCACCATGGGAAAACGATAAGGGACTTCTAGGGGAAACGTTCTTATAAAGTGCGTTGCACATGTGACTCGCACGTGTAAAAGTAGATGCCTCATCGTTGAGCGGTCCAGCGGGTTGTATAGGGGAATACGAGACGGGTTTCCTGGTGGAATATGTTCTTATGGATTGCTGTTCAAGCGAGACTCTTATATTTGAAAAGTGCGCCCCTTAGCTAAGTGATCTAGTGTATTGCGTGCAGATTGCTCGCCATGTAAGCGAAATCTAAATTGTGAACGTTTCATGTCATACAGTCTGACATACGCTGCTGAAGCGACTAGAAGCACAATACAAAAATATCCTAAACATTTTAGAGCTCTGATATTACTCTTTAAACATGTGGTGTTTAGATTTGTTTCAGTATTTTTTACTGGTCAAGAGATGGCCATTTGCAATTACATAGTAATCTCTGATCTACATCTGATGATACGCATGCTTTATGTTATTTTTTCACACTGTTATCTGTATCAAATGTACTTTGTATCCTGTATGACTTCGTACCGCAAAATTGATAAGTAGTCAATAAACATACGCATACAAAATAAGGTCTCAAACAGAAAAACTAACTTTCACAAAATGATCAAACATTAGAACACATACTTATTTTAATTGTATCAACTTATTGTGGGAATAATAGTGTGGAAATATTTCAATAAAAATGTAATAATTTGAGAAAAAATGGAAGAACGTTGTTGCTCCTATAATGTTTAAAGATATCTATTCTATTCTCTTATTTGTGAATATTACGCTAAAGCTAAAGAAATTTTGTATGAGTGAGAGAGGAAACATACCAGGAGGGGAAAGCCTGGAGAACAGTGTACTATATATGGAATAGTTATGTTTTGTTCATTGGGTAGACACCAAGTAAACGACTATCTGAGGCCATCAGAAGCAAATGGGGTAAGCAATAAACATCAGTCAGATTTGATTAAAGATGAAAAATGTTGTGAGATAAAATTCCTTGGCAGACTGTCGGTTTAGATAAACGATTTAAAGGTAAGTTTGGCGCTGCTGCGACCTCTCACGATGTCTGTCCATTAGTTTAATTGAGTTCTGCTGGGGTTAATCCTTGCAATGACAGACTGAGGTTGTCTCGTATGGCCGCCATATGGGTTGCATCATGGGAGGAAATTCTTAACCCAATCAGCTTAACCCGTTAATATCGGGAGCATACTAGTGTGAATATTTTGATAGATAGTTCACTGAAAATTGTCACATTGTTCTTGTAGGATTTGTCAACCCCTCTTCAATTTTTACGATTCCTATTAGAATTAGTGACTTTTGTTTAAAATTGTCAGACCATGTGTTAAGGTTTATGATATTTTTGGAAATAACTAGGGAATCAAGAACGGTTTTACAGAACTTTTCGATGAGAGTTGTTTGTATTGAAGTGTTCTAAATAACATTTCTCCTTCAAATATTTTCCTAACTATGAAATAGTTCACCGCAGCGAACATTATGTGTTAACCCGTCCACTTTTGCACCGTAAAAAAATGAAAATATCACGACGCAATGTTCACATCCTCGGTCTTAAAGTAGGGCTGATTGGCAATTTCCTTCTTTTAAAACATTTAAAACAGATTTGTTACACAAAATTGCATGTTTTTCTGATTAGTCCAGCAGCATCGTAACCAATTATTATTCACAGCAGCCAAATACAGACAAACAATATTCATGAAACCTTGTAGGCAAAGGCAAAGTCAAGAAAATATTTGATGGAAAAATGTTAATCAGAACATAAGCAGCAATTCTTCTTTAAATATTTTGTAAACTCAGTCTTACTTTTAAAGTTGTGCTTATCCTATTAAAAGTAATGTCCGGGGTTGCTTCAGCCAGCCATATCGCAGTCGAGCTGACGGCTTCGTGCGTTACAGCTGGTTTCTCGCAGACATCTTGCCGTATACCATTTTCACAACAAGCATTACCACTCATATTATTGGCAAATTACACGTTACACGTACACATGGCGTCATTCTACAATTGGCTTAAGATAATAGGAGCAATGATAAAGGCTCTTTACGTAGATGTTCACTTTCATGATCTGAAACATGTTGTTCTGCACTTTCCCAATGTAACCTAGTAGAACCTCCATAGATTTAACACTTGTAAACGTTAATCACTTACTTGGTCGGTAGGTGTTCAACTACTGGTATTTCGGCATTCGCGGGAAGTGCTTTTAGTTGTCAAAGGAGCAACTCTTACCAGTTTTAAATATATGTATATGCCCCCCACTTCCAGGTCGGCAAGCATTCCTTATTGCAATACAAACCGTATGATGGAAATCAAACTCTCCAACAAGCAATCTAGATAGGAGAAGTGGGGTTGGTTATTGTCAATTCCCGTTCAAAGGAATCGTTTGAACCCGCAGGTATTGATTGCATGTAGTGTGCCTTCGCGGCCATGGCTAGTGGATAGTTAATATTGACTTTACTCAATGTCGGTTCTGCAAGAGTTAAACCAATACGTACTCCTCACACTGTATAGCTGTGAGCGAGAAATCTATACACCTAATACCCCCATAAGCTGCCAATGCACTCGAGATGTGGGCTGGCCTTCAGATAAGTCAGTTAGGGCATAGACTAGCAGCAGGACCGAGGGGGGGGGGGGGGGCGGATCTCTCACCCATCGAGGCGTGGGAGGGGTGGTCGAGAAAGGGGAAGAGATATACGAGCCTGAACGGTTAGCGGGGGGGGGATTATTAGTCTTGAAAGAGGGGCGGGTGCGGGGTGTTATGTTGAACTTCGGATTAGCCTGATATGACACACAGAGCCGTCCTCGAGTGTGGAGCGGAGGGGAGGGATGTTAGCCCAGCAAAGTTTTTTTTGGCCTTCGGATAAACTTGCTACGGACAGAGAACCGACTACTCGAGTGAGGAGATGGGCTGTTTAGGAATCAAGGGTGATTAATAAGCCCGAGTGGGTGGGCGGGGGGGGGGGGGGGGGGGGGTTACTCGGGAAAGTGTGGTTTAAATATGCTGGACTTCGGATAAGCCTTTAAATGTATTTTGGCATTCAAATAAGCTTACATGCAAGGCCACACGTTAGAAGTGTGACCTCGGGTGTACGCCCCCCCTCGCGTCCTTGGGAAAGGGATGATGAGACGCGGTGGATTCAGAGGAGGGGCGAGGGAAGGGTATGGCCTTCAGATGCACCTGCTATGGGGCACCAGCTATCAATGGGAATGGGGTTACACCACTATCGCTAGTGGGAAAGGGGAGGCGCTTCACAGCATGCTGAATACTTATGAACCCCTCTTCTAACAGTCCACGAGTCATCTGATATTGCTTCAATTATGAAAGGTATACATGTCACTAATAACATGAAACGATTGCATCTTTAGAGCAGCTTGCCGCTTAAAATGTCGCATTGCCATCTATCTGATTTGATGTATTAGGACATGGATATATATATATATATATATATATATATATATATATATATATATATATATATATATATATATATATATATATATATGTTACAGTAAGAGTGTCAAACCAGGGATTTAGTCAAATCCCTAAGACTTTCAGGGAATCTGTCAAATTCCTGTTTCACTCAAGGATTCGGTCCCTAAATGTCTACGGATATGACTAAACCCCTAAAAATAGGTGGGTCATTTTTGACTTGTTTACTGGAGACCTTTCAGAGGGATTGTTGAATGAAAATTACCTTTGTTTTATGCTTAGTTGAGCGCTACTTATGATTCCTGATTATCAAAGTAATGAGGTACAAAGTAATGCTGAATAATCAATGCTCAGCCAAAAATTATTGCTTGAAGATGATGATAATTAGTATCTCAGTCAACGTTTATCAATTTCATCATTCTGACCCTCCTATTTTCAAGGATTTAGTCAAATTTCTAAACATTTAGGGACCAAATCCGTGAGTGAAACAAGAATTTGACAGATTCCCTGAAAGTTTTAGGGATTTGACTAAATCCCTGGTTTGACACTCTTACTGTAACACACACACATATATATATATATATATATATATATATATATATATATATATATATATATATATATATATATATATATATATATATATATATATATACATACGTGTACTTGAGGCATTGTGAGTTGACTCATCAATATAAGTACACTGTTTGTATTGAAATATGCAGACGTTTGTCAAAACACATTGATACTCTTTGAGCAAATGACAGGGCTTCTTGTAATACACCATACAGGCACATATATTTTGTTTATGTCCCTTTCTGACGCCGGTAGATTTTTATACATGTAGACAGATCTTCCTACACACGGGACCACTAAGGTATGATGCTTATCAAAGAATGATGGAAATGGCAATGAACGTCATCTACGAATTTTGGTCAAAATAGTTTTCGCAAAGGATGTTGTGCAATCTTTATGTGAGAATTAATAAGATAGATATTTACTTGTCCTATGTATTTTCATTATGATGTACATGTCAAATCTTCTTAGACCAATTGGTTGGAATCGCATAGATGCAGGTCTAGCACAGCACGACAGTAAATCTTATAAGCGCACGAGATGTAATATATCGCAAAAGAAAAACAGGACAGAAAATGACTCTAAATTGGCCTTGGGGATCTAAAAAGATGCCTATCAAAAATTTTGAACATAACCAAATTACATAAGATGACGGTTAGGGATTTGGATTTCTTTGGCTCAAGATGTAATACATTCATAACTGAACTTAGAATTGGCAATAGCATAGTAAATAGCTGGTACCTGTTGTCAAATTATAACATACTTTACACATTGGTTTAATCTCCCTACTATCGTTAACAAATTCCTGTACAATTAAATGCAGTTGACATTATTATCATGTACAGCCTTTTGAACATTTACTCATTATGTTTTTGTTATATGTACATAAAATCATGAATCTGTATATGCATAATGAAACGGCTATGGAGAAATAAAAATCCTGTTGCACATGTGTGCAATTTGAAATTTAAAAAAAAAGATCGATATTTATGACACAATGTGTAACCGCTATCACCGAACTTGAATATTGCATGCCTGTATGCCATTTGCAGGTAAAATGGTTTCCAACTGTGATAACATTACAGACGTGAACTTTTGGTAATATCATCATAGTTTTGGCCATGATAAGGTTAAATCGTGACATGCCAGGGTCGAATGATGGGGGAAACTTGCGATCTTGGAGGAAACCATCAAATACCCCATCAGTATCACAGGCAAAATCCAAATACTCTAGAAATAGGCCTAAAGGCAGTTCTAATGTTCACACACGGCGCAGTTATAAGGTAATTGTAATGAAATTTCTGTTAAATGTCTCCCCTGTTTTCTAAAGCCAGGAAATCATGGTAGATGTACAAGGCATATATCTAAACCATTAAACGACACTTAGAACTGCCCATTTCGACAATGTGTTAAAAATGTTTACTTATTTTGTCATGTTCTCATGACATAGTGTATAGTTTATTTGCATGTTCAGTTTCAATATCCTAAATTATGATGTATCGTATTTTTTATCCTCGGCATAGTCGATAAACATACATACCACATGCATTTCCATATTGTCTAATAAGAACCTCCCACTCATACACGTCCTTAGCTCATCGATGCTTAGGATTTGCTCTTGAAATTGTCATCTGCATCTATACTGCTTTTTATAATAACTTTTTAAATACAAATAATTTTGGATAATATTTGAAGGAAAGTTGTTGGCAATATTCGGAGTAACATTTATCCTTCAAATATTTTCCAACCATGTTTTCACCTGGAAGATTATACAGAAATCGTTAGGCGGCTTTCGGTCATTGCGAGCATTAAGGGGTTAACTGCTCATGTTCGCTTTTAGGTCAGGTCCATCTTCGTAACAATGTCGCACTGCCTTTCTCAATTCCAATGCCCTGATCAAAGAAGACATCTGAAACCGCATAAGGTAATTGCTATTTAAGGAAAAGAGCTTGTCGTAGAATGCCAGCGGAAATTAGACCACTTCCCTCAACGTTGCTTTAAAGAAATGGCCGAGGTACTAAACGACACTGCCTCCATAGCTGAGTGATCTAGTGCATTGCGCAACAATTTTCGGTTTGTGATATATATATATATATATATATATATATATATATATATATATATATATATATATATATATATATATACATATATATATATGATATATACATACATATTTGTGATATATATATATACACACACACACATATATATATATATATATATATATATATATATATATATATATATATATATATATATATATATATATATATATATATATATATATATATACATATATATGTGCGTGTGTGTGTGTGTGTTTGTGTATACACAAATATAGTTATCTTATGGAGTACGTACCTGGTGGAAGTGAATGGTTATAACAAACAAAACGCAGTAAATTTAACATATCTATGTAGAAATTAAAAAAAAGAAACATATATATGAACAGTCAAGCAGTACTTGTTCAAGAGAGTAGTACCTGTAGAAAAAGAAGAATACAAGGGAATGCGCTGATTACAGGGATTAGCCCTCCAGCTACAATTTTATCACTCTGGTCGTAAAATCGCTGGGTGGTATATTTCGATTAATGTGATAGTGCACGCAAATAACACATTTCACGATAGATCTAAACTTGATCATCATGACATTGCCGTTGGTTAGTGCGACATCTATAACAGAAATAGGAAAAAGCACACATTGAAGTAGCAACATTGATGCAGCAGGCTTTATCTTTTACCCTTAATGCATTTTAGATAATTCATTGGTATATAGCTGTTTCCATAGAAGTTGGGATATCTTAATGATGCCACATCTGGTGGTAGAATCAACACCATGGTCTTGCATACAACTACCTATCCACTGAAGAGACGTATCGTGTCAAGAGATAATTTACCAGTCAGAAAGTGTTCATTGGTTAAAGCGGTAGTTTTCCCTGGGTACTCCGGTAACAGTGGCTCACGCCTGCCTGAATGTGACAGAAATATGCTACTTGGAGTAGGCAAAAATGATATGGTTAGCAATGTTAGTGGAAGTAGTTATATAGTAAGAGAAGTGCATGTAGTAGTAGGAGTAGTAGCTTTATTGGCTAAACCATGTGATATATAAGAATGCAAAATAAAGAAGACCAAGATGTAGTAAACTAAATGATTAAGACAAATAAACTGTTAACGATCAGTCTAGCACAGTGCGTGTGTGATATCTAATTTGCTGCTGCCACTGCCACCAAGCAGTTACGATGCATGGCTCCCCAGCGTGAGGTCGCAAGTTCGAGTCTTCGCTGGATTCCCATTAGCGGTTTGGCCTGGTCGCTATATAAATGGGCGGAGTTGTGAAGGGCTGTCTATGGTACTTCGGCAACTGAAAGATCCCTAGATCTATTCGTAAAGAGTAGGGAATTTCTGCCCGGTTCCGGGTTTCTATCCTGTTGCGATAGACCTAACAACATGGTCACAAACCTTACACAGTTCCTAGATACGAGCGAGAGTATCTCACGGCCTACGCACAACCACAGGTACAAACTGGTCCCACAACCACTTGGAATGTGATCGCAACAGCAAGACATGTCTTCAGCCGCAACTGACTTGGTGGAGCTTTATGATCGGCCACGATCATTTGGTCTCACAGAGGTCTTCATGGAATGTGACAAGGCCATAAGCTGTTGAAAGCGATGTAAAAACCAATTCCATTCCTCCCTCACTCCAAGATGGCGTCCTGATTCACGCATGTTGCAGTCGCATCACACGCCTTTATTCACTTATGACTATTCCCTCGGCTGCCTTTGTCATGGTGTAACCTTTCCATTTTCCCGAATGTCGCAAACAAGTAGTGAATGGCCAATCAGCTTAATCGTGTCCCCCCTGTGATTGAGAGGGCACGCATCTCCTGAGTGCGAGCCTGCCTTAGATCTCACGTGCGCTGCG
>OZ012689.1:35654956-35681817 GCA_963942565.1 Maea johnstoni
GGTGGAGGAGTACCGCTACTTGGCATAAACCACCACCGCCAAATCCACTGCCACTTGCAACTTTCTCACATGCCCGGTCGGTCCAGAATTCCGAATTTACATAACACGTATTCTGTGTTTCGATTCATTTTGTCAATGCTAAGCCTAAGCTATGTAGTGTAACCCCCCCCCCCTCCCCAAGCATCAAAAATAACTGATCCCCCCAATAACGACTCTTCCCCTAGTGAGCTGGGCAGCCATGGAGACAAAGACGTCACGGAGTAATTAAAGGTAGTCCTTCCCAACTACGCAGGCGAGACTGCACCTTGACAATCAATCTTAGCCGCCAACGTCGCCATTGTTCCTGCACGCCCCATGTTTCCGCAACACACGGTTTCTAATGTTGCAAAACGTCTAAGACATTGCACGCGTACTTCCTTCCTTCCTTCCCCATGGCTGTTACATTGGGCGATCACAAAGTATGCCTGAGGGAAAGGATTTGATTCTAGAAATTCATTTTTGCACATCTTCGAAACGGTCCCATTCCGCTCATCCCCTTTCTCTTTCTTATAGCATTAGGGAATCAAAAGGTATACAGAGGAAGACCCTGGGTTTATTTTCAGCAACAACCTTTTTTGCAAAACTATCAAATATTGGAAAATTATAAGAGGAAGCATTGAAATTTTGTTTATCATACTCTTTTTAACCACTAGTAACCCGATTATAGTCACCCAACTGTAGTACATGTAGTAGTTGTTGTTGTTGTAGTAGTAGTAGTAGTAGTAGTAGTAGTAGTAGTAGTAGTAGTAGTAGTAGTAGTAGTAGTAGTAGTAGGAGTAGTAGTAGTAGTAGTAGTAGTATGTTTCTACCTTGCAATGGTACACATTACAAAACTCATGCAGACACCAGATGAATAAGAGCAAACAAATCAGTCACTAGAAAGGAAGAAAATACTAATAATACTAGTAATCAGAGGGTCGCTGGTTCAATTCCCGACCGGGGCACTTTGGTCTAGTCCTTGGGCAAGACAGTTTATTCCATTTTGCATACCTAGCATAAATAAGGCAGTGCTTAGAGCGTGTGCGCTATATGCTGCCAGTTGCTCTGGAATATTCCCCGGGGATTGAAATGGTTTCCGTGTGTACAGTGCCTGCTAGGGGAGGAAGGTCGTGTGAGCGCTTCGGTGGATACAAGACTATAAACCGAATACCTTTACCTTTAATAAGTGTGTACGCAATACAATGGACCGCGCAGCCTTGGAGCTGCGCCTTCGTTGCATGATAGAGATGCAGACACATTCTAAAAAGAGCACAAATTCTTAAGAAAGTACTTTTCCAATTGATACGGCTTCGATAGTTTTCTATGAAAACATAATAAATCTTGCTCGCTATCAGTGTAATCGAGTAGATTTAACCAATTGGTTCTAGACTTTCTAGATTATTCTATTGCATAAGTATAAATATTTGCTTTTCGTACTAAGTTTTGATATTCATTTACACCACTTATCACTTTGATTCTGCAATTTTGAGTCTATATTGTCACTGGTCAGTGGTCGATATTATAGAGGTCAGTGGTCGATTTTATGGAGAAAACCAGAGAATGCTGGAATAAAATTGCCAAAACCTCCAGGTGACCGGAAGCTTTCTCACGTGCTGTCGTACACAGGCATGCGCAGTGGTCATCAGGAGTGATGAATCAGAGACGACAGTTTAAACATATAAAATGAACTATATGTTTCAATATGAGAGAAAAAGAAATGAGACAATTTAACTTTAAAGTTCTTGAAATATTTTATTCGTGGAGTGAGTGGGGTCCGAGTATTACATACATTACGTCTGAAGAGATCTGGCAATGAAGGAGTTAAAATTCAAATCAGCGCAAATGCCAAGGCGTCGACTCTACGATGAGAAGTCTGTTTGCCTAAGAAAATCTCCCAAGGCTATTTAAGAGCCAATGCGTCATTTGGAATTACACACATAATCCCTGCGTCTTGAAAAGCCGCAGAATACCCGATCTTTAAGTCTAATCAAAGCTAATCAATCTTCATTGAAAACGGTCCTGGTTTGATAGTATACCTTTATAGGCTTTGGAATATCAATTACGTAGATTAGGGCGAGTGTTAGATTACTTTATTGCAAACTGCTCGTATGATATCAATTACGTTCATGCTCTGAGCCGCATTAGGGCTAAAATATATTTCCAATTACAACGAGGAACAAGAATGACCTTCAGGTAAATTCCTATGACGTGATCTTTTTCATAACCAAACATCTGAAAACATTATCAGCCCAAGGAATTGTTTCTCAGTGGTTTATTGGACGATTCATGGACAATTAGATTTAAAATTTTCAATTTACGTATATTGTCCCAACGAGAGCAAATTATAATGTATTTCAACTACATCATTTAATCTACACATTATAATTCGGCGGTGAAAGCTAAAAATTGCCTGACCCTTTTCCCCGAGTTATTTAAAATCTCTGTTATGTATTAATCTTGAGGATGCATATAAAGGGAAATAAGGTAAGTGTGAAACTCACACTTCCGCGGCAAATGAAATATACAGTAAATTGGTATGGTTATTCTCTGTACGTAAAAGAATTTCTTCTTTTCATAGGTTCAAACCCTAGATATTAATTGTAACCAACCACATTTGCTATGCTGGTCAACTGATCAACTATCTTTTAATATCATCAAATACATACAGCAGCTTGATATACTACCTATTTTCAGGAAAAATGTCAAAAAAGTCACACAAATGCCATTTTCCGCAGTTATTTACATACTTTTGACAGACTGTTTTGGCATTATGTGTGTATCAAACCACCTCAAATCTTAAACCTAAATTAGAAGCATCTTTTCAATTCTCTCAAAGCGAAAATAAATGCAGAAAATGACATAAGTACTTTTATGACGTTTTTTTATATTTTTTCTTGACTATTTATCAATAAATCGTATTTGTGCATCAAACCACCTCAAATGTTATACCTAAATTAGTAGCATCTTTTCAATTCTCTTAAAAGGGAAAATAAATGCAGAAAATGGCACTAGTACTTTTATGACGTTTTTTGATATCATTTCTAGACTATATACCAATAACTTTTATTTGTGTATCAAACCACCTATAATGTTATACCTAAATTAGAAGCATCTTTTCAATTCTCTTAAAGTGAAAATAAATGCAGAAAATGACACTAGTATCTTTAATGTTTTTTTGTATTTTTTCTAGACTATATACCAATATATCCATGGGAAACGGTCCCTTTCACATGGGCACTACAGTTACAAGAGATACTAGATCTAGTATATGTTCTGCAAACGTGATACTAGTATATCAATGTTCTAGAAAAGATAAGGGCACACATAGCTATAGATACAGTATTACGCACAAGTCATATACAATTGCTTATCAGTAGTATATAGTCGGTATCAGTGCCTTTAATGTGTCGAGACTCAATCATTCGCGAGGTGGAACGTACCTCGAAGTCATTAGCTATTGGTATCAGGTTGATATCATAGACATTTTATTTGAAATCACTCATTAATGTGGAGCATTAACACAATAGGTATGATATCAAAAACCCATATATCAAAAAAGAGATAAAGGGGAACGCATTACTATTGCTGACATTTAGCGAAAATTGCGAACTCAGTTAGAAATGGAAGAGTATACTGCAAACACATAATTAGAATAAGTCAAGTTCTTGTTCAACTGAAATTTTCCCTCCAATAAATAAACAGCCAATTTGATGTACCAAACACATAATCTGCATATTCTAATATAGATATTTAGATGTTTTATTAGAATTTATTTATTCATGTTTTGTCTTGGTTATATAATGGTAACATAATTTGAATTAAAAATCATGTTACAGAGTAATTGTAGTAATTGTAAGTTTATTGGCTGCACATGGGATTGTACAAAATCATACAGTTTACAAAATATTTCTTGGAAAGTCGGTCTAAAGAATTGACCTTAAAGAAACACAAAGACAGATGATTATATAGAGAAAGTAACAGCAAAAAACCTGTCACAAATTATAACTTAATACATACTAGGGGTTTATACAAAAACAGAAAGTAACAGCAATAAAACTGTCACAAATTATAACTTAATACATTCTAGAGGTTTACACACACAAGACAGATAAAAAACTTCTATAATTAGGTCTCCAAAGTCTTAAAATGAATTGGGGAGATCCTCAGAGAAGTGTACCACAACATGGGGGTTGTGACTTTTCTTCCCCCCCCCCCCCAAAAAAAGGAATAATTCTAAGCGCACTTTGAGGAGCGAAGGTACAGCGCGAGGCTGTCATAAAAAGAGTTTAATACATACTAGGGGTTTTACACAGTGTAGAGACACAGACTTAGGAGATCTACAACCTAGGGGGTATAACCACCTGAAGCAAATACGCGCTAGAGGGGCGTGGCACCCTTCCTCTATTAATCAGCTTTCACAGAGGAATTACAACATGTATTAGACACGCCCTTCAACGGCGCATCTATATATTCTATATATTCTACTAATACACTCTCCAGTAAGGAGCCAAATATCCACCATTGATTGGAATGTTGCGTATTCTGGTTGTTTATCTCTGACACCTGCCTATATATCGTTGGAATTTTCTAAGCTCTTCTATCTCATCGCCTTTAAGCACCCACAATTCTGATCCATACGTAACTATCGGTACTATTATGGACCAATACAAAATAGAGCATGTGGACATATTGATACCGCATTTCTTAATCCCCAGGCTTGCTACTGCGTTAAAGGCACGGCGACCTCTACTTATGCGATCGAGGGACCTGGGCATTGTGTTATTGAAAAGACAGTTTTTCACTCCAACATGGTCATACTCGGATAGTTCGGGCACCTTCTCACCTCCCAAGGAGAAATTTCGATACCTGATTCCTCTATCATGTTCTTTACGTGTCTCGCCAAAGATCAAAATGGCGCTCTTTTTCGCATTGTACGAATACCTCCATTTTTTCGCATAATCATCTATGATTGAGAGGGACTTATCGACGTTGATCTTAGACAGACACGCAGTTGACATATCGTCGGCGTAGCCAACATGACTGGTGGGGAGGCCGGCGATACTACAACCGAGACCAGAGTTCTCGAGGTCACGCAAAAGGGGATCAATGAATGCGACATACTTCAGGAGAGAGAGAAATCCCCCCTGATGTATGCCGCACTCCATGGTGTACCAATCCGAGTATGATCCTGATATTCTAACTTTGCATTGAAAATTTTGATAGCTGGAGTATAGGAGTCTCCACACACGACCATTGACGCCCTTTTTACGTAATTGATAGAACAGTCCGTCGATCCAGACACCATCAAAGGCCTTGGATATTAATATTGATATTGCAGGAAATTTAGAAAAGTGAACTCTTTCTATTATTGGTATATTCCACCAATGACGTTTTGCCAGGGCAACTGTGCCCCTATCAGCGATTACACAACACAATGCTTAGTACGTATGATCAAAAGCCTTGATCAATGACAAACAAATGCCTCATTTGCCTGTACTATTCATTGCATGCTATGATAATCAGCTGATAGGCATTCCAGAAGCATACGGCAAATTTGCGGCCATTGCATTTAATAACAGACGGCCTTTCCTGCATGACAATTCTATAATTTCCTACGTCTTAGTTTTTTGTTTTCCTAATGATGCCTTCGGGATTGCACAAATAGAGTTAGTGAATACATTAGTGTTGGAGGGCCCATTGTGCCCTGGGCTGATGGTCCAATCAATTACATGCCTAGACGACTAATTCCTGAGCATGTTGAACGCCTGACGCGTACAAATAGCCGTGTCAAGTTTCTACCTAGGGTAAATATCGTGCAGAAGTGGGGGTCCTCTTGGGTATTGACAAACAGCTGTACTGATATTCAATAGTCGTACACACTTCAAGGATGGTATTACAATAACTGTGTAAATCACAAATGAGGTTCAGTTGCCTCCGTAGCCGAGCGGTCTAATGTATTGCACATGACTACTCGCTGTATCGTGGGCGAATTTCTTGAAATGGGGTTATTGACAAACTCTTGGGTATTGACAAACAACTGTACTGATATTCAATAGTCTTACATACGCCAAGGATGGTATAACAATAGCTATGTATATCACAAATGAGGTTCAGTTGCCTCCATAGCCGAGCGGTCTAATCCATTGCACATGACTGCTCGCTGCATTGTTAATGACTATTGTAAGGAATTTGACTGACAGATAAATCACAGCTATGGTGGTTCTGCAACCATGGTCGGGAAATATAATGTATTGCAGGCCTACTGGTTGCTATGTTTTCCTAATTCACAACGTTGGCGGTTCTGAGTAACTCCAATTGTGTAGGTATCAGGGCAGTGATCTGCGATCGTAGGTTAGATGTCCAGCCTGAGATCTTAGGTCTGACCCTGGTGGAGATATTGCCTCAGTGCACCGAGATGTGATGCCAATGCGTAGCACTTGGATGTTATATGATTGATTTAGATATACAAGCGAAACTGGCTGCCAAAGTTCTATACTACTTACGGAGTTGCAATTGCTTTGCGAATAAGCATGACTTTCATCCATCAAACACATGTGATACGACTATGAATATCATATATTAAATCGGAGCAATATACCTTCATATGAAATAAAAATATAAAAAAACCAGAAGAAGCTACAGACAATGACAGTATCAATTAGGGATACCATTTGAATATTACAAGGGCTTCATTCTGCAGAGCTGTGTATGTACACAGGGATGGCTCTGGGAAGATTTTTCATGAGCATAAGTCATAATTAGGCAAATTGCTTGCAATCCATTCCCTCATTATATTGCTAGATATTAGAAACAATTGCTTACTGCCCCAGAAATCAACAGGTTAATTACAGCTCTAATTCTACTTAACGTATTAGCATACTCGTTTGCCAAGGATTTATGTTGCTACTTGGATGCATACACACATCTAAGGTATGGCATATTGTAAAACCTGTAACAGGGAAGTTGGGATTGCCCCAATAGCAACGTGATCTAAGCACTGCTTATATAATTCTCACTGTAAATGTCCATAGTTACAGTATCGATGGACAGGAACAGCATACAAAATAAATATTTAATGAACAAACATGAAAAGATTAAGAGAATAACAGTATCGGATATATATGTAGCTCTTCATATAATTCTTTGCAAAGCAGATGTTTTCATTGACTCCCAACATCCTCCTATTTCCAAGAAAAGTAAAGTAAAAAAGCCAAAAAAAAAAGCAAACATTATCGGATATACATTTAGTTGTATTTAGATAGTTCTCTGCAAAGCAGATGTTCTTTCATTGACTCCCAACATCATCTTATTTCGAAGGTTGAAACAGTCAAAAAAGCAAACGTCTGTAAAAACGTTAAGGCTAGAAATATATGAGTACAGGAATTACCTATGTTCAAATACGAGGGTTGATCCAATAGCCAGGTGGTCTAAGCATGCTAATGGACGGATCACCTTTAAAGCAAACAGTTGTCACTAGTCCTTAGTTCGAATCCAGCTCAAGTTGGTTGACTGTGTACCGTATCTACCTTGCTCCACTTTTCGCCACAATTAACCAAGGACTAGATAATAATTAGCCCAAATATGGCAGAAAAAGTGATGATGAATTAAATTTCAAATCTAAGAAAAAGGTAATCGCTATTCCCAATCCGAATGTGTAGCGATCTAATGAATTTGGTTTGAAATACGAAAAATTGTCAATCGTCACCTCTTCTGCCATTCTAGAATGAATCGTGAAAAGGCAGTTGGGAAGAGAACCCCGACGAAGTACCTAGACACAGTATGGAAAATACTGACTTATCTCAAGTCATTGGCAACTTTCTCACCTGTTCCATTCGGCGCTCGAACATCTAGCCAACAGTGTCGAGATATAACAATCAGTTGTTGCGCAATACATAAGACCAATCAGCAATGGAGGTATATATACATATATGTATATATATATATATATATATATATATATATATATATATATATATATATATATATATATATATATATATATATATATATATATGTATATATATATATGTATATATATATATGTATATATATATATACATATATATATATATATATATATATATATATATATATATATATATATATATATATATATACATATATATATATATACATATATATATATATACATATATATATATATATATACATATATATATATATATATATACATATATATATATATATGTATATATATATATATATATATATATATATATATATATATATATATATATATATATATATATATACATATAATGTGCTTTAGGTAGATTAAATATGATTGGTTATATCGATTTCAATATCAATATATGCATTTGCAGTCTACAAAATGGCACTACAGAGATAAGAGAGAGAAGTATTTAAATGCGCATCACTACTGTTGAAAATTAGAAAAAGATCGTGGCGGAGGTGTTACGAGAAACAACAAACGTTCATTTCAAATCAATGTAGCAACTTAGCTTGCATCTGTTCGCCGTCGACTTTGGACATGATGCAATACGCGGTGAGCTTGTACATGTATAATCATTAGTATTGTTATCATTATTATAGGTAGTTGTATTAATATTATTATCATTATCATAATTAGTAGTAGTAGTAGTAGTAGTAGTAGTAGTAGTAGTAGTAGTAGTAGTAGTAGTAGTAGTAGTAGTAGTAGTAGTAGTAGTAGTAGTAGGAGGAGGAGGTGTATCATTATCATAACCATTATTCTAGCAATGTGATATCACAGTTTCTTTGTTAATGTATGCCGGAGCAATACCCATACTGTCACCCAATCCAGACGCCCTGGTTCAATTTACCTTAAGTGCTGAGGCCAGCGAGTCTCATATAGTTTCATTATAAGACACGACGAGATAATGTATTACCTTCAACACAGATGGGGGCTCTTCCTCGTTCTTCCTGTGGGTCTCTTCCTGCAGGAAGCCTGGCACTATTCATCACACCTTTCAGGTACGTTGTCTTCCTTCAATTATTTGCATCTGGAGAAGATGCAGGAATTTGGGATTTCACTTATCGCCACCTTTTCTGCCATATTTAGGCAAAATAGTGATTAGCTAGCTGGGAGTAATGGCGGAAACCCAAGTCCCCGGCGAAAATCGTACCCTAACCTCAAGTCATTGGAAACTTTCTCACCACCGGTGCATGTGATTAGATATATGATAGGACAACTTTGAACAAAATCCACCAAATTGAGTTACATTTGGGAAATATAAAACAATGGAGTGTTTAACATAAGAAGACCTACAACTTTCAGTCAGGTATTTCTCAAAGTATTGCTTAGTTATCAAAATATCTCTATATTAGATCACAATATGTGAATGTGTTACTCTCTTTTTCCATACTGCTGTGCAAAAGGCTTGGTTAATTCGAAGGTGTTTCCCTTGAATGCAAAAAATCCTTAAAATGGTATTATCTTTCTTCCATAACTTTTACACAAATTGTCTTAAAGACAACATAAGAAAATAACTAAGGATAAAATATGCATATCCTGCAATAGATGGCTCTTCTTTGATATTATTAAAGCCTTATTGACTGCTCCTGAGGGCGCTATTGAATTTGCCACAGGACTGAAGACTGCCTGCCTGGACTGAGGGCCGTAGCGTTGCGAAGTTTCCCCCTTCACTGCACGATACTCTTAGTATTCTTATCTTATCGCAGTATTCTTATCTTATCTTATCTAGTACTCAGTTACCTCTCCTGAACAGTGATAATTGCTTGTCTCAAGCAACAAGACAAGCTGCCACAAATACGATTTCCATCACTGATGATACAGATAACCTCGGTAGGTCAATATCGACGGAAGTAAACAGTATAGACAATGGGAGACCATTACATAGTGTAATTGTTTTTCACCTACATGTACAGCAGATGTTCACTACAAGAGATTCGCAGGACCATTTCCCACCAAAAAGTGTTTAATGTTGGGAGTATGGGGTGTTCACATCTAATAAAACTAAAATGTATATGAAAAACTGTGATCGGGAAAAGGTCTTCACTATATCACGTGTTATCATCTCGGGGGTCTTCATATTAAGAGGATTTACGGTATTAATATCAAAATAAAAATACGAACTCTAAAAATAGCTTTATAGATAAATGTACGTAATGGCCAAGCAGGCAGAATAACTAGACAGGCATCGCGTGACAGCATCTTATGTTTCGCCTTTATGCCTGCATTTATGCCTGGAGCAGCCAGAACAGCTTGACAAATTTGATGATATCTCTCTGACTAAAGCAATATCAAAAAACTATTTGAAGAAGAAATATAGATAAGAAGGTTACTAACAAGTCTCCTTCAAACAGGTTATCAATTTAGCTTTAATTTGAAAGTTATTTTCAAAATTATAATAGGTGCAGACGACACTTGTCGTTGAAATCGCCAGGTATGAATGGGTTAACCAATGCAGTAGTAGTGGCATAGTGTATGGTGGCGACAGGGCAGCGTGTAATTAGTGTTAGCAATGACACCGATGGTGATGGATTGATAATTGCGGATTGACAACCGTACAATAGGGGCAAGAAGGAGGGTCAAATTAGTCATCATTCTCGCGTAGCGCGTGCCTATATTGTGGTAGAAAAATTGTCAAGCGAAAAACGCAGGATATGGTAATGCGGATGTGGATTTTTTCAGCCATATACAGTGAAAGCTGTTATTGTGAACATTTCGGAGATGTGAACACCATCTAATAATGTGAACACAATACCCCGGTCCCATTTAGTATATATATAAGTATATTGTAAATCGTGAAAAGACCTCTAAGTTGTATCCACCGAAGTGCTCACACTAACTTCCTCCCCTAGCAGGCCTGTACACATGGAGACCATTTCAATCCCCGATGGATATTCCAGAGCAGCTGGAAGCATATAGCGCGCAAGCTTTAAGCACTGCCTTATCAATGTTAGATACCCATTTTGCAGCTGGTATGTGGACGCTTTTGCCCTGGTCCTAAAGTGTCCACATTACCTAGGTTTCACTCTATAGCCTAATGTCTGGTATGATGTGTGTTGGACAGTATTCGAACCAGGCCAACTTCAAGAGTGATTGGAAACTGTAAGCAGACGGTGCACATATCCTCAAATACTGCTCTAGGGGCATATAAAGGTAAGGGTTTACGGCCATTTTAGGGGCGTATCTGATAGAAGTCCTAAGGGAGGACTATTCTATACTGTAAATCACTTAAGTATAGCGGGAACAGTAAGATAGCGATAATAGCGCTCTGCCCATATGCGCTATTGTAGTCTTTATTAAATTCTTAATTGAACTTGCTGCTGCTGTTCCCGTTCACCGCTATAATTAAATCACGCTATCCATGGCAGTACCGTTATTACGCTATACAATGTTCACGCCATATTTAAGTGATTTACAGTATTCGGCGGGGGCGGGGGGGTATCCCTTTTAAAATTCTTTTTTCGTCTGGCAGAGGCAAGCAGAGTGAAAAATATTCAGACAAAATACAGGACTTTTATTCATCAAGGCTAGAATATTGTCTTAGGGTTGTCTAAAAAGAGATGAATGAACACATGGATGGGTAAAACTAAAGATGCGTGTACAATTCGAATCTCTGCCTTTCGTCTAGGGGGAAAATAAGCCACCAACTGTAATACCTTACGCGCAGAGGGACGGGTTAGATGACTTGTGCATGAATTAATAAGACTGAAAGTTTGATGGTGATGGTTACATAAAAGTAAAGGTGACGAAAAATGAAAGTTCACACTGAGTATGACTTTGGCTGAATCTATCAATTTCCCCACCGCCCAACTGCATCCATTTCCAGATCCGTGACTGCCCCAATGCCACGTGAGAAGTCCTGACCTATGACGTGTGTCGCCTCAGAGTCATGTCTTGATCAATAGGGCCAAGAGAAAGGTTACAGGAATACGTGTGTTGCGGGACACCCTTTCTTTAACCCATTAATGCGTAGGAGTTACTATGGAAATTTTCGTCTGCAACTTTAGCACTTTTGACAATAATTGTCGAATTGAAAAATATTTCGCAAAATATTTTAAAGAGAGTTCTCAGTAGTGTTCTAAACAATATCCTCCTTGAACTATTTTCTCATTTATGCTCTTACTTGACAATCAAAATTGTCAAGCTGTTTTGGCCTCTGTGAGCAACATATTCACGCCATATGCAAGTGATTATGGCATGTTTGTTAAAATATTTGCGGATGGAATGTTGAAATCCGAACCCAACCCACAACTCTTAATTATTTTGTGAAATTATACTAGATCGAGTACTTACTTCCTAAGTTTCTTTTACAGGTGGGTTGGTTCCACGTGCCAAAGATACTCCCGGCATGAAACAGTTAACCCATTTACGTCTGGAGCATACACATGATCTGATACATATTGACATATCTGGATAACACAAACGTTAAGAGAAATGCCGAAATGAAAATTCTTGTTCTTTCTTAAATGAATTATACCGTATTTAAAAAAGAAATCACTCAAATGTGTTACTATTGGTTTGAACAACCTGTCTTCATCGTCTTTTGAAATGTAATCCCATTTGGGAAATTATTTTTATGTCCAAATTTGTTAGACCTCCTATGCACTACAGATGTAAATGAGTTGATATGTAGCAATAATTTAACGATCATCGAAAACCTCCAAATGCGATGAATGAAGTTTTTGCGCCTAACCTAAATTTTAACTACATCCATCGCTGAGACAGTCAGAATGATCAATATTGCCTGTCTAGAGAGACCACTGGTCCACGAAGACCCATCCTAAAAATTGCACAATGTTTGATACATGCTCTCGCCTGTTAAGAGAGACTTAATTAACCTCTGCGAATATTGGCACCGGATTACTAAGTGTCTTGTATCCTCATTTCGCTCTAGGCTAGGTTCCTCAATATATGTTGACATAAACTAACTGTGCATTTAGGGGCACGCATTTCAGTGCAAATATAGTCACGTGTAATAGGCTTAATAGGCAATTTCTCCTACAAATACTTTCCCAGTTATGCTTTAGCCTGATAGATATTATCAATATCGTCATGCTCTTTTGGCCGCAATGAGCATTAATGCATAGAGTAGTCTTACGGAGCACAGGATTTGGACTTCGGTGAATCCTACAACAATCAATCCCCATCAGACCCCTCGTGCAAGCCATATCTGCTGTACGTACACCCACACAAGATGTTACATTGAAGCCGAATGCCTATTACACTATGCACCTTATATGCGAGTAACACATATTGCCGAGGCTTAAGCATAGATATGTTACGCTATACACAGAGTGTGGCATTCGGTGAAAGCTACATGTACTGTTCATCCCCCACCCCAACCCTGGTGTTATCCATATCCACTGTACACCCACCCCAGATGTTACGATGTAGCAGAATGTCTTACCTTTCTGCGACAATTACCACGAGCGCTCGGCACGCATCCGCCTATTGTTACACCTCACAGCAGCAGTAGCAGTAGCAGCAGCAGTAGCATGAGTGGTAGTGTTGTCAGCAGCAACAGCATCTGTTCCCAGATTCCAACAGGTCTCTCTGAGACTCGGCCAAGCCTGTCACCAGCGTTTATTCCTCGCCTGAGCCTACCTACTTAATTAGCATTATTTGACAGGCGGAGATTTTGCCAAGTGCGTGACGTCACCGCGCGTGCCAGTCGCCATTTTCCCAGGAGGCGGTTTCGCCGGTGTCATTGCGCGGGAAACCTGATTACGTCACTCGGTGTTTTTTTGCGCCACCATGTTTATCAATCCGTTCACATCTGCAGCACTAATATTATAAGATACATGTACATCTTGATGAATTTTCGTAAGGAAGCAGTTTTGCAAAATATTTGACTGGAAGTTGTTAGTTCTGTTGGGTTCAACAATCCCTCTTAAATTTCTTTTTCAAATATTAATCTAATACTTTGACCTCAAAATGAATAATGTGTAAAGATATTCATGATCATTTTTGTTTTGTTTGCTTGTATATATTTTTGTGTAGATAACGTTGGAATGAAGCATAAATTGGCAAACTATTTCAAGGGGGATTGTAGACTGACATTTCTCCTTCAAATATTTTCCAAAAAGGTGCATCTTGTGGAAAGATATATCCAAGTATTCAAGCCTTTTTGAGAGTCTATGGCAATAAATAGGCTAAGCTGTTAACACCTGTAGTCACACAGGTGCTCCAGAAATTAATATGATAAAATATATCAAAAGGTAAAAGTACTTTAAAAAACAAGGGACAAGCATATTTCAATAGATAATGTTTCTTTTTCAAAAAGAAAAAACAGCAGAGTATGTATTAGTCCAGTTACAAAAGATATAAACCCAGGACAAATTGCAACAGATGGTTTTTGTGTCAAATGTATCAAAGGGTTCCCTTTATTTGCGTGAATTCAAAATGGCCGACAATCCTAAATTCAGTGCCCTCTATATTTCTTAAATATTGACCATAGATCTAATTTTGTGAGGCCATAGTTTTGATACATTATTTGGACGCACAATTGTTATTATAACATTACTGAAAAACTATATCCTCACATTTAACCCTTTCCATGCTGATACTTCTTTTGTTCACGGCAGAAAAATAAAAAAAGGTTTTTAAAAAACATTTAAACCCGGTCATGTTGGTACTCATTGGAACGCTCTTGAAGAGTACAAACAGATGAGTACCTATATTCCATGATTTAAGTTATTTTAAAACTTTTTTGCATCATTTTGTATTGGAAAAAAATAGCCGCCATAAGAGTTAATAGGAATTCTACATTTGTACGTGTTAGTTACCCATTTTATAAAACAGCATGACAGCAATGTGTGTTGGTGTGGGTGCAATTGTATGTGTGTCACCCCGTTAAACGCAGTAGGGGCCATGTACATGTATTACGAATACTATTAGGAACCTACCATAAAAGCAATTGTTCTTAGAAGCTACTTTCCCTAATCACAACAGATGCTTCAGGTAGCTTTTTGTGCGGTTTAATCCATCTACGTAAGGAAGTGCACACTCAATCTGACAACTTTGGAAATGAGTCAGCCTATAGAATTCTCTTTGAAGCATATTTGATAAGTGAATGAGAAACAAAACAGGAACATCACATCTCTGTCCATTCTTTTAATAGTACTTCGTTATTATCATATCCTAAATGTGCCAGACTGTAGCTACGTTCCATACCTGAATTACTTAAAACACGAGCCCATGTTAGCCAACCATGAGCGAATTTTGGGAGTATTCTAAAATGTTTTGTTTTGTTCTTTTTGTATATTCTACTATCATTTGTTATTTCAATGTTGATATTGTTGCACAGCGGGAAATGCTTTGTGTCATGTATGCTTTTATACCGTGAAAATATATTCAATAAATTAACACACAATACAATATGAGCAATTAGAGTGAAAAGGGTACACCTACACACTAGATGTATGGAGCTTTACTTCCAAGTGGGTTTTGTGCAATGTCATGATTCTAAGGCAATGAAGGGACTGTAGGTGAAGATAACCCAAGTTAATGAGAGAAAATAGGTTTCCCCCTTCCCGAGTCACTGGCCACTCTCTCACACATGTTGGGTCAATCCCATGAACCTATGTAACATCTAACGGCGGGGATTGGCGACGATCAATACACCAGACCGGTAGGCAATGGGGGAATACCGCAAGACACCGCACCGAGAGCCGCACTGAGTCAGTAAGCGTTTAGTCCATGATCGCCTAGTCGACTGTGATTATCGATCTTCCCCTATCGACTCGAAGACGCAGCAGACAAAATAAACTTATTATGATGTGGGGTATTATCGATACCCAAAGCTGTTTGGACAGAACAAAAGAACAATGGCGGATCAAACGAAACGTGATCCTAAGGAAACAGAGCTAATGAGTGGGCCGCCATTGCAGAGTGAGATTTTCCCCTCGCTGCGAGGCGGCGTTTCCTGGCAGCAGAGCGGCGAGTCAATTTGCGCCGCACTTAATATCGCCCAGTTACGGAGGGAACACATCTCAACACGTCCCCACAGTCATGTTCCTGTTTCCAGAGCATTGACCCGTCCCCACGATCATGCCCCCATCTCCATCTCTTTCTCGTCTTCACAATCCTACTCCATCCCCCACAGACATGTTCCTGTCCCCACGATCTCTCTTTCGTCTTTTTTTATATACTAGTAAACCTTTATTGGCCTCAATAGCAAATAAAATGCTAATCTAGGAGGTACAAAAAAAAAAAGACAAAATAAGACAAATCAAACATTAACATTAAAGTAACATGGAAATATTTGCCATGGTCAAAAGTGACAGTGAGTGAATAACAGAAAAAAGGCAATTACAGGATAAACGCCACTAAGAGAACCTGTTTGAGTCAGATATAAACAGTTGTACTTCTCTGAATACTTTGGTGTTTTTCTTCTTCTGATAATTGTTGATGTCCTTTTAATAAGAGCTCAAGTGAGATTTTTATTCCTGAACCCACTAACATTTCTGAAATTGCATTTATCATCTTAACTCTTATTGGCCTATACTGGTTACAAAAAAGGAAGTAATGATCTTGGTCTTCCACAGAGTGACCACGTGAACATGCAGGATTCTCACAAAGATTCCTCTGATGCAAATGGTAGTTTAAGTTACTAAAACCAACCCGTAATTGGGTGTGTATTACAGATAACCTTCTTTCACTACAATAGTAAAATGTTGGCACTTTTTTAACCACAGTTTTACTCAGATTACTCTTGAAACTGTTCAGTGTGGGAATAGATCTCACAGATATTGGAAGATTATTCCAAGCTTTTAGTGCTGCAGGGAAAAAGGATTTAGAGAAATAATTACAATTTTCGGTGTAAGGTACAAAATTTGGGATTGCCTAGTCTGATATGGATGTTGTTCTGAGTTCAGCTTTGTCAATAGGGATCTGAGATATTGGGGGGTTTTATTATTCACAATTTTGTAGTACAAACTCAATCTATGATGACTGCGTCTTGTTTCAAGTGATACCCAGGGCACTTCAAGGTCTAGTTTATTATGAGAAGTGCCTTTTTTACACCCAGTAACTATTCGAGCAGCATCCCTTTGTAGTTATTCTAACTTTTCTGACGAGAGTATAGAGCAGTTGTCAAATATAACATCACAGTACTCAAGAATAGGTCTTACATTTGCCAGATACAAAATTTCAAGGGTACGTCTGTCTAATTTGTATTTTAACCCTTTCAGCATATTCAGTTTCTTAGTCGCCTTGACTAACAACATATCAATATGATGAGACCAGTTTAGGTTTTCACTCAAGAGTAGACCAAGGTGCTTGTGGTTCTTGACCTCCTGTACAACAATACCATCTAATATTAAAGGGGGATGTCTAGTATTGCTTTGTTTTTTTGAAAATGTGACAGATTTAGTTTTTGTGGGGTTTATGGTAACAGCCCACCTTTTAGCCCAAGAGTTTATAGTTTCGAGATCCCCATTTAGTCGTTCTGCACAAGCATCACAATCATCTACCTCATCATAAACTGAAGTGTCATCAGCATAAAGGGAAACATGAGATTGTAAGTTGTCAGCTATATCATTAATGTACAGTAAGAATAACAAGGGGCCAAGAACTGAGCCTTGAGGAACTCCAGCTGTAATTTGCTTGACTGATGAACACTGACTATTTATGACCACTCTCTGAGACCTTTCACATAAATAAGCTACTTAACCACTTTAAAAGTGAACCACCAATACCAAAAGTTTTTAATTTATATAAAAGGTGTGGATGAGAGACCTTGTCGAATGCGCGACTTAGATCTATAAACACAGCCCTAACTTCTTTTCCATTCTGTAATGATTCATATATCCTGTGTGTAATAAAACATAATTGATTGGCTGTAGAGTCGAAAACCTGACTGTTTAGGGCTAAGTAGATGAAAGTGGTCAAGGTATTGATACACATGGTTGAACACAAGTTTCTCAAATATCTTTGAGATACAAGAAAGGAGAGATACAGGTCTGTAATTTAATGGGTCTTGTGGGTCTTTCGTCTTCACAGCCCTACTCCGTCACCCACAGTCATGCCATCGTCCCAACATTAATAATGCCCCCATCCCCACGGACATGCCCAGTCCCCATCATTATGCCCCCATCCCCATATCTTTCTTTCCATCTTCACATCCCTTCCTCGTCCCCACAGTCAGGTCCGCGCCCCACACTATCAATGCTCCCACTCCCAAGCCCTGCCACGCCCCCACAATTATGGACCTATCCCCATATCTCTTTTTCAATCTTCACAACGCTACCAGGTCCCTACAGTCATAACCCCGTCCCCACACTATTAATGCTCCCATTCCCCCAGCCCTCCCCCGCTCCCCACTATTATGCTCCCATTCTCACATATCTCTTCCCACTTTTACAGCTCAGTGCCTGCGTAATCATAAGATTTAGAGCTTGGGGATTAGCAGACACACCAGTATTTCGTCATACTATATCACTATTGCCCAATACACACGTTTGATATTGCTTGATTGCAGGGGAAAGCCCACACAATTACTCCAAACTATTCTGTCCCTAACAACCGAAAGTGAACGAGAAACGAAGACCATAGATATCCTATCTGGTATACTTGGGAAACCAATGATATCTGACGTTCAAATCGATATATATATATATATATATATATATATATATATATATATATATACATATATATATATATATACATATATATATATATACATATATATATATATATACATATATATATATATATATATACATATATATATATATATATATATATATATATATATATATATATATATATATATATATATATATAGTATGTGTGTGTGTACTTATATATATATATATATATATATATATATATATATATATATATATATATATATATATATATATATATATGTATATATATATATATTTATATATATATATATATATATATATATATATATATATATATATATATAAATCTATATATATATATATATATATATATATATATATATATATATATATATATATATATATATATATATATATATATATATATATATATATATATATATATATATATATATATATCGTCTACTACTATCAGTCCGTGACATATTTCACACTCAATACACACGAGAATCGAAAGCAATGCCATCCCCCACACTTTGACCCGATATCACCTTGGATTGAAGGCGTAGGATAGTGCATTACAGCGTCCTCATTGACAACTTGGCCTCTTGGCTCTACCGTAACCAGATCACTCTATCAAGATAGCTACGCACTGAGCGGCTGCCAACGGAATGAAATTATAATTGATTGCCACCCTTAGCCATACGAGACCATGTACATGTATAGTATCATTTGTCATCAAGTTGTACGTAGAAAAAGCCGCTGTTGAATTGCACCAAATGAAGTGGTGGCTGAATGCAGTTATCAGTCACACTAACTTGAACAGCCTGTGCGTAATGAGTTAGACCGTTCAAACATGGGGACACCCCTGTATATAGCTGAACTTAGAATAACTTGAAATGAGCCGTCTGAAGCCTTTTGTACCCATTCACTATGAAACAAGTATTTGATTGTTGTAAGCATACACATCTAGCTTTATTAGCTAATGAATCATAAAAAAGGAAAAATGTATGACACACGTTGGTTAAAACTGTTGCTGTTTCCTACTTTTAGATTTCCCTTCTCTCTCCACCTGACGTGTCTTTTTCGGCAGCCTCACTGACACCCTTGAAATACAAGTATCGTTACCTGAATATGTCTAGGTATTTTCATTGACGAAGGATATACTAGTAATATTTTCCTCATGCAAACCAAACCAGGGTTGCTTTCTGGGCATGAACGGGTTGAACGGGTATTAATTATTCCATTCAATGAAAAGTCCTAAATCACTGACCGCATAGGGAAGGGTTGCAAAGTACTTAATGTCTCTATTGATCTGGGTATCCGCTGAAAGGCTCTTAACAGGTTAGTTTGCAGTTTAATTTTCTGGGCAGTATATGGCAATATATGTTTTACCAACGGCAATATATGTCTTTGAAGTATGGATTCTCAATGATAATGATATTAATGAGATTGAGAAGTTCCAGCATTATTGTATGTGCAGAAGAACCCAACATTTTACACAATTATCACCAACATGCTCATGTTTTACAGTTAAGGATGGACTTATGTATACCAATATATGGATTAAAATGCTATTGTTCGCTTTCTCAACAACCTGCTTAAAAATTGAATATTGGATCAAACAATTATTTAAAGCTAGAGCTAAGATGTTTAATGACAATATTCCGCAAGGCATGGTTAACAATTTAAGAAATTTTATCTATGACATCCTAGATATCAGCATAAACGTTGGTGCCTTGTGAAGCACTCATGAGAATCCTGTTTGGAGTTCAATTCATGACTAAAGATAGATGGATGGAGAGAATTTAAAGTACTGCATGGAAGATAGAAGAAGACTATGGGCATAAGGTTTGACCAGTTTTGAAAAGATTTGAAATCCCTTTACAAGAAACTGGTTAATTCTAGGTACCACATGGTGGTTTCTATTGGACATGTATCCTAATTTCATAGGTGTGTGTGAGGACCTAGCAACATTAGTTTTCAGGGCCAGTAAACTCAGATGTGATGATAGTAAATTTCAATAAATGTCATACTGTCGCAGAATGTGTTCCTTATGTGATCTCGGGTGCGAAGAAAACTTTCTACGCATTGTTACGCAATGCCAATAAGTAGAAGCATATAGAAAAGAAATGTATGACGCAATAAGCCTACGAAGAGAAGATAATAATTTAGCTTTTAAAATTGTAACAGGGGAGAATGTTTTCTTGACTATGTTTGGAAAGCTATAGCAGGTGTACCCAGTGACGAAATGGTTAGACGTTGGTGTGTCACAGGACACTATATTAGTTGCAAGTACAGATATGTGCTAGAGAACAGATTAACAAATGACCATTCCATCACGTGAAAATCTAGCTTAATAGCAAGTGATCTAGGTAGATCATGCAGGACCTGTGTGGGAATATGGTAAGCTTTAGGATAGAATACTCTGAATTTGTCGAATAACCTTAACACTATGTTATGGTAAATACTGGCATATAGATATACCTTTCCTCATGTTTCCATTTTCAATCCTTATTTTGATTCCTGGTAATATATTCTCTGTTTTGTTTTTCTTTTGTTATGTACATGTACACTGCTTAATGTATTACTTTCAACTGTTGTTTATTATGCAGATGTAATCTGCACGTTTTTTGCAGTTTGTCTGCAGTCAATAAATAAACATCCATTCATATATACATACATGCATAAAAGATACTCAATTATAAGAGTGGCTGGGATTCAACCATGCATACCAGATTGATCTAACTCTGCTTTATTTACGCAGGTGGGTATGTGACGCAATATTGGTCCCAGCTAAAACCAATGAGGTGAAATTGCTCATGTATGTAATGTTATGACTAGTCTCTACTTAATCTCCCAAGACACCTTGGAGTCAGTCTAATGAACCAAACACCTAACATTACAATACCCGTGATGACAAAGCTGGAACAAGTCCAAGGTCTGACAACAAACAAATCTCAGGTGTCGTTTCCTTTGATCCTTTGATCTTTTTATATTGCACTGAGAGAAATGGTACTGAGGGAACTCGTACCTATACAGCAATAGTGTTGAGAGTTTTCATCAAACAGCTGATTGAAAGGGCTGCATACTAAACATCTGGACTTCTGTGGCAATCAGTGACGTCATAACAACCTATGATGTAGAATAGCTCATAGTCTATGAAATAAATAGTTTTTCATATATCACCCTGCTAACCACACACACATACACACACATACACATATACTAGATGTGTGACAAGTAATTGATGCCAAACTAAACTGTTATTTCCTAGTGTAAACTTTACCCAATACTTCTGAAACTTTAAGGCGTGTAAATAATGATATTGAAATTTGATATTTCCAATACTAAAAAAAGTGAAATGTTTTAAAACGGTTGCCATGGCAACAAGAATTTGACAAAAACGGTTGCCATGGTAACAAGCGTATGTGCTCCAATTCTTTAATTTGATGATTTTTTATGATTAGTGGGTTCAACAGATACTTTTCTCAAAATTCCATACATATTGACAAAGGAATGGATTAGATAGAGACAGAAGACCGAATAGGGTTGAAGTTTCTACTTTATGTTCAATTCAAGTGAAATGCAGAATGCAGAATGAATGAAGAAGTTGCAATGCTTACAGTTTTCTATATCGAATGCGATATTAATGAATTTCTTTTGAATGACTTTTCCAATGTTTATGAAACTTTGAGGATTGTAAAAGATGATAATGAAGTTTAACATGTTATCAAGAAATAGCATAAAGCGTTCTAAAACGGTTGCCATGGCAACACAAAAATTCAAAACCGGTTGCCATGGCAACATGCATATGTGCTTCAATTCCAGAATTAATGGGCGGTTTCTCATCAGTTGTATCACTATGTCCCTTTAAAATTCATACATATTGACAAAGGAATGGATAAGTTAGAGACTGAAGATGGAATAGGATTCAACTATAAAATGTTTAATAACCTATAATATGTTTATTAAAAGTGAAATATGCAGAATGACTCAATGTTCACAGCAGTTCTCATGCTAGGTTGACATTCACAGCATTCATCAAGGATTTTTCTTTAGGCTTTAAGAGCAGTGTGAATTATCACTTACGCTCTAGGGACCCATGTCAAGGGTCTAAATGCTGTATAAACTTAGATATAGCAGCAGAAAAGGCCATATCTTTATTTGAATGTATCAATGAATACCATCCTCCATTCACCAGGATCACATTCTTGAGAGCATTGTATATTATCAATTACACTCTAGGAGCCCATGTCAAGGGTCTACCGCTAAACACGCAGAGGATGATAAAATCTAAAGTTAAAATACGTGTTCATCCAATGTCAGTGTTTTCATAAAGAAGGGGTGTTTATTTAGTGGAAAAGGGCAGCATTTTTATTAGAATAAGGGTGCTTTTTTGGCCAGAAATCAGTGCTTTAGGGGTATTTTTAAATTTTGATAACGAGCGTATGCGCCCCCCTAAATACCCAAGTGCCCCCCCCCCCCACCCCCCCCCCCCACGGGCTTTTCAAGTAATTCAACGATGTTCAAAATCTAGTACACTGTTGCAGAAGAAACAGCTTGGGCTGAAACATTTCTTTCCACAGTAAGATAAGGTTTGAATTTAGGTAAGGAAGTATATAAAACACGGCTTGCTCTTGACGGTTGACTTCAAAAGTTCTATGGACCATTTCCTATCATGTACATCCGCGAGCAAATCGAACTTCTACTTAAAGAAAAATTGATATTTTATAAAGACAACTAATCCGCTCACATAGCACTGATATAAACATTCAGACACATCTTACCCAATCCTTTACTTTCTATCTAGGCCTACCTCTCCTCGCCGTCATTATTTTGATATCAGTGGCACCCTTTTTTTTTTGCATTTTGACAGCATTTCAATTTTAATTTATGAATTTATAAATTCTGCCCGCTAGGATATTTAGAATCAGAAAAGAGACCACCATTTATGCACCAGTCAATTGAACCTCCAGGAGGTGGGGGGGGGGGGGGGGGGGGGGGGGGGGGGCGGGATGGGGCGGGGATTGTGCACCGACCTTCTGCACTATTTTGCATAGTCCCCGTCCCCCGCGGCACATTTTTTTGTCACTAATCCCCGCCCCCGGGGCGTATTTTTTAAAGGGGCCCTAAAGGCTAGCATACATATCAGCTTACATTAAAGTAATACACTTCAAGAACATGATGCTGCCCTTCTTTTTCTCTCAGTGATCCCTTGAGGGGAGATTTTTGCATATTGCCATGATCCTGCCCAGCCCCTGGCAGCCACTGACTGCGGCCATGTTTTTCAATTGGGTGGCAGAGATCACTTCCTGCCCCTAGCTCTGTGCTTATCTCATGCACCACTAAGCTCCTTTGCTACCCAATAACACTGACTACAGTGGGGTGTGATGACCAGGATTCACAATGGCGGGCGGCCTTGGATCAGAGGAGGTGCTATTCACTAATTGCAATTTTAGATTTCTCTTTGTGTGGAGCTCTAGGGCTTCCCTGTTTATGACAGATGTTGAGCTATGTTCATGACCTTTCATATAAACCTATGATTTGTTCTTCCCCAAGGTCCCCTTTAAACCATATTTTCTATCCATGTGGGCATCAAAATTATAATGAATGAATTTGAAAATAAACTTTTATTGTGTTGATTTGTACAAATGTAGGAACATCCTAAAAAAAAACTATCATATTGAGGGCCTTCACGCACCTCATGAAGATTGTCTTTGTTGAAGAGTCCATAGCAGCTTGGTCTGTATTATCGTGAGAAATTCCAGCCACTGTACATCCTCATGCAAACTATCAATTATTATCTGGTCAGACTACCGGTATACCACGATTGGATTTTAAAATGGCTATTTCATTTTTAGATATTTCTGGCATATATTAGCTTGTGCAACCCTTCTAAAAAAAGTGCTTATGATTGGCATAAACATATGTACTGATACCTTTAAAAAAGTTCCACTGGATTGGTCAGTTTCGAAGTTCATTTGGACGAAATTTGCGATGTGCGCAAGTTGTGTGCGCAACTTGTTTCTGCAAAGTACAAACAAAGGCGGCAACCTCTATCGGCGGAATTTGGGAAAGAATGACGTCACTGTGAGACAGAATCCCGTCGTTACTTTGTGACTGCTTTAAAGGTTAATGCAGAATGATTAGGGAACGCACTAGTGCGTTGCACGTACTTTTGACAGTCTCTTACCACGCAACATGCGCAACCACGAACAAAATCCTCAGTGCAACAAATGCTCACACGACGTCATGATTATAGTAGCGGCGATGTTCTCTATGTTCACTAAAAAGATAAATTATCTGCATCTCTGTGGGTCAACTTTAATGCAGTTTAGAATGTTATAACCGCCACAACTCATTCTACTTGCCATTTAATCATTTTAAAGCTGTTGTGAAATGACGATGTTGCGATAACAGGGTGCAACATAGGTTCCAAAACGTTACTTGCCGAGCGGGGCAAGCTGCCCCTAAAGTTATCTTGCCCACGCTGGCACTTCCACTTGTCCCACAACCCTGTTTAACTAAGGTCAGTTACATTGCGAGGACTCTGTCAAAGGACATTTCTTGCCGAGCGGGGCAAGTAAGGGTCTTGTTCTGCTTGCCAGATTGCCGTTTTTTGCCGAATTCACTTACAACGGGACAAGTGGTTATTTTGCACGCTGGACAGGTTGAAATCGTAGCAATTGTTATGCCATTAATTTTTGGTCAATCACTACTCATACTGTGTTGTTATTTCACAAATATTTTCACTCAGGTACAGAGGGGGGCCGCACCCGCGTTACGTATTTCGCGGGAAAAGGGGTCTTTTTTTTAAGACCTCTGCATGTCCGCGATTTTGTAAAAGAAGGGTACTTTTTTGTACCCAGGTACGAAGTATGGGGGTCAAAATCCCCTTACAATCCACGAAATATACGCGGCTCTGACGCCGAGTGACTCCCGAAGTGACTGGGCTTCCTAGTTTGCAGCCGCTAAACACGCAGAGAATTATAAAATCTCAAGTTAAAATACGTGTTCCCGTTCATCCAATGTCAGTGTTTTGATAAAAGAAGGGGTGTTTTTTTAGTGGAAAAAGTATTTTATTAAAATAAGGGTGCTTTTTTGGCCAGAAATCAGTGCTTTAGGGGTATTTTTAAATTTTGATAATGAGCGTATGCGCCCCCCTAAATACGCAAGTCAATACAACAAGCACAACAATCAACAAAGCTCTGAACGACTTATCACGTGATTTCATACAGTGCGCTGATTGGCTCATTTGAAATACGCACATTTCCGTGTTACGAATAGTTGCGTAATTCTGAAATTAAAACTCCTCAAGGGCAATTTCCTTTAAATAAAAGATATTAATCAAAAATGTGTTCGGTGAATATTTTAATAGAGATTGTTGGCTTCTACATGCTTCAAATTCCAGAGAAATTGGACAAAAGGTGAAAAAAATTCTTAAGCGGTCAAAAAAGGGTACAATTTCCCCAAATTTGACCATTTCCTTGGAATAAAATTATCCACAAATTATTTTTCAAAAATGTCTCTTAACAGTTTTTTGAGCCCCTGGCTGATCTTCAATTGAGCCAAATTTGAAAAAAAATGGATCAGCCGTTTTCAAAATTCACCGAAGGTGAAATTTATGGCTAGAGGTTGCACTACGGCAAAAGACGCTGGCCGTTACAATGTTGCAATATCGCGCGCGTGACGGGGATTCCCCAATAAACTCACTGGGAAGTTCCCAGGTCGCGTACTCAACGCTTTGATAGTAAAATCTGTATTTAGGTGTTGGCATCAATTACTCGTCACACATCTCTAGTATATATATATATATATATATATATATATATATATATATATATATATATATATATATATATATATATATATATATATATATATATATATTATATATATATATATATATATATATATATATATATATATATATATATATATATATATATATATATATATATATATATATATATATATATATATATATATATATATATATATATATATGTATATATATATATATATATATATATATATATATATATATATATATATATATATATATATATTATATATATATAAATATTTATATATATATATATATATATATATATATATATATATATATATATATATATATATATATTATATATATATATATATATATATATATGTATATATATATATATGTATATATATATATATGTATATATATATATATGTATATATATATATATACATATATATATATATATATATATATATATATATAT
>OZ012689.1:35682017-35684517 GCA_963942565.1 Maea johnstoni
CTGAAAGATAGTAACAATCTAAGGGAGTCTCTCATCCTATTTGATTTGGGAACTTTACGGTCTGGGTATTTATTGTACAGTATTTAGTATAACAATGTGTCCATAAATTTGCTTTGGTCTGCAGATCATGTTCATCATGAAACATTTAATAGGACACACTATCCATATGCTTAGATGAAGAAAAGTTTTTATTATCTAAGCCATATGATAACCAGGCATATGAATGAGTCTGTGGCTTTTAGGCGAATCCCTACTCTCTTTAGTAATGGAGTTGCTATCGTTTATATTCTTTTACTAACAGGCACTCATCCTCAGCTGAGTTTTCTATGAAGTTTGTTGGTACACCGGAAGAAGAAGGAATATCAGCTCTCAGTCTGTTACCACTTTCCCTGACATAAATGTCCGCTACTGTATGCATTGCAGCTTAGATGAAGAAAGAATGTCATTTATCTAAGATTGCAATAATCACGTATTGTCTACTACGCCATTTTCACTGGAATGAAACGTCTGTACGTTAATGAGGGATCCGCCGTGGCCTAGTGGTTACGATGCCTGGCTCCCAAGCGTGAGTTCGCAGGTTCGAGTCTCCGCTGGATCCCCAAGCGGGTTGGCCTGGTCGCTCTATAAATGTTCGGCGTTGTGGAGGGCTGTCTATGGTCTTTCTGCAACTGAAAGACCCCTTGGGACTATTCGTGAAGAGTAGGGAATTTCTTCCCGGTTCCGGGTTTCTATCTCGTCGCGATATGACCTAAGCTGTTGAAAGCGACGAAAAGCCCAATTCCTTCCTTCCTTCCTTCTGTACGTTAATGATAACTATCGTCATAGTTCCGAACATATTTGAAATAAATCATTAATTTTATTTGATTATGATGCCAACCCGACTGTTGTAGGGGGCGTGCTGCTCGCATACGTGGCGGCGCCATTGATGACATTCCAAGTAGGTACCCGGATGTAAGGCTGGAGATGGTAGGTAAGGATTCCAATATGGTGGCGACCATAGACCTTGACGCTGAGCTATTTTCATCCGTGCTGCCATCTGCTTCTTCCATTTTGTCCTGGAATGTAAATAACAAATTGCTGAAATACATTTACCTTGCGTTTAATTGAACGTCCAGGTTTTACTAAGTATATATTGCGTAAGAGATATGTTGGGGAGTAACATAAAATGTACAAAAGTCCTTGGGGAAAAATATTCAGTGTTTTCAACACCTTCGTATTCCACAAATCTGGACGAATGAAGGTATATTGTTTTTGCTCCATTCGAATTGGATTAGCAATTTCTCTCGGAGCTAATGTTAAAATGTGAAAATGCCTTTTTCAACTTCATATTGAGCAAAAATCAAAATGGAAAAAGAATTTAGATACGTCAGGTATTTTAGTGGTGAATGGAAACATGTTCACTTCCCGTTTCACCAGTCCCAGGTAATATTCGATATAGAGAAAAGGGACAAAACTGTTCCTGCTTGTGTGCATGCCTTTCACAGGTCCTATGATACTTAGTCTGTTTTCCCCTTCAATGTCCTATGATGACATAGACCGTCACAGTGGTCTTATTATGAGTAAATGCTGAAAGCTATGACATTTTAGAAACCTAAATATGAACCTATATTCACAAAATATTCCTATAAGCCATCTGAATATATTCCAATACGTGTCAGACTACGCAATTAGGTCAAAAAGAAAATGCACAAGAAATAATGAGGTATGTACACACACACACACATACATACACACACATATATATATATATATACATATATATATATATATATATATATATATATATATATATATATATATATTATATATATATATATATATATATATATATATATATATATATATATATATATATATATATATATATGTATATATATATATATATATATATATATATATATATATATATATATATATATATATATATATATATGTATATGTATATGTATATGTATATAATTTCATATGCTAAAAGCTTACCTCTATTTTGGAACCAAGTTTTGATCTGTGTCTCAGTCAAGTTCAACAGTTGTGAGAGCTCCATTCGCTTGCTCACGCTGAGGTATTTATCTTGCTGGAAATTAATGTAATACATTTATATATTGAAAGTGTGAAATAACCGATCTGATATTCATAAGATGTGCTATGTATCTTGCTGAGACGTGAAAACTTGCATCTTTCATTACGAAGATATATAGACTACAGTGCAGTTTACAAACACTATTGGTAGTGATCTGAATTAACTCAGTAATACATGTCATGCAGATTTCTTGGTCCGGCAACGTTGAATATAACTTTAAAAATCAGCAGTTATATCCAAATATGTTTGTAGGGAGAGGGGTTAGTGACAAAGGGTCTTTACAAATACTGGTATGGCGTTTAATTTATGAGGGAAGGGGTGGTCATGCATCAACCCATATATCATGCTCAAGAGCTCCTCAACTTATTTTCGTAATCTTCCATCTCAGATACTCCTGCCAATAATTTGTAATGTGAGAAT
>OZ012689.1:35689517-35697017 GCA_963942565.1 Maea johnstoni
TGAAAGGGCCCGATGAAGAGGGAACGATTCTGTCGGTAGAGTTTTTCCGTTCCGGTCCTGATTCTGGTTCCTGTCCCTCTACAGAAACGGCCGGACTTCCGCAATCCTCCATTTCGCCTCCACTAGCCATGCTGGATGTTTATAAATGAACTGAATGCACCTTCTGTTTATTCGATTAGCAGTCGATTGATTATATGGATGCTGCAAAAATAAACCACATTATATCATTAACACATAAAACTAGCATGCATCTAAGACAACAATATAAAGTTATAAACACATACAAAAACGCATACTGGTATAAGGAAAGGGGCCTTTAAAAGGAGGAGTCTACCTTCATGCATCTTTTTCTTTAAAAGACATTATGTCAAAAGCAGTGGTTATGTTTATGCAATATGTTTAAAACCTGTTTGTTAAACCTTTTGGGACTTCTGTATACTGTAAATGATTGTATTTTAGAAGGTAAATTGCCGATGAAGATGCAATAAATTCACTGTTTGGGTTGTTTACTTGTTACACTTTCTTTCGTCAGTAACACTTTTGGGATTATATTATGTTTACGCCCGCCTGAATTACGAATATTTGTATTGCTAATTTTTCCTTAAAACTGCAAGCGTGATTGTGCGGTTTTGCCCTATATTAATCAACTTAAATCATTTTGATTAGATAATGACGGGTCATTTGATTCTTTGAACCAATAACTGGTATACAGCTGTTTTACAATACAATACGCAGGTTGAGACAAGGGGGAGAGAGCAATAGAATATTACACAGTGTAAGTCGGTTGGAATGTTGCAATCTTTAACAGTCCGGACATTATTCGTATGCCTTTTTAGGCGCTCACTTTTAACAACTATCACTTGAATTAAGCTGATGGAGACCTGGAATATAGCTGGTTTACACACCTAAAGCATGTACAAATATAGTTTAATGTCCAGAGAATGCATTCTATTATTATCTGTGGCTGTTTCTGATTTTCTTTTCTTTTTGCGAGAAAGAAACTAACCCTAACTAACTGAACTAACTCCTAAATGGAGCCAACATACAATTAATAGACAACTGACTCATGACCAAAACTGACATCTGACAAAACTCTGGATAGCGAGCTGTTCCTTCTTACTGTATACAGATCCTTTTTATATTCGTGTTGTTTGCACCTATATTGCTGTTATCTTCGCTTTCCATTGTGAATCTCATCTTATACGTGTGCTATGTATCTAAACTTTTTGTATCTGCTATGTATCTTAATTTTTTTGTTGCTATGTACGTTGCTTACACCGTACGATTATATGTTGTATGTGTATAACTTTATTTTTGATGATACTGTCAATACATATACAACACAATACAATTACGCTATTCAAACATTAGATGTTATATCATTAACTGTGAGGAACACTACAGTCAATAAATGATACATAAATACATACTTTGGTAACGAACACATCCATTCAAAGCATGGCGGTTTTCGACTAATAGAAGTGTTATTTTTATCGAGAGTAAGTATACACCGCAGTATACACCGCAAGGTTATAAATTGTGTTAAAACAAATTTTTAAACTAAGTTCTAAATGAAATATTTCATGTAACAAAGTAATATACTATATCGAAAGGGTATGAGCAAATGAACCAAGTTTATGAAACACTCTAAGGTTTTAGTTAGTAATATTATTTTTAACTTGGAAATTCTGCCCATTCAACCTTAAATCTATCGGTAGTAACTAACCTTTTAAGTCGTGATTGACTAATAAACCACAAATAGTAGTATATGACAAAGTGAAATCACAACCTACCTTTCTGTATGTGGAGCGATTATTCCATGAAGACTCAATTCAGTTGATGTTGCTGGACCATTCTTTGTATGGAACCATCCTCTCCTTGCTGATGCGCAAATGTGACTAAATTGTCTTTAAGTTATTTTTATTACACTAACTGTAATAGTAAATGTTCCTTTTGCAATCTACAAAATAGTGGTTCCTAGGCCTATCTTCCACTGGTGATGCTGGCGTACTAAACAGTTAGAGGTGAACAGAAGCCGCTCTGATAGGTTACTTCTACCCCAAATCAAAATACCAGATTCTCTTATGAACTTCCAATTAAGAAAAGAAGCGCTACCGGTTGTCCGCGAGTAGGTGGCGTCGTAAAGGTTATTGTCTCTTTCCGATTCGAGTTCTTTCAGTTCGATCCGAGACCGGATGTTAAAACTTGCGGTAGACAATTGCGATCCTTTTCACTCGGATGCAGCTGAGTGGCGATTTCCCAAATCCAATTCGTCGACAACCACTCTCGATTTTTCACAATTGTCAATTTTCGTGTGGTGGTCACCTAATATCCGAATACTTCCTGGACGATTCGTAACTACCTGAAATGTTTACTTGTAAATGTAGTGTGATGTTGTCTGTTCGCGGGCGGGGTAGACCCGGCTTGGCCAGTTGCGCGTCAAATACAGTTGTGGCGGGACCCTCGCCCAGCTGCCCGTCTTTAATGGTTGTTTGCGGAACTTTTCCTTAATCCGTCGAGTAAATGTTAAGGTAGGACAATTAGCCAATTGAATTATCCAATAACAGGGCGACGACGAAACTCTCGGATGACGGTGCGTGCGAGGTGCCATGGTTACCCTGGGATACGTGACGTCACTTACATGACCACGCCCCCAGAGGTATTCGCCACCCGATCACTGGAAGGTAAAGCGCATATCTTACGCCAACCTGATGGTTTACTTCTTAACCATAAAGTCCATGGCCATGCAAAACTCACCAACTGTGGATTCGAGAAATTTTAGGAAGTTTGAACTTTACATTAGTGTTCGTAGAAGAAATATCTCTCTTCATTTTGTTCGAAGCCGTTTGTGAAAAAAAATCACCTTTCACGTGACTGAAGACGTTCTCTGTATCAGCGGTAACCATTACTTCAGTAACTACGAATCAACCGAATAAAACTAAAGATAAATTAACTAATCGCGCTTCAGTTTAGTTCCCATTCATCACTGCAGACGCCCCAAAAGGCTTACTGTTCTGAAGATATATTTTCGACAAAAACATTATTTGCAAACCAATTAGATGACAAGTATCAATTATAACCCTACATAAATCCTCCATCAAAATGTTTACCAAATCATGCGTTATTCTCATATTATATTTATAAATAGCAGAGTATAAAAAAAGACACTTTTCAATGGGATATAGGAGTGAAAGTTCAAAATATAGATTTTGCCCTACCAAATAACATATAACTGCTTTGAGATGTGAACGTTATATGGTTCTTTAAATAGGTGTGTTATTCTTTATGCGTTCACACACTATCCCTACATGTATGCCTGTAACCATAATATACATGCAACCATACAATGTATGTATGTATGTGTGGTATGTATATTTATATACACAAGTGTGCATATATATATATATATATATATATATATATATATATATATATATATATATATATATATATATATATATATATATATATATATATATATATATATATATATATATATATATATATATATATATATATATACATATATATATATATATATATATATGTGTGTGTGTGTGTTTGTGTGTGTGTGTGCTGAACTTGAATAATTGTGATCCATTTGTTCATATCGTCTATGGGCTGGGTGGGTTTTCGTGTGCATGAGATGTGCCGTAATTTACTCTCCATATTGTAGTAGCTGGCTATCCCACAGATAAGACAACTGCATTGCTGATGGTGGCATTCTGCTCAGGCCTTGACCACAGAATGTCATATAATAATAGGATTTACTGTTGTTGGAAGCATGCATGTGTGTGACACTCCCTTTGTTGATGGAGGAGGTGTCTTCATTGCTTCGTGAGCTCAACAGCATTGAATGCTAAACCTCAGTTAGCCAATCTCAGCTTACGATCTTCAGGTGGGTTATAATAATGCAAGTTGGTATTATTCAAAGCAGAATATTTTTATCAATATGTGCAATATTTGTTACATTACACACAGTGACAGAGGGGGTTGGCCTGGTCGCTACATGAATGTGCGGTGATGTGGAGGGCTGTCTATGGTTCTTCTCCAACTAAAAGACCCCTTGGAACTATTTGTAAAAGAGTAGGGAATTCCTTCCCAGCTCCGGGTTTCTATCTCGTCGCGATATGACATAAGCTGTTGAAAGCGACATAAAAACCAATACCTTCCTTCCATCCTCAGTGAAAGTTTCCTTCCATCTTATGTCCTTGGGTTACCTTAACTCTGTTCCGGTTCTTAATGTACCGGTAATAGTTTCCAACTCAACCTGTGTAACATGAGTACATCAGGTAAAACCTGGCAATACTTCCAACAACAGTAAATCCTATTGTTATTTGACATTCTGTGGTCAAGGTCTGAGCAGAATGCCACCATCAACAATGTATTTATCTTATTACTGGGAACAATGATAAAGAACATAATATGCTCAAGTGTCTCAATTTAGAGAAAAAAATAAAATACCCACCTAGTTGAGATGGTAAATTGTTTGGTATAATAAAACAAATATGGCATCCGAGTGGGGGTGACATTATACAAATATGCCATGCCAGTGTGGGTATCCTGATGGAATGTCTCCCAGAGGGAGGATGGTTTTCCCTCGGGCTCCGCCCTCAGGGAAAACCATCCTCCCGAGGGGAGACATTCCATCAGGATACCCACACTGGCATGGCATATTTGTTTTATTATACCGAACAACCCCCAATTTGGTAAAATATCAATGAAAACAACAATGACTGCCGGTAGATCGAGTGAGAACAGTGGACGTTTTGCCGGTGGACATTTCGCCGGTGGACATGATGGAATGGCCAACCTTTGTAAGCCAATCACTGCTTGCGATTTTCACGTGAGGTATAATAAGATGGAATGGATCCCCCCTGGCTTCGCCCTCGGTGAAAACGATCCCCCCCGGGGATCTGTTCCATCACATTATAAAATAAGGGGAATGTCTCCCCTTATAAAATAAGGGGGACGTGTGGATCTTTCTATGGATACCATGCATCTAAAGGATCCTTTGGTCCTCTTTGGACCTAAAGGCTCTGCTCTTTCTCTTCTTTTCCTTCTTTAGCTTTGTCAAGGTTCTTCAACGATGACCACCCTTTGGTAATATCTTATTCCACTAAATTGTCTTTGTGTGCCAATGTGCCTTTAAACCCTAATTCACTCATTCCAATAAAATACAGTTCTTTGAAGTCAGTTGCCATGGGATGGTAGAAACATAGTTTGTAGTATCTATCCTGAATGACAGACATTAAAATGAGTTTCAATAGTGAATATTGTATGATAAATAGCTCTTTTTGAACTAACATCTCAAATTCTCACTTGACCTCCAAATCGGTGACCTTTTGGCCTTAGGTGACCTGATTTTTGTTTTAACTCAAACATGATGGAAATACTGGATGAAAAGCAATAAAATCACATTTTGAAAGGTGAACCACTGCTCTGTGTTAATTATTACCATGCGATACCTGATCCTACTTATATTCTGCAACCCATATTCTGTATTCATTGGCATCAGTTCTTCATTTTTTAAGACAGCACATACATAATCACCAAGCTTCCTGGTCAAACAATTGCAAAAGATGAAGAAAATGTGAAACCGGTACCCTCTGACAGTGATTTTACTGACCCCATTATCGTAACCTTTTGACCAAATTATTAATGTAATCTATAATACAATGGTAGTGATGCTTAAAGGATATCAAAACACACATTTTGAATGGTGAACCACTGCTCTGCGTTGATTATTACAAAAGTTATAGGCATTTTAGTTTCCCCTACCCCAAAATTTTAACTTATTTTTGCTACCTGGGAGTCTACCCTGATTGTTCTTATCTGTGGGATAGCCAGCTACTATAACATGGAAAGTAACTTAGGGCACATCTCATGCACACGAAAACCCACCCAGCCCATTAACTATTAAAAGAACAACATCATTCGCTCTTCCATGTGTTGTTGGTGGCTGTTTTTTTGGTTTGCTTGGCTGTTGTTGTTGTTGTTGTTGTTGTTGTTGTTGTTGTTGTTGTTGTTGTTAGGGACGACACATTGTAAATACTTTCTTGCCCGTGTTGTCATTGCTGTTATATTTCTTGTTAGCGATGATGATGATGATGATGACGATGATGATGACGACGACGATGATGATGATGATGATGATGATGATGACGGAGACGACGACAACCACGACAATGACGACGATGGTAAGGGCGATGGTGCTAATGATGGTAAGATTTCGCCTCAAATTGTAAGTATTAAATATAATATGTGGTTATTTAGATCTTTAGTACGAAGCAGAGTTAATGGCATGAAGGAACACTGGCCCAATCGTTCCGTCTTCCTCTCGTACATGCTACATCTTCAAACTGGGGTCGTATGGGGATGTATCTCTCTGGAGGCAACTTAACCTGCAGGAGGAGAGAAGGTAGACAGGGCATTAAGCGATCTAGATAGGTGCGAGGAGAGATAGGAGTATATAAGTGATAAAACAGATATGCTGTAAGTGGACTATTGACAGCCCGTGGGGTAGTGCTAGGGCAGTGCACCCTGACCTGCCCCCCCCCCCTCTGCCTGCCCTAACTGACCTACCTTACTGTGACCTGCTGCTGCCAGTGGGCATCACAACATGATGTAAAGTTGTACGCTCTTAGTCTCACATATGTTTAACTATAGTTCTCAACTTAGAACCAGCATCCACATACACCTCTGCGTGTGTGTATTATTTGTTTTTCTCCGACTTCACGTTTTATTTTTCATGGGCTTGTTTTTCTTTTTTGTTTTTGCAATTGATATCACCCTCTCCTTCATTCAGCATCACCATCATTAATTCTTTACCTTCTTCTTCTTCTTTTTCTTCTTCTTCTCACCCTTCTTCACCATCTTCTTCTCCTCTTTTTCTCTTTCTTTTCTATTTTCGTTCTAATCTTTCTTTCTTTTTTCTTTCTCTCTGTCCTCCTTCCTTCGTCCTCTGCGGTTTCTCAACCACCTTCATCCTCATCGTTTCTTCCTCTCCTCCTTCTCCTCCTCCTTTTCATTCTTCTTCTTCTTCTTCTTCCTCCTCTTCTTCTCTTTCTTCTACAGCTTGTTTGAAATCCGGACACTTGAAATGATGAAATACCTGGCGTTCAGATGTTTCTGGAAAACATGTTGCCGAGACTGTTGGTTGCTACCAATTCACATGTTGAGCACACGTATGAAAATATCTTGGTAATGAAGTATTACCTATTAAGAGAACTAAAAGGTGTTATTCCTTTTGAATCAATCAATCTCTCTCCAGATATATTTTAACAAAATCTACTTCAGTAAAATGGGGTAAGTATGGTTCTGGAATATTTTGGGTAAATGACTGCTACATAGGGAATAACAACTGTATTCTCAGGTAGTAGACGGAACGTCTGGCTGTTGCCGCTCCTAATGAGTTGAGCACAAACTGTGAAATGTCAGGGAGGGGATGTTAAATCCTCTGGGTGGAATTATCCTATTACAGGCGCTCACCTTTGCACC
>OZ012689.1:35702017-35714316 GCA_963942565.1 Maea johnstoni
TGAAAAGAAGAATGCACAACGTATGAAAAAGTATGAGAGAGAGGAATATTTACATATGTATGTGATTTATGTGTATTTCATTTATTAAACAGAGAGAGTAACATACATCAAAATTGAGTCTTTTAATTATAATCACTTGAAAGTGGTGATTATACAATATCCATCAGATCAAAAAGCTTAAACAGCAATGCAAGTAACAGATCACGACTCATATATTTCATTGAATAGAATCTATGTTTTAGTAGGAGTTGTTTTTATGGATGCCAGCACCTGCCCCATGTTTCCTGTGCTCGGCCAGGCGTACTAGTGAAGTGGATGTGGAAGCATGTACGCATCATGATTTCTATTGTCTCTTATGGCGCGTCAGCTGAATGCGATCTCATCCTGATTTTTCCATTAGCGACAAATGCTGTTTCCCTGAGCCGTGTGCTAAGACGTTGCTACACCTTGCCTATAATACACAGTCTATTAAACCATCCGGCTCTTAATCGCGGATCGATGGAACACGCCGGCTCTCTTAATACAGAATTAAGTGTCTCCGTATCAAGGGCAGCTCAAAACAAGCATTAAATGCTCAGAGATGGCCCAAAACTCCTATCCGAACATTGATTTTGGATAAAAGAGTCGTAGAAAGGTATTTGCTTCCGTGGGCATCCTCTGTAATTCAGTTCCTCTGGTTCTATGAGCTAAGGATGCTGTGACCAATCACAGCGACAACCTATCAGGTGTCCTAAAGATGTACTTGTTTTTCTCATGATGTTACTTTTGTTTTTGTTTACATTTTTGTTATGTTGTTATTGTCGATCTTGCCGTTGGTCTTGTTCTTGCTATTCTTGTTTCTTTGTGGTTAATGGTATTTTTGTTTGTTTGCTGCTGTCGTTGCTGTTGTTGTCATTATTATTATTATTATTATTATTATTATTATTATTATTATTATTATTATTATTATTATTATTATTATTATTATTATCATTATAACTATTATTATTATTTCGATTATCAGTATTATCATTATCATTATCATTATTATTATTATTATTATAATTATTATTATCATTATTATTAATTGGTTATTTGATTCTGCCGTTCCACATAAAGAACCACTATTGAGTGGATACCCCTCCCCCCCCCCCCTCTCTCTCTCTCTCTCTCTCTCCCTCTCTCTCTCTCTCTCTCTCTCTAATTCCGATAGGAAACTTTGCACGAATAATTGCCGCTATGTTGATGGTATAAATTGCATTGAGTGGCCATCCCATGGTCGCGGTGGTCCTTTGAAGTACACTTTATACAGCTGCTGGAATATTCAGTACATTAAAGGCAAAATGAATACATTACGTCGAGAACCCTTGGGATGGACAAATAAATATTCATCATATGAACCAAGTAATAGTTAAGTGCGTTCACCATGAATTATTGACATTCTAAACTTCCCCAAATGGACAGAACACGTTTTCAGATTAAGATATTCAATGTTCCTGTTGTAACCAGCCACTTAAAGAGTGCATACCTTGTGGACTCGGCGGTCCCCAGGTAGAAGGATAAGTTAGTGTAAACACACCGCCCTGCAACAACACCTGGTATTTACCAGATCAAGGCGCCATCTGCAGGCTGATTCGACAACTAGCGCTCATAACCAATGCATTTAGATATGCTGAAATGCTATCGTACATATTAAGATTTCATAGGTATGGGGACGGTGGGGGAGGGGGCATCATTTTTGGAATTCTCTTAGAATAAGATCTTTAAAATACTGAGTCATTCATTCCAGTATTTTTTTGAATTAATCAAAATAAACAAGTTTGTTCTTGGAATGTCAAAATCATATTAAATCATTTCCAGCAATGTAATACACACACGTACGTACGTCCGTATGTATGTATGTATGTATGAGCGTGTGGGTGTGTGTCTTGCCATTTCTATTACCACAGTTTGTTTCCCTCTTATTCGGGGTATAACGATTCTGTCACCTTTTACTGCTCTTACCGGCAGGAAAAACTGACGATATTCAAATCCCCGCTCCCCATCGATCCCTAGCTGCTCCTCACAGTGTGTCCAAAGATGAAAACAGCTTCTTTTCTTATAGCGTGAGAATCAGATCAAAGTGACTCTTAAGAATCATCGTAATTGATCATGTAAGAGTTTAGCCAAACTCTGCTTGTTAATTAGCCATAATAAATGCACACAGTGTAAAATCACACTAAAAGCAAGGTAAACTCTAGCGGTGTCGAGTGGCTCTCGTGTATTAAGGAAAAGCTTGGGAAAAGAACAGTTGCCAATTCAGCATACATATAAGATATTTCATAGGTGTGTCCAAACTTTGAAGTCCTGGAGCACGGACAACTGGTCCTGGAGCACAGCAATTTTGGGCCTGGTGTGTGCGTCATTCAGTTTGAATAGTATCACCAGGTGACACTACCATATCAGCCTTCGTAGCAATATTGAAGGCCTAGCTCACTAAATGGGTGGTATCAATAAATGTAGTTTACCGGGTATGTGTTTTCTGAATATAACCGGTATTTGAAAATGAAAGTAAAAAAAAACTAATACACACATTTAGTCAAAAGTGAAAATGTCCCAGAGTTACCTGAGTTACAGATTGATTAAAGCTTTTGTCTTGTCGCATGTTTAAAGGTTTCTGTCTTTCGCTGGTGTGACAATCCGACAGTTTGACACCATCGATTATCACATTCTATAATGGGTTTTGGATTTTCAAATATAGTTTTACTGATTAGACAAATATCTGGATAGACAGGAAGCCACCAGATCTCGCTGCGTGACCTGCGTTACAGGTCACGGCAGTGGATCAACTGATATATCCTACTTGCAACCAATAGGCATGCGCTATTCTCTTCAGCCCGGTACTTAATGACTCGAGTTCGGCACTGATTACACGGGGGGCGCTGAACAACCAGTCGTAACAATCGCACTGCGCACTGGGTGTAAAGTGATTGTAATTGGTCCACGACTGTCTTTCCTGGGTACTCCGGCTTATTCATTCCATTAACTAAGGGTATTTACTATCATGGTTAGATAGATATCTTACGCTGAGTGTTCTATTTTATACCTGTATGTGATGTAACAACACTTGAGCCCCCTAATTGGTTGGTACAATCCCCGTAAAGCTGTCGGGCTGTCTACCACTGACCATTACTAGGCCACGTAAGATGTCCAGGTAAATCAAATCACGACTAGCAGTTAATTAATGCAACGCTTGCCAATAATCAATATGCCTCTGGACTGGCCGAGAATTATACACACAGTTTGCCCCATCATAGTATAGAGTACCTCTTAAGCAGTCAACACTATCCCATTAAGTGCATTAATGTCGGGAATTTTCCGACATTAAGCACCTGTTTCGCGGCACATATGGTAATCCATTACCACAGCTCCTTAGCAATGCAAAATGCAACAAACTGCTTTTAATAGGGGAGGGATTAGCATTTTACACAATTGCGGAGGAGGTGCAAATCAGAAATGTCCATACCACTTCTGCTGGCTGAGTCAACAATCGTCCTCCACTTCATCCCCGGTTAACTCATTGCTTCTAACAGAGGCCAAAAGCAGCCTGACAATGTTGATAGAATCCTGCAGGCAACAGTATAGTTTAGAGAATATTTGGTGGAGAAATGTCAATCAGAACATTACCAACAACCCTCCTTCAAATATTTTGTAAAATCATTCTCAATTTCAAAGATATGGTTCCAGACGACAATATCTGGAGGAACTCTGAGGTATCAATGGGTTAAGTTTGATCACGTGGCCTGTGACAATAGGCTTGGAGGGTATTACCAAGATATCTAATTGATGAGTTAATGAAAGTAAAACAGTGGTATATAATACCCCTCGCTGGTCAGAGCTGGGCCTGTCAAATATCCAGCTGCTCATTGATACTGAATTTTAAGATTGAAATGGAACATTAAAATAATGAAATATTAGATCGGCAGAAGGTATCTGGAGGTTGGAATTGTCTACTTTTTAGCATATTTGCCGCCATTACGATTTTCATTTAGTAGCATTAGCCCAATTCAGTTTTACCTATGGTAATTAGTTACATAACAGAAATGAAATGTCCTTTCATTTTGAAAATACGTAGAAATTGAATAAATATGTTTTTGAAACAATATTTTTCTTTAAGTTCTTGTCAGTGTTTGCAAATGACAAACGTGAAGATGCCAATTGCTTTATTTGTAGTTGCAATAAAAATGGCTTACATAATGAAATAGACATTTTTATGCATTTCTTTTAATTTGCAACGTATTATTCATTTAAGAATGATCGACTCTACAAAACAAAAAATATCAATTTACGAAAAGAATAAACATTTCAAAATACTTTATAAAATGATGTTACAAGATTATGTTTGTGGGTTATATATGGTAGTGCATTCCTACGCAAAACCATGAGTGCCATGGACATTTCATGCTAAGCCTACAGTCAGAAATTACTTGAACATACAAATACATTCCTTATCATGTATTTCTCTAATAGGAATAATACAGTTCAGGATGTGTTGGCCCTATGGTATCAGTTTTAGCATTCAAGGACATATCTATGGATACATTTGTATAGTTATGTCTATATATCAAGTATGGTTACTAGTATCATGCAATAGGAATATTATAAGAAGTGACAGATGGTTTGCCATTTGCCCTGTTTCTGCTGCTGATTTTATGAACTACAGCCAGTATTATCGTTCATTCGAAAAAATGTATGAATGGTATTCCATTTGTGTAAATGTTCATTTTGATGAAGTAGAGGGCAAAAACACAGTGTGTTCTCAAAAGTTGGACCTACGCTCAATTAGTATTTCAATTTCGTTAAAATCTACAACACGGGTGTGCATACAAAGAGCAAAAGTGATAAGTTACATGTCCGATTGTGCAGATTCTGACTACTACCACATTACAATGTTTGGCCATACATTAGATCATATGACATTTCCACTCTGAATAAGAGGTGTAGATATTTGTAAAGAGAACCAATTTTATTAATCGGATTGTTCAACAACTGCCGTTGTTTTTGTGCGAGGTTTTGGCGTAGGCGTCGGTCCTCCTTTTGTGTAGAACACCTTTTGCGCATGTCTGAGACCAGCCTTGGGCGCTGATTGGTTGGTGAGACGATCCTTCCTCCAGGCGCCGTTTTGGAGACGTCGCAGAGCACGTACACATCCCGCCGGAAGTAGGTCAAGAATACTTCCTTTTTTATCTTCCTGCCGCCTGATAAAATGCACGAGACCGATGACTGTGCCGACAACGACGAGGAGAAGGGCAAAGCACAAGACCCCCAGCATGGTTATTGTTATCTGTACCTGTGATATATGAAAATATGGTTTACATTGATGAGCGATTATGTTTATTGAAAGTGCCATTATGGCCTATTCACGCAACACAGCTTAATTTTGTTCAAGAGTCCAAATTACTTTCGCATTTCTCAAGTTGCTAATATGCTTAACAGTAAATGAAATAGGAGTTACTGTTAACTTCTGCTAATTGATGCCAATATTAAGGCCACTCAATCAGGGCTGTTGGTGCAACTAAGTCAGCAGCTACCTTAATGCTAATGACTTAGTTGCACCAACAGCCCTGTTAGAGGCTATTAACAGGTGCCTCCAGTTTGTGTCTGTTAGGAGGTGTTTAAACAGCATAATACTTTTTGTATGAAGGTTGGCACTGGTGGGAACTTGGGTTTAAGTAGAGAATACCATAAGAAACTATTTGGGCCTCTGTTTTATCCATTGTGGAATTATCTTTTAATTGAATTCGTTTCTGACGTATATGTTTTATATGTGGTGTGTTATGCAATAGCACAACAGCAGTGTCTAACAATTGTGTACACAAGCACGATACAACTAGACCTAGTACTTTAAACTCTAGGTTGTATATTTGAAGACAATGGGGTTGAAGTTATATGGCTGCATCTTGTAAATTGGTGTATTTAAGCCTTACCTGAGAAGCACGCATTCCTATCCTCCCTGGAACAATAACATGTTTTGGCAGATTTAGTCATTCAGATCGTAATAATGTCTCAACATTTTAAAATCATTCAAATGTCCAAAAAAACTCATCGCCCTTGAACCGAACGTTATCGCTCATAATTTCTATCAAACAACAGGGTACTATCAAGCATTTACACAGAAGTGCCTGCGGACTACTAGTATTGTCCACTTATTTCATATTATAAACGTTTCGAATATGCAATAGCATTTAGAAGCCTGTTTGTCTCGAAAACAAAATATACGCTTAGCTCAGCGCATGACTTATCATCACCTTTGTAACACTTAACGATAATGTGTATGGTAAAATGATTATTATTGCAGGTTGGTGTGGTTAGCAACTTAGCACATACATATACAATCATTTTTACCAAACCACCATTCCTCTGCATAAGATACCATGGTTATTTACTGATATGTACACTACTATACAATTCTGCCTCATCGAAACAAAAGAGAAAGGATGAATAATTATTACTTATTTTTCTGCCTTTTGAAACTTGTAAATCCTGTTTACTATAACATGAGATAATTCATGTATATTTATCTGTGAGCTAGTCCATTTAGCATACAATGACGAAAAGGAACAAAGCAAAGTATCCATCCTCTCCACATGTCATCATGCTTAATAACAGCAAAGTAATCTACACAATCTCACCAATATATGGGTCTGAGTCCTTCTCAATGAGTTGGGCAATGAGTGCCTCGGACTCTGCTTTCTTCTGGGCCTCTTTGTCGGCGGTGGCCATCAGGGGCACCATGATGTCATTCCAGAACCGCACCTTCCGTTCCAACAGGTGCTTCTTCGCGCTGCGCGGAGAGAACTCTGTTGTTATCTCCAGGTATTCACCATTCGCTGCGGTGTATTCCGGCCACACCACCGCTGGCCTCTTGGGGTCTAGAGGATTTGGGTTCCTGTAAGAAGGAATGGCCATACATTTTGTTTTGTACATAACCCTTCCAATGCTGAGGCTAATTTCGACCTAAGAACAAAGACGAAATTGTTTTTAAAACCATCTAAAGTACTTGCAGATAAGTATTACCATGCATATGCCTGGATTTCAATCATTTTTCAGGTTGTGTGCATTATTTTGTATTGGCCAAATTAGCCAGCAGCAGCATAAGGGTTAGAAAAGACTGAATGTGAAATCATGAAGACATCACAGTATATTGACATATAGTTTGCATTTATGAGCACAAACTATAATAGGACTGCCGGAAATATGAATAAGTACCATCCCATAGTATGATTTAAACATATTGAGGTTATCATGGTTCATTAACACATATATCTTTTAACATTCAAAACACAAACATATATTTCTTTTTCAATCAATTCGCATTAATCACAAAAAATATTTTGAGTGGTCCCTGGTGGCCAATACTTTTGAAGCCTCCCTGCATTCTAATACCCAGCCCTACTTTATAAACTAAGCAAGTAGAATACTAGTAGTGGTTCCTACGACCCACTGTATTGCTTAGAAATTGTCACAAGTGGCCATTTTAGGGCATTGTTTACAATGATGTCGACGTAATACAAAAAGTAAGGCCCTACAGTCGCCATAAAATTGCACAATGAAGACCTTCCGGACTGGAAAGATATAATTTTAATCGATATCTAGACTTTTCGTTATTAACAAGCTCATGCATGACGAACGAACATGGACAACCTCCCTTTCGATCAACAATCAAAAAATCTATGTAAGAAAGATTCTTTAATAGTTGTTTTTTTGGCTAGAGAGCACTCATATTTAAGGATGAAAATGATCTTAAGTATACAAACATACCCAGTTTTAGCAAAATTCGTCCATAGCTTAATCATGGTCTTGCTTAGTGCTCTTTCTTCAGCGGTTGCATGAAGATTAAAATCTTTCGTTTCTTGAATGTCGCCAAAAACAAACAGAAGTTCCTCAGAGTGCGAGGCTCGTAGGAATTTCGGGTGAATGGAAGTTAGCGGTCGGTGGTTAAAAAAGTACTTAAACACCCTCCCGGCCTGGGTACGGGCGTGATTTTTTGCCGCGAAATCTACGGAGGCCGCCAACCCATCTCTAAGGAAATCCAGGTAGGCCCGCCTATAGGACAAAGGGTTAGGGTCGGCGGGCATGTACTCAAATATCACCAGCGGAGCAAAAACTGACGGTCCTCGCATGGCACCAAAAACCCTCATGTCATCTGCTTTGGAAAAGGTTTCGTTGATTGCAGCCTCAAATGCACGTTTTGACACATGAAACCAGAAGTTGAGCGGTTTTTGAGGGAGAATTATTGAACCTTCGTCGTGGTTCGATCCCAGGAGAATATCGGCTCGATTTATTCGACCTTCTTCGAGCAGGGTGTTAGGGTGTGCGGGGATGTAGTCTCCGTCAATTCGTGGCAGGAACGCGCGGGTGAGATTCGGGTCTACGAAAGTTTCTACAGGAAGTGATCGCAGGCAAGCGACCAAAATGGCGTTAGTTTTCGCCTTGCCGCAGCCCCATTGCTTAGCCCATGCAGCCGCCATCGTTGTCGAATTTTCTGTAGAGTAGAATCCATGTGCGTTCGGTACCCCACTCTGCGTGATAGCCTTCGAGAAAAAACCCTCAGAGTAGGGGCTGAGAAGGTGAAAGCCGACACTGGCGCCACCTGACGACTGACCAAATATGGTCACCCTTTTGGGGTCCCCTCCAAAATGCCCTATGTTATCCTTGACCCATTTCAAGGCGAGGATTTGATCCATAAGTCCGTAATTTCCAGGAGCATTTTCGTCACCTGTGCTGAAAAACCCCAACGCACCAAGCCTGTAGTTAAAGTTCACTAAAATCACCCCTTCCTCCGCGAGCCTGTACCCAGGGTAGTTCATGCCGAACCCTACTTCATACCCTCCCCCGTGGATGTAAACCATGACGGGTAGGGGTTGCTCCCTACCTGGGTCGACCTCACCGGGTACGTAGATATTCATATATAGGCAATCCTCGCTGGTTCGTCTGTGGAGGATTCTAGCTCGATGGAACCCTAAATACCCTTTGGGGGCTCCGACCAGCTTGTAACGTCTCTTTGTGGGTTTCCACGCGTTCATCCATTGAGGACACGAAGCCGAGAACTCCTGCGCGTCTCGAATGTTTGGCCACCTGGTGGCGTTTTCCGGAGGCTTAAACCGCAAGTGCCCTATAGGTGGCGCTGCATATGGTACTCCTAGAAATTGAGACACATTGAATCCTGTGGAGCTGCTTATAAATTCACCCCGCAAAGCGCCATAGTTCGTCTCGACGATCACCTCCGAAGCCAGGACAAATCTTGTCAAAATGAGGATTTGTTCAAGAGAAAGAAAAAATAGGCAGTACTCTTTCAAACCCATCTTTTAGAATGACTTTACAAATCACACGCAACTGTTCACTGTGTTCTTGATAAGCCGATGACGCTTAGTTGCCTATCATTGTCAAATAAACCGTTTACCAATGATAATAATTCCTGATTTTTACATTCCATTTAAGCATTAACTGCATATTCTGATTTTGAACAAAAATGTGTTAGTCCTACACGTTTAACCACAGCTGCGCATAAGGTAATATTATCCTAGAAAAAATGCATATAAGTGCAGAAAATTAAAGGTGGTTCAAGTAATCATTCATTCGGCATACTTATTACAAAGAGGTATCATTATACATAAGGAAACCAAACAAAAGTATTTCGATTACTAGGTTGAAGCAAACCACGTCTGGGACTCTGTGTATGATTTCTGTGAAATATGAATACTTTTGAAAGCACCGATCGTCGTCGTAAGTCATCAGCCTCCCATGGATAAAATATTGTAAACTGAAAATGTGTACGTAGTATATAGTTCCTTTTTGGTGACAATGAGTTCTTGTAGAGAACCAAGCTCGATTCTTAGTCCAATCAAGTTCCGTTCGGAGATTTTAAAAAGGAATCTTCTGTATCGTCCCACATAAGTGTAGCACCTATTCAGAGACAGATCAGTGTCAAATGTCTTCCAAACCAGAGATGACAAAACACCAGCATTTGATCAAAAAAACCTCTTATTTTGACGTAAGAGTTATGATGTCTACCAGAGTAGGTGAATATCTTGGAGATGCGGGCGATGATGATGATGAGTCAATATGTACAATCACGAGTCGAGCATACACCTATCCTTTCCATCAGAAAACACCAATTCCTTTTTGTGCACCAAGTCCCTTGTATTAAATGTCCATGCTGACATTCTCCGCATAAATCGAATGCGACTGCGGGTAATAATTGCATACGATAGAATTCCTGTCAAATTGGACGACTTCTGGATAGAAATGCCCGTTTGACAGGCCAAATTTGCTCAGAATGCATTCACGGTCTTTGAGGTACGTCTGACTGTCGATTTCAGAGGTCAAGAAAGGCCAAGTGCTCGAGTCTGCAAGCCGCTCACATTGTCCTTGATGTCCTTGTAGTCATTAGCGCCACCTGGTGGCCACGCCAGGTACAACTGTGATGAAACCTCAGCAGACAACCTCACTTGACCTGTTCCACATTAATTGCACGAGAGTTTTTCCCCTCTTGATTGCCATTAACTGCACTCAATGAAATTGTATTATATTTTATGTTTATTGACTGTACTATATCGTACAAAATTATAGCAAATACGAATGATTTATGATGTAGAAAATACAAAACACAAAAAGACAAAATAGTGAAGTTGAACAGGTTTAAATATATATATATATTTATATATATATATATATATATATATATATATATATATATATATAAACATATAAATATATATATATATATATATATATATATATATATATATATATATATATATATATATATATATATATATATATATATATATATATATATATATATATATATATATATATATATATATATATATATATAGACGCTAGGCCTGCTGAACGCAAACGTTTATATGTACAGGATAGTTGCGGGTGGTCGCGAAATGTTTGGTGGTTTTCGGCGAGAAAAATATCTTAACCCCCAGCCTAGCACAAGGTGGTTCAATTGATTTTGTATTCAGAATTTCGTTGACATCGTCACTTTTTCTAATATGTCTGGGCTAACCCTTGAGACATCAGTAGTTAGCGGTTAATAAATGTGTCGAGTACCCGGAGTAAACCACCGACCAACCTCGAGTCACTAGCAACTCTCACCCTAGAAGCCGGACAGTGGCAAGACAGCGGGAAGCCAGTGGCAACACCATTAGACAACTCGGCTATCGGGGCATGCCCCTCTTTGCAAAATGTGTGGATGGAAATGTATTTGCTATCTCTAACCTACACATGTTCAAGAGTTCCCCTTGAAATTATCACTGAAATGAGGTTTTTGGTGTTAGACGATACGCATGCCCCTGTGGGTATGGATAACTGTAAATAGTAACGCACGGGATTTCCAGTACTTTTTACTAAGTTAGAAATACGTTCTGAGCAAGATTTAGTGTACTAAGCGCTTGCGTTCCTTAACAACGTTTCCCAGACATTCAATACAAAGAAAGTGACGCCTGTACCTGCGGGAAGTAGTATATTTTCAATTAAAAAGAATAAAAGCATCACCTGTAACAAACAGTTTATGCGCATGTATTCTTATCTTGACGCAAATGCCAAAAGTATACACCTGCTGCTACGAAATGTCTGTACACCTGATCAGGGGAGGTCCCTCTTCGGACCTCTGATGATAAAGACACAAAAGGAAAGTTCAGCCCCTAAGGTTCAGTTACATTGATGATGATAGAAGTGTTTTATACTTGTGGACTGTCAGAAGGGGAAATCACTTGGAGTAGCGAATAATGTCGGAATGGTTTTGAAATCAATAGTTTTCTACGAAAGATTATCGCTAACAAGAAGCGCTATAGCTCTAATAGCTAAGATGGAATTGACACTTTGCGCATGGCTTCTTCAAATGAAGTGATTGTAAATTTCTGCTGAAATTCAGCAGATGCATAACATGAATATGTAAATGAATAAATGGTTGTGTGGATGAGTGAAAAAACGAATGAAAAACATGAAACACGAATGAGTAAGTAATATGCAGATTGTTATTTAAAACAAACACACATACACACACACACATATATATATACACACACACACATATATATATATATATATATATATATATATATATATATATATATATATATATATATATATATATATATATATATATATATATATATATATATATATATATGTGTGTGTGTGTGTATGTGTGTGTGTGTGTGTGAATTCAATAGATATGGACGAGTGCATACTATCTAATGCTGGATGTGGTGAGTTAGTGAACGGTGGGTTTAAGGAGGCAATTTTAAAAACGGATAGATCTC
>OZ012689.1:35714516-35739516 GCA_963942565.1 Maea johnstoni
ATATATATATATATATATATATATATATATATATATATATATATATATATATATATATATATATATATATATATATATATATATATATATATATATATATATATATATATATATATATATATATATATATATATATATATATATATATATATATATATATATATATATATATATATATATATATATATATATTATATATAATATATATATATATATATATATATATATATATATATATATATATATATATATGTATATATATATATATATATATATATATATATATATATATATATATATATATATATATTTATATATATATATATATATATATATATATATATATATATATAGAGAGAGAGAGAGAGAGAGAGAGAGAGAGAGAGAGAGAGAGAGAGAGAGATAGAGAGATAGATAGATATATTTATATTTATATATTTATACATTTATATATATATATATATATATATATATATATATATATATATATATAATATATATATATATATATATATATATATATATATATATATATATATATATATATATATATATATTACGCAAAATAAAATCGGGGGGGGGGGGGGGAGGTTGGGTAAAATAATTCAAAATTCGACCCCCCCCCCCCCCTAAAAAGATCTTCCGTTCCTCCCCCCAAATGGAACTGCCCTTAAACATTTCCGTGATTGTAAAATTTCTCACGACCGGCGCACGGCTAATTCTGATGTGACCACAAATAAAAGATCTCTGACTGGACGCATGCGACCTGTTCACGGCACTTTGGACGCATGCGATCAATCAGCCGTACGGAGGTCTTAGTCTGATGTGACCAGGGCTTAATGCTGGAGGTGGTGAGTTAGGGAATGGTGGGTTAGGGAGGCAATTTTAAAAGCGGATAGATCTCTTAATATCCTTTGTGGTACACAATACAGCAGGCGATTTTTATTTGATAATGTGGATGTATGTATACATGCATAACTACATGCACGTACATACATACGAACGTACTTGTGTGTGCGTGCGTGCGCATGTATGTATGTATGTATGAAAAGTAGACAATGACCTAAGCAATACATCATGAAATAAACATCATGCAAAACACTAGTATATGGTATGCAAGAACACACCGGAAGAATAGACATGTACGATGCACACTTTAAGCAGAATGCAATTTAGCACATGTTGTACAGACGAGGAGGTTAAAGTATAGAAAACATCAATTCGTATGTCGTTTGGATGATTTCGCCGTCTCACAAAGCAGAGATTGGTGTAGGTAAATAGGAAGGTGGGGCTTGAAGGGCATACTTGTCATAGTCTCATCAAAGTGTCGGGCGGAAACTGTTTATCACCTTGGCAACAGGTGGTATGGAAACGCGCAGCCATGGCGACAGCTGGTCGATACAAGGACATTGTTTTTTATGGATTGGTCCCAAGCATTGTTAAATCACTCCAGAGGTCTCTCTGTCCGGAGGGTCGACGTAATAGAGACAGGCACCACTTTCTCAGATGCTCATCAGTGACTAATTGGACTCCCCGCAGCATATGTGCCATCAACAAATGTGTGTTGAACTTCATGACTATTAGCATAGGTTAGCCTGGGCTGTCATATGTTAGGTTTTTTCTAATACTTGGCATAAAAACTTCTTGGCGTCCATAGTGGCCAGTTTAGTTTACATTTATCTCACCAGAGGAATGGATGACTCTTTTTGAGTATGTATGAATTGACCAGAGATAGAGGCACCATGTGGTGCTATCTATCTGGCATATCTGTTACACATTCAGGCTAGTCAACTCAGAATGGAATGGTAATTTTTTGGGGACTAGGAGCCAAGTGTGCGTGACTATCAATGCTACGCCGGTGAGCGTATTCCGCACTTTCCCCCTAAAAGCAGCTGCTTTTGTTTAGGGCGGATTAGATCAGAAACTGTAGTGTATGAGAATATGAGCAATAGTGAAGCAGGAAGAACTCATTACTCGAATCTGTAAGACAGAGATGCCGGGCAGAGATGACACGTTCTGCCTAAATTAGAGATATGTGTGGGCTCGTCCAGAAACAAAACGCCGGAGGAGGATGTAATGCTAGCCACCTCTAATAATTATTTCTCAAAAGACCCAACACTTATTTTTAAGATTTAAATGGACCCAAGACAAGTTTTTCTTACACTCTTAGAAGAAAGCACCCCTTATGCAATGTTTTTTTTTTATCCCGTCCACAATGATTTTTCAAAAGGACCCCACCTATGTACACCAATTTAAAAAATTTAAGGGACCACCCCCCACCATAAATATTAATATATACATATACATGATTTCATTAAACATTATCATCATTTACATTGCGTGTACTTCTGAGGAGCAAGATGGTGATCACTGCAGATTTTCTTTTGAAGTTGGATATTTGGCAAGAGTTTATGACCTAAAAGCAATCTCGCGCACTACACTGAATGGTAAATTCTCACTATAGGCGGCTTTCTGACGCTACATATGCCAGCGAGATCCTGAATTTTTAATATTTAATAAACGTCCAATTAGCCAAATTAACATAGAATATCAACATCTAGGCAAATGAATATTTGAATATTTAGGTCTACCTCTACCCATGCTGTTACCATAGTACCCATTTTTAAGGTACTTCTGCCAGGCTATCTCAGCAGTAGGTACAGTTACCGCGTGGCTATTCAGGGTAAACCTGAATAGGTAAACCTATTCTTTCATGTAGCACCCAAAAGGCAAGGCTATTAATTTGACAGCAGCAGGCCTGTTTATCTTAACTTCATGAACAACTCGCCTTCAAATATTGAAAACAATGATGGGATAAAAAATAAAGGACAACAAAACAACCTTTATATGATTAAATCAACTTCTTTATTTTACTGCTTGACACAGAGGCAAACTGGTCTTTCAGGACATCCACTATCTTTGATACAACATCCGGATGGGTGATGCATTTCACTAACATGTCCATTGTTACCTTGGCAACATCATCTTCATCATCGTCACTTTCCAGCTCACCTCCCTGTCCTCCAACCCAACTAGTGCCACCTATTGGATCTCCCACACACTGTTCCAAGTCAACTTTATCTTCCACCTCTCTCAGTTCAGATTTTATTGTTGATAGTTGAGACTTGCTGGTTACATCTTTATTAATGATAGAGAGATATTTTGAAAAGGACATGGCAGGCACCTTAGTCATCATCCTTGAATGATTTTCACTTTTATTAAGCTTTTGTCTCTTCTCCTGAGTACACTCTAATTGTTCCACACTGATCCTCTTATGTGGTTCAAATCCAGAAGTCACTTTTCCTGAGGGCACATGTGTACCATCCAAATATTCATTATCAGCACTAGATGGTGAATCTGTACGGCATGAGCGTACCTGTGCACCACCTGATGGTAATTGTGTATTACAAGATAGTGAATGTGTATCACAAGGTATTAAATGTTTATCACTAGATGATGTATATGTATCCCCAGGCAGTATATTTCCAGATGGAAGCACTTCACTTGCTACCAAGTTCCTTTCAGAGAAATCCTGCTGGTGTAAAGATTTGCCACCAGATGGCGTATTGTAGCTGATTTGAGCTGCCCCACCATTTGTAGGCTCTATGCTATCTGAATCATCCTCGTACTCCTTGACCAGCTTATCACGATGACAGGGTTGGTTTGGGCATCTCTCACTAGGTGGCGGCACTTTTGCTAGAGCTGCCTGCAAGTATTTTAGATTGACCTCTGTTGGCGTTATTTCCTGAAATGAGAAAACGGACCTTGAAGAATTGTTTTTTGCCTTATTGAATTATAAAGCATTCAAAAATTTCCAAGTCAAAAGTTTCTGGAACCTCAACCTACAAACAATGTTGCATTGACCTTATTGACTTTAATTTTTTTCCATGGTATATCAAAAGGCAATGCTATTATTTTTTAGCTTCTCAAACTTTTGATTAATCAAAAAACTGCCTTACCGTTCAAAAGATTATGAAAGGTATCGATACAAAATTATTTCATAGAAGTGAAATGGCATGCACGACAAGGGTCTATATGAAAATAATAGTTTTTCAGAACTTCGGTCACAAATACCAGAATTCCTGGCACCTATCAAGTCCTGCTGTGGCATTTGGCTGCTCCACCAATAAAGATGGACCAGGAGGGTTTCTTATTTTTCAAAATGGTGCATTTACACTGTTTTTCTTTTGGAAAAGTGTTTCACGGGCCTGGTGTAATTGATATGAGAAGAATAGATCTATCGAAATTATTTTTCCAATTTATCGGAAAAATTATCATGTCAATTGTTATGTCATAAATGGATAAATGAATCACCAGTCTTTCTGGCTTTGTCATCATTTGTATGCCATTTTAAGCCAACACTGATAAACTTTAACAGAAACTCAAGTCTTTACTCAAAAATGATGAGAAAACTTGAAATTATCTTTGTATCTTGGGAATCATACGATCATAGCAACAAAAATGCAGTGTGATACATGTGAAATGATAGATATTTCATGCTTTGTGCAATTCTCTAAAATTGATTCCACATTATTGGAATCATAAGAAATGAAATCAATAACCAAAAAAAAAGAGGATGTCAAAGACAGCCTGTGTTGTCACCTCTGTTGGGTTGAGCCATTGTTCTGTGGGAACACTCTCCGCCTGGCTCATCATGGCACACATAACAGCCCTAGTCACCGCTTCATGGACACGCGACTCATCATCAAAGTCCTGAAGAAAATACAGACCTATATCAAACAAGGCAATTTCAACACTATTTTTATGTTATATTCTTAAATTTTATCAATCAAGGGGAAATTGTGAACTTGGATACCTATATATATTTATATTGCGAATACGTTTGTTACATTTTCTCTAGTATTTATATTCAATTCAAAACATAAAAAAATTAATGTTATTTAAAAAAAATGTTATTTTTAAAAGATCTATCAATCAAGAGGAAATTGTGAACTTGGATACCTATATAAGTTGAATATATTTTGCAGATTGTCAATGCCTTTTTTGTATTTTCTCTATTACTTAGATTCAAGTCCAACCCTCTATTTCATATTTTTCAGATGCAACCAAAAAGCTCTACTGGTTGAAGACATGTTTCAGTTGTACTTAACTTATACAGGGTTCACAGCAACAGCATAATGTCCTGTCTTAGATTAAGCTCTATATGTTAACTTCTTAGAAAGATAAGCCACTTTTCTCGAATTGAGGCTAAAAAAGATGCCGACTTCAATATAAACAAATATCAAATACTTTTCAACTTTTTGCTTTGTCAAAATATTTGCTTTCTCAAGATATTCCCACATACGTTAATCGTCAAAATAAGCTCAGTTAGGGAAAATAGGCTAGAAGGGGTGCTGGTAAATTCCATTTAACTGCACCTCCTGTGCAGCATTGAACATGGCAACAATCCATGATGATACATGGCTGTGGCAACTGCCGTAAATCTGCCTTAAATAGAAATATATCAAGGCCATAAAGGAATGGGTTATTATGGCTAGGAAAGGGGTTTATGTACAATGAAAATAAAGGTATGTGCGCTTATTCAAACAAATATGGTATGTTAGACCATGTGAGCCCTTGGGATGTGAATGGTAGGGTTGTTTACCATTTCTATCCATGAGTTGATGCTGATGGCATCTTCCAGGCATTCTACATGGTGCCACCAGTGTCTGGGCACATAGAGGACATCTCCTGGGCACAGCGTCACCACGTATGGGCTCGAATCCTAACAGAAACAGAACAGAAACAAATTAAAACAGGGCGATTTAACCCAAAATAGCCAGACTATTTTTCGTAATATCTTTCTGATAACAGTGTATGGGCACATAGAGGACATCTCCTGGGCACAGCGTCACCATGTGTGGGCTCGAATCCTACCAGAAATACAAGTCCCTTTTATAGAATTAGTCTAAAAAGGATGCCAACCTCAATATAAACAACTTCAAATCAAATACTTCTAAAATTTTGCTTTGTAAAAATCTTTGCTTTCTCAAAATATTCCCACATACATTTATCATCAGAAACAGAAACAAATCAAAAAGGTTATTCAATCCAAAATGGCCAGGTTATTATAGTGATTTCTTTTTGATAACACCATATTTTACAACATTTTTGAAACAAGATAGATGCCAGTGGCGTCAAGAGGTTGATTCTTTGTAAGTCTTTTTGTAGTTAATCTTTTGCAATTTTATGTCTTTTTAATATTTTGTGATATTGTAATTTTTCCGATTTTTGTGTTTTTTTTGCTGGTGGTCAATGTGGTTTCACTTTGCTGTTGAAAAGTGTTATTTAACTGTTAGGTATATTTGGTCGTGGTCTGAATAATACATTTTTATGACGCCTGTTGAATGGTCTTTTGTAAGGTTGGTGTGAATATGGTCTTGTTGTGTTTTGTTTTGTTGTTGGATTGTTTATTAGTTGTTTTGTTCCTATTGATTTGCAAATTTTCTCCAAAGTGCTTGTTTTGAATGTTGATGTTAAAGTCACCAATAAGTACTTTTTGATATTTTGCTGTTGATGGTGATGTTGTGAGGTCATGAATGAAGGTTGGAATAGATGAATTGGGGTAGCGGTATATACATGTTAGATATGTTTGCGTTTTGTTGTCATAAGCAGAAGTTGATTCCAGTGTGCTTGTGTTTATGTGTTTGACATTGGTTAGCTTGTGTTTTGAATAGAGCGATACGCCATGCTTTGCACTTGGTATAGTGTTTGTAAAGTCAGGGTGGTTGTGGTATGTATGTGGGAAGATTGAGTCAAGATCTTTGGTGTCTGTTGTTTTTTTAAAGCTAGTTTCTGCAACGCAGAGAATGGTAGTGCCTTCCTCTGGCCCTGGGAGGTCTGCTGCACCATGGACTGAGCACCCGATGTGATGCTCTGCACCTTGTAAGTGTCTAGCAGATGCACCGGGGCGTGTTTGACGTTCGGGAGTATCTGGATGTGAGGTGCACCCTGGGACTGTAGTTTAGCAGGCGAGGAGGGACTGCTCCCGTTGGCACCAGGGGGTGATGTCGACAGCTGGTGGGCCTGGACCTGAGGGGGGCAGGGGGTAGTGGTGCCCTGGTACGCGCTGACTGAAGGGGTGCCCCAGAAAGGGCGACATGCCAGGGTGTCCTGCCCCGGGCACTGGGGAATGGTGCCAGGGGGGTATGAAACCGTACGGCGTTATGAGAGGTCCATGAGGAATACCTGGGTAACCCAACCGTGGTATAGGGTGGGGTAGCGCTGGTCCCTGAAGCCGTGCTCATGAGATGGGTCCCCGTGGGCTGTGTGTAGGGGTGGTGTTGACCTGCATACCCTTCCCCTGGGGTGAGATGGGTCTGGTAGGTGTGGATGGCCCAGGGCGCGTCACTGATACCACTGTATACTGACTGGCCCCAGGACTGCTGCCGCTCCCAGCTACCACCGGGCTTCCACCCCGCTTGTTGTTGGGCGAGATCGCTCCTATTGGGATGGGGGACCGCACCACTGGCGGAGTCTTGACCGGAGAGGAAGGCATCTTGGGTGATACAAATGCAGGGAGATGCTGCCTGGGCCCGAGCACTGGGTTGAAGGGGTATGGGACCGGCATCGGCATCATAGGGTAGAAGCCTGCATACTTCAGGTCTGCTACTTCACTCATGTTGAGAAGAGTTTCTAGGGACAGAACTGCAGGCAGCACTAAACATCAGGTAGACTGAAGGTACATCAGAGAAATTCAATACACCATGCAACCTGAAAAAATAATCATACATACCATCAAAGCAACACAAAAATATCAACACAAAACATATCTCACCAAATGCAATCTTATATTATCACACCGACACAATATCTTCTTTAAACAGTAATTGTTTTGTTTGAGGGACAGTGAAGATTTGCATGGTTTCTATATTTTGTGGATGTGTTTTTATAAATTTGTATATTGAGTGATAGTTTTGTATTGATATTTTTGTATTTATTTCAATTTAATGTATGCTTACTATTTTGGGTTGTCAGGTGAATCAAGTTCCTATGATGCTCTTTGGTGTAGATGCAGTATGATGTCGAAGCCTGTTTCTATGAGTGCTGCCTGCAGTTATGTCCCTTGACACCCTTCTCACCATGAGTGAAAATGCAATCCTGAAGTATGCAGACCATTAACCCTGCCATCCCATGCATTCGCATTACATGCTCTTTGGGCTTATAAGTTTGTGACCAATAAATTATAACAGTACACACTTTTCCTGTCACCCAAAACAATTAAAATCATATCTTTATCTAAAATACAACAACAGTGAGAACGGAAGGGATGGCAGGGTTAAAGGTCTGCTAACTTCAGGACTGCATACTACACTCATGGTGAGAAGGGTATATATACTGACTGCTGAAATCGCGATAAAAATATTTACTACTTTTGTTTTTTTACGATTGTGGGGAACAAAAAAAATCCACAAATGGGCAGGATGGATTATTTAGAGTCTGTTTTCTTGAAGTTGAAACTTTTTTTCCGGTTTTAGTGGCGAAATTAATAAGTAAATTTAGAATTTCGCCAGGGTTCCTAAATCAACATTCCAAAAAGCCGTTTTTGCCGTTTTTTTCCGAAGTCGCCATTTTTTTCAAAAATTACAAATATAACCAACAAGTTATGATAATAGGGTAAAAGCCCTATTTGTTGCGAACACTTTGATGGGTCATTTGTAAATTTTGACCCAGAAACGGCGACGTGACAATTTATTGAAAAAAGTATGTTTTTTGTGTGAAATGCACACAATGCATATCAATGCCGTAACCTCGCTAATGTCAAAAAAATCAAATTCCGGTTGTAGCGAAAAGCTATTTTTTCGCTTCCAACCTGAAGTTGAATTTAAAAAATGATCGAATCAGATAGATGAGGATCTCATCTATCCAGGTAGGTAGTCATATTGTGATCGGGGGGTGATAGCTTGATGAAATTGACAGGAATCGGCGAGGTACCATTGAGAATGTACTCATCGCCATGGTCAACACGTCATCATCGATGCGTGTTGACAAATATCTCAAAATATTTTCGATTTTCCAAAACCAAAAGAATTAATCTTAATAATATAGATACTTGGCTTGTTAATTCTTTTGGTTTCAGAATTTTAGAGTTAGAGATGGCCACAAACGAAAGCTTTGAAATCGGGGTGCAAATTTCGTCAAACCCGATATTCAAAATGGCGGACCGTAACCTCGCCAATGTAAAAAAAAAGTGAATGAACACGTAAGTAGAATAGTACAAACAGGGATACAAATAGCCGCTCATTGGTTAATAAACCGCGGGAAAGAGTACCACGTGGTGTGACGGTGAGGCAGTGAGACCGCTCATTGGATAATACACCAGAGACAAACCACGTGGTAAGATCCCGCTCAGAATTATAAATAGGCAAAATGGCTGCGATGAAGTCGCCAATTTTTTTCAATAATTACAAATATAACCAACAAGTTATGATAATAGGGTAAAAGCCCTATTTGTTGCGAACACTTTGATGGGTCATTTGTAAATTTTGACCCAGAAACGGCGACGTGACAATTTATTGAAAAAAGTATGTTTTTTGTGTGAAATGCACACAATGCATATCAATGCCGTAACCTCGCTAATGTCAAAAAAATCAAATTCCGGTTGTAGCGAAAAGCTATTTTTTCGCTTCCAACCTGAAGTTGAATTTAAAAAATGATCGAATCAGATAGATGAGGATCTCATCTATCCAGGTAGGTAGTCATATTGTGATCGGGGGGTGATAGCTTGATGAAATTGACAGGAATCGGCGAGGTACCATTGAAAATGTACTCATCGCCATGGTCAACACGTCATCATCGATGCGTGTTGACAAATATCTCAAAATATTTTCGATTTTCCGAAACCAAAAGAATTAATCTTAATAATATAGATACTTGGCTTGTTAATTCTTTTGGTTTCAGAATTTTAGAGTTAGAGATGGCCACAAACGAAAGCTTTGAAATCGGGGTGCAAATTTCGTCAAACCCGATATTCAAAATGGCGGACCGTAACCTCGCCAATGTAAAAAATACATGAATGAACACGTAAGTAGAATAGTACAAATAGGGATACAAATAGCCGCTCATTGGTTAATAAACCGCGGGAAAGAGTACCACATGGTGTGACGGTGAGGCAGTGAGACCGCTCATTGGATAATTCACCAGAGACAAACCACGTGGTGCTGGGAAACCCCAACACGCACCGTCACGTGATTAGCCGATCGCATTAAATATGCAGAAAACCCACGCATGCGCATCCAACGGCCGCCCCACCCGACGCGTTACAGAAGCGTATTAGAGTGAAGAAAACATAAAGTATAAACATGTAAAAATCCACCCAAAAAAAACTAGGCAACCCACAGAAAAAATGAAACAACCATTATAAACTACACACTCAACACTAACAGAAACAATAAACAAAACGACCCCACCACACCCCACTCTCCAGATCATGCGGCTAGAAAAATCCAAAACAGCCATGTAAGACAACATAGGGAAAATGCATCAACCAGCTCCCAGGACCCCCCCCCGGGAATGCAAGACAACAAAAGCGAAAACAATATAGGTTGACCTTTGTAGGTCAACCTCTAAAAAGTATTCTGTAGGTCCTCCCTAGGAAGTTGACCTGGTAGGACAAATGCAGTAACAAATTCTAATCACCATCATCAAATTTCATCATCATAAAACAAGCAAACTTCTTTTTTCAAATAGTTTGGGATTTGATAAGTTATGAGTTAAAGCTAATTCATTTTTGTAGCTCTAAAACAAGCAAACTGTTTAGACACATTGTAGTAACGCTGTAAAATGTGCAACTCTATTAACCAAATATAAATATTCTCTTGAAGATTTGGATTGAAAATGACCAGGAAGTGAGGTACCTCTGTGTCTTTAAAAAAAAATCCCCTCGCACCTTTAAAATTAGAGCCAACACTCTCTTTCACTTATCTCCTCTTCCCTGTGGTTCTAGCTTTAACTTAGGCATACAAATCGTTGCTTCATGTAACAGTCTGAACAAATAGGGTAGGTAAGTAAGTAAGTAACTGTATGTTTCCTTCATATCATGTTTTATGTTGATTTGGAGTTGGAAGACCGGGAAAAACTTAATACTTTAATAGGGTAGGGATTTTGAGTAAAAACTTGTTAAGGTCAGGTAACAGGAAACCAACAACCTTTTGTAGGCCTTTACCTTAAAAAGGTGATGTTTTTTCAGGTCCGGATGGGAAATGTTGACCTCACTGAAGATACTGGATTCTTCATAGGGTATCCTGGTGGGGTATAGGCACTTACTCTGTTCAGGAGGAAACAGGATCCACCTCTTCCTGCAAAGAAAACATCATATCAAACCATAGTAATGTATAGTATATCTTTGGACTGTGAAATAAAATAAACAGGCATTAATTAGAACTAGTGGCATATCTTAATAGCAAAATATAATAAACATGCCCCTTTCAATGCTACGCATGCATATATGCATTTGTGGTTACATAACCTTCAGAACCATGTATGCATATATCTTTTTATCATCAGCTCCACTCTGATACTAAATACTGATACTAGCTGATGATAAATTTGTTACCCTTGTGAAAATGGTATACAGCAAGATGTCTTATCTGATTGGTACACTGGCCGGCTTCTCGCAGACATCTTGCCATACACCATTTTCACAACAAAGATAGCTAATAGTATCAACATTTACAGGGGCTAATAAATTATGACAAACTAGCCCTGATAGGAGTTAATGAAAGCTTTGGTGCCTGGTATGTGTGTAACAACATGCCAGGGCTAGTAAATCTAGGTGAAATACTGGAAAATCAGTGAAAACTTTGCCATTCTGTACTGACCTGCCTGATATCTGTGCAACAAGATTTGTCCCATAAGTGTCCATATGGCATGGTGTGTGAGCGCCTGTACTGCCCACCCATAATGTTGACTGCCCGCCATCTCGGCCAGGAAATCCAAACCTAGACCAGCTTAATTCCTACAAGGAAATGAAAAAAGAATCATAAACAGGAGTCTTTTTTAGAATTAAGGTAGTGTCTAGCCCTACTCGCACAGACTAGTGCAATTGTAGACTAGCTCCTAGTCTATGATTTCATTTATTCTTTTCTCTGTTCTGGTCTCTATCTTTTGCTTACTGTATATGTATTAGTTCCTGTGGCTGGTGATAGATGGTGCTAAGGGTGGTCACACTGGTCAGTCAGATTCACAATAAACTGGAAAGATCTCACTGTAGTCCAATCTTGTTTTACCAATCACGTCTGATCGGTAAATAATAGCAAATTTAAAACATCAATAATTTTACAGGATTTACAGTACTTACTTGGCTATTTAACTATTTATCATGTTGTGATATGATATGGGACTTAGAGAAATTAGAGGAGGGCACTTTATCTCTTGATACTATGCTAGAATGACAAGAAATATACAAAATTCCATTCCATTTAATTAACCTACCTGTAAGACGGCTTGGGTTTCAGAAAACAGCTCCTGCATATGTTTGTAATCCACATAGCACCAGAATCTCTCCCTGTTATATGGTCGCAAGGGGTTCTCAGGATCACAGGTACCTTCTAACCAGTCAATGTAACTCTTAAGCGTTGTGTCCACATAGGTACATTGGGTCTCCCATAGGACTGACATGGTAAGATGAAAAAAATAAAGCGGCATGTTTAAACCCCATGATTCAAGAGTTAGTTACAATTTAACCAGTGGAAAATGTGATGATAAACAAATTCCATTCCAAGCCAAAAAGATGTTCAAGGTGGGGTGGATATTTCCTAGGAAATAGCTACCAAGTCTAATTACAAAAGACCTTGCATTTGCTGAAGAAGTTTTCTGATGACTTATGACTAATGTCTTTTTACTTTTTATTGTCTGTCACCCAATTACAGAGAGAGATTACTTTATAGTTTCATATACATTCCCATATCCTCTTTCATAATATGTGTTGTCTGCATATATACAAAAAACTCTCCTTCTTAAATGTTAGCATCCTTCAAAAAATACTTCTGACAACTGATGAATATTCAAGTCATTCATGGCCTCATCAGGCCATCACTTGAGTTGAAATCATCATATTCCGTTACCTCTATTTTGAGCATCCCTTGGACCAATTTTCATCCTTATCTTTTTAGTTCCTAGGATGTCCGCTAGGTGGTGTGGTGTCCACTTCATAGCTCCCCAGTCCTCCAACGTGCCATGGAAGACCACAGGCTCCCCCTCTTTCTGCATCACTAGATCACGGATCTCTCTGGGCTGCATTTCTAACAAAAAGAAGCATTTCAAAAAATATGCCGAAAAACATGAAATACATAGATTCCTTTTTATTTATACTAGACTTGGAATTTCCTATTCCTGTTAATTACTGTATATGTAGCATGCAAGACTACACTCTCTAGGTTATGTATATCTCAGGTCTAGCATGTTACAACTTATAAGCAGGGACTTATCCAGGATTTCGAAACTGGGTGTCCAAAATTAACAATTGTGAATTTTTGGGGTGTCCTATTTTTCAAGGGAGACAACAATATACTGAGGTAACAACCAGAAACATGTATTTATTTATCAAAATCAGGCATACTCTCATTCTACAATGTCATGAGATTTATATGGAGATGAAAGAATTCAATTAAATGCTTGAGATTGACATTCTAAGAAATTCCTCACAAAATGTTTGGGTCTCCTGGGGGGGGGGGGGGTGCTTTTTAAGGGTCTGGGTATCCAAAAAGACACCCAGATGCCCTGCTGTAGTTCAGATGCAGTTCCACATTGCTTTCTTAGAATTCCATTTATTATTCTAAATTTTTATTGGTCAACGACTTATACAAAATATATATTTCTTCATTAAAATCTGTAAGACTTATGAAGAAGTTTTTTTCCTACATTTTTTTTTTATTAAAGTCAACTATGGACTAACAAACGGTATTTCACCAATAAAATGTAAGAATTAGAATAGAGTATTGTCACACAAGGGACTTCACTGGAAGTAATAAAGAAATTATATTTAGAATTAACTGTCTGTTTAGTGGGGGAATGAGATGAAGTATCCACTGTGAGCTGTATGTCTTGTGAGTAGGTAATTAAACCAACAAACAAACTGAACATAAATAGTTGAATGATTAGACAAATACATAAATAAATAATAGAATATAAATAAATAAATGAATAAATAAATAATATATGAATGAAATGGATGACTGAATAAAAATAAATATATAAATGAATAAATCAAATGCACTACATAAACAAACAGATAAGTTATGAATAAATAAATTTATACATTATAAACATGTATATATAACAGATAAATAAAAATAATAAATACATGAGTACATAGCAAACTGAACCAATATTATATATATATATATATATATATATATATATATATATATATATATATATATATATATATATATATATATATATATATATATAATATATATATATATATATATATATATATATATATATATATATATATATATATATTTATACATAAATATATATAAATACATATCTATCTATCTATCCATCTATATGAAATGAATAACATGAGTGGATGGATGGAAGGAAGGAATGAATGAACCAATGAATGATTGAATGAATGAACTGACCCAATTGCCAGAAGCAGTTCAATAAATTGCGTCAGATATTGTACAATCAAATGGACTGTGGGCAATGTTTACAACTATTTTCAAATTCTATACATCTCTTTCAAAGGTGGTACTGTCCATGACTTGTAAAGAAGCAGGAAGTACACGCTGGCAGATTTGTCATCACTGCACAAACTGACCTAGATACTGACCTAGTTGACGTCAATTCGGCTACACGATTGACACTCGCCGTGCATGTAACTCATATCCTCAAGCATATTGTCAAAGAATCCGGTACACCGGCCGTCATACAAATCTGACGCTTGCCCCAAGTCACATGATTAAAATCAATCTGCCATGTTAGAAGGAAGAACCTGAAAATCAGGTTGTTAGAAATTAATTTTGCGCCGGTTACATTATTAATTAAGGTGAGTATCACACAGTTTTTTAATCTTATTGCTAGTGACACTATAATGTATCACTGAAATCTTATAAGAATCTGTTGTTAATCGTCATAAATATATATTTATTCACTGCACCAGGTTGAGCAGCAGCTGATCTCAACCTAAAATTAGCTTCCCTACATTTGTGATCAGGTGACTAAGATTTTGATACCCAACTGAGCTCCAAATTGATAACTTAAATATGTGAAAAAAAAACAAGATAGAACAGCAATTTATATCTGTTCTAAACGTAGAGGAAATATTTGTCATCAATGGGGCAGTTGCTGATTCCTGAAACAGGAAATCTGGCCAGGACTGCTGAACATAATCTATGCATTGATGGCTTACATATTGATTTCTTGTATTACTAATATACTTGTGACTTGTCATATGAGGTACACTGTTACAAACTCTTTGATGTTTTGACATCCAGTCTTCAAATGTTTGATTTGCCCCAAATTAAATAGCCTAAGCCTAATAGTAGTCCAGTTAATATATATTACTCTGCAGTTAGTGAAGTTAGGAGGGAGAGGTCAAAACAGAACCTGAATCCATTATTATAGTAGTTCTTAATTTAAGTAATTTAAAATTATAAGTAATTTGCCTTGCTCAAGTTAAGGAAAGCGGAAATAATAATGTAAAAAGGTGTCATGCTGTTGAAGCCACTATACTAACAGTGAGCTGTCCATAGTGATACACTTGTTTTAAAGTACTGATCAGTGAAAATAATTAATTGATTAATTACTGAATAATGACTGTGCATGTCAAGGCCTTTAGACATTCTATCTCCACCCATAATTATATCAGTTGATAAGTTAGCCCATATTTCTGCTTCCCTATTCTTTCCATCAAGTCTGCCAACTGTAATATATAATCTTTCTTAATTAATAGTTTGTTTACTCAACTAGAAGGTTCATGTTGAAATAGCCACACTAAGTCCAATCTTTTGTACAATCAAATATTCTTATAGACTGTGTATCTTCACAACATCCAGGGCAGGGAGCCTAAAGATGTACTGGTTTCTACATACACACAACCTTCAGGTATTAGCTTTTGAAGATGCAATTGGGTTCCCTAAAAAAAAACTTATTTGAGCCCTGACATCATATGAAAGATTATCTTCAAAAGATTCATGAAAAATAGGTATATATTTCAATTAATATCCTGATTAGAATGTATTAAAAAATATTGACACTTATAAGCTAACTTTATGAGGTCCAATTACTGTTAAATATGGAAAATATGATATGCTGGAAATGTCATTTTCATTATTTTCTCTTTGTAGGTTTCACAAGGAGGGACTTCACCATGGGGTCATTATTTCGTAGCGAGGAGATGACCCTGTGTCAACTTTTCCTACAGTCTGAAGCTGCCTATGCCTGTGTGTCAGAGTTGGGAGAACTGGGATTAGTGCAATTCAGAGATGTAAGTTTCATACAGGGTCTGTCAACATTCAACCATCGCGGTTTGCTATTGGGGCCTCTTTCACAGCATTTTGTTTAGTTCCAATCCTGGCCACCAAGGGTCAGGTTATTAGTTTGATAACTTAATAATGAGGTATTATATTTGATCTGGTTTAAAAAGGGGTTTTCATTGTCTTAATGAACATTTTTCGTAACTCGATTCAAGGTAAGTTGTAGATTAACATGTCTTTCTAAATAGTGATGAATATACCTCTAGAGGTTAATCAGTTTTAGATGCTGACTATGCTGACTCAGAATAATATGTGCTATAGATGAACATATCTAAATGGCTTTTTTTCAGCTCAATCCAGATGTCAATGCATTCCAAAGAAAATTTGTAAATGAGGTGAGAAGATGTGACGAAATGGAGAGAAAGCTCAGTAAGTGACTGTTCAACTCCTATGAATATTCAATATAAATTAGTGGTGTGATAGCTTCATTAGCTTGTTTGAAGAGCGCTATTAAAATCATGAAAAAGCCTTATAATTAAGTAATCTGTAATTATTCGTCCTAAAAAGTGCTCAAGATTTTATGTAATTTTCAATGCCCTCCTCTATCAAAAAAGAGGTATTTACCCAAGTGATTTTTTATGCAGAAATGATAACTTATTATTATTGGGTACATTTTTACCTCTCAAAACATTTTTCAAATAATACTAATTGATGAGTTGTAATTCAAAGTTGTCAGACTAACTTGTACCTAGAATTTAACCCACACATGCCTGTACTGCCCAGAAATGACTACTTGGCTTGTATCATTGCTGGTAATAACTAAATAATCCTCAAATCTCCTTAAAGTGTATGTGAATATACAATTAATGCATGTATTTATAAGTTTTTGTCAAAACTGTCATGGGCAGTGGTCATGAGTGTCATAGGTCTGGAGGACGCTTGTACATAACAGGTGATGTCCTCGTGTATGAGTGTTCAATGATTGATGCATTGTTTGTAGGGTTCCTGGAGAAGGAGATCAGGAAAGATGGGATCCCCATGCTGGACACAGGAGATAACCCAGATGCCCCAGCTCCTAGAGAGATGATTGATCTGGAGGTAGGAACTTAGCTTTATCTACAATTTTTAACATTTTGAACCTAAATCATCATGATGGTGCATTTGCCCTTTAAAGGGCAAATGCACCATCATGATGATTTAGGTTCAAAATGTGCCTATACGTGTCACCTTTCTAATAAGACCACCCGCAAGTCTGTCCTCCTCAGCACTCCTCAGATATGGCTTATGAAAGTTAGTAAAAAACTAGCCTGAGTCTGGGCATGGAGGCTGACATTGCAGGCCAATTAAGCCCAATTAAGCACAATCAGTGGTATGAAGTGACTGCCAGTCCTGCTTCTGATTGGTTGAGAGATATCAGTGGCTGGAAGTGACTGCCACTGATATCTCTCGACCAATCAAAATTTGGCTTAAATTTGTGCCCTGGCCTGTAATGTCAGCCTCTATGCCCAGACTCAGGCTAGATTTTTACTAACTTTCATAAGCCATATCTGAGGAGTGCTGAGGAGGACAGACTTGCGGGTGGTCTTATTTGAAAGGTGACACATATAGGCACATTTTGAACCTAAATCATCATGATGGTGCATTTGCCCTTTAAGTACTTTAATCACAATCAAATATTAGTGAGGAAGGTGAACATCCTTCATTGATTTTTTTAAAGGAGGGCTTCTTAGGTTTGGTTTGGTGCTATAAATTTAATGTTTTGATTGCTTGGGTGTCAAGGGAAGGCATGTTTATGTGAGGATTACAAACCAAGTGGGTACAGGGGGGGGGGCTAATTGCTATAGGCGGTAAGCAGGTTTTCACCAGGTACTTAAGTTTCCTCTACCACTACTTACAACTGGCTAGTCATAACTAAACCGGAAATGGCAGCATAAGTGACAATTAACAAAGATTAAGATTCCAAAAAAAGCAGAAAAAGTGATGATGAATAAAAATTTGTTATGCCGTTCTCTCATAGGCTACATTTGAGAAGCTGGAGAATGAGATGAAGGAGGTGAACCAGAACGCAGAGGCCCTCAAGAGGAACTTCCTGGAGCTGACCGAGCTCAAGCACATCCTGAGGAAGACACAAGGCTTCTTTGAGGAGGTAAGCATGGCATCATAGTGGATGGGTTTGTAGGGCTTGACAATAAGACAACCCCTGTCGTCCTGGGCAGGTATAACTAAATTGCGGACAAGTGTATATACTTATTTAGTCGTCCGATGGGCAAGTAAATCTTATTCTGCATCTGTGTCAACTGGGCTACCAGTTTATCAAGTGAAAAATTGGTTTTAGAACAATTGTCATTTAAAGCTCACCTGTCCTAGAGGCAGTACTACCTTAATCCTTAATGTCAAGCCCTAGATAAAAGTATTCACAGAAAACTTGGTCTTTAATAAACCCCATTATTGAACAGATCTTAGTTCAAACAAAGCTATTCTAGAAACAAGTGGACTTCAAAGATAAGGCTATTTAAGGGTATTTGCGTTTATACATTTCTTTTTCCATCCTGAATTATTGATCCTGGGAGCACTGAAGGCTACCTTAAAATCATCACAAGAATTCAGAAACTTAGAATTATGATGTGTCAATGTAAACAAAAGATGATATTCACACACTGTTGAGCTACCATAGGATTGATAATGAAATGATAAACATGTATATAACTTGCATATATGTGAATATTGCCATGCAAATATTATATTTACATTTTTAGCATTGAAATGTGTCTTAGGTGTACTATGACATTCACTTGCTCAGTTTGGTAGTCCAGGATATTCTACTTACTGCATGCATCATGTATTCATCTAGAATATGACTCATCTTTGCTCAGAGCATACATTTTTTAAGCTGAAAAACAAAAACAAAACAAAAAAAAACAGAACACATGAAAAATAAATATGATGATATGGTAAGGTATTGGAAGTTATCCTGTTACTTTTGAAAGATATACTTTTCGATAAATTCTCCCTAAGTTGATAGACCAATTTAGGGCACTGAGCTCGGATGGAAGAGTTACCACCTCATAACAAGCTGGCACAGAGACACAAAAAGAGGACCACTTTGATGTTTCTCTACAAATTCTTTAATATATCTGGGGCAAGTTGTACAAAGTCGTCCCAGTTGGGGTAGGTCCCTAGTGCAAGTCGCTAGTGCATCTTCACTAATTGGACTTTTGGGTCTAATTCTTGAGTAACTTTGTAAAACTGGGCCCTGGAATATTTAGGCGAGGTTGTGTTATTAATGCTTTATGTGGGATGGTACCATCATTTCCTCTTTACCCATTTTGAGTATGAATTGATACAACCATATCTGGACAGGGGCTGAAACATACTGATCTATGTTCAAACTGTTTTCTCAGTGTATTCTTTATAGATATTAGAAAGTTCAACGAAAAATTTGTATCACATGACTGATAATGAAATTCCACCATCTGTTACATCTTTACAGCTCATATTTTGTTTGTTTTTCACTTGCTTGTGCCCTACGTCTGTATATCATATAGCATACCTTCATCTAAATGTGAAGCAAGAAAAACTAATTATATCGCATAATCAGACTTGTTGTGATATTATCTGGAAGGTGTTGCCATAAGTATATTTAGAAAGTCTCTTGGACGTTCATATACACTGCACTAGTTGACTGCACATAGCAGTAAGAATTTGGTGGCTGTATATTTCAGACCCTGTATTGCCTGTTTTTGATTGTTTGATTTCCCTAACACAGGGTCTCTGCTAGGCCTGTGCCTGCACCCTTATATTGCCCCCCCCCCCCCCCCATCCCCTACCTGTGCATAACACATTGAAAACCCTCTTCCTTGAAGTTATCAGGTGGTTTATCATTATCACAGGGCTGCTGCCAGGGTGTTATTTTGATTCCCCAAAACTGTGAAAATCTGACCCTTTGGTAGTCAAATATCTTGATCAGGAGTTATTTGATATGTCAATTTCAAGCAAAAACAAGTAGATAAAAAAGAAACTAAACAAAAAAGTTGTACTTCCATATCAATGCTAATAACATGGATATACACAAATGAAGGTTATCTTTAAGTCATACTCTAGCATTATGATTTAAGTGAAATATTCCACATATTTGCTTGAAACTGACATTTGTGAAATTTCATAAGATAATGTAGTTTTGGTGTTCTGGGTATCCAGATGACAGCCTACTGGCCTAGAAGACCTGAGTCAGATAGCGCCACCTGTATACTCAGGGATAAAAAGGGTTAATATGACTACAGGCATTTTTCGCTATTTTGCTCCTTAGTATTGTATGGATTTTCATCATTGGTCTTACATCTTGTTTTACTTGCTGAACTTGTTTGGGCTACTTATCCTGCTATCACCACCACTACTACTACTACTAATGTGTGAGTTATACGGTTATACCCCAAGGGGAACATGTGGCTAGGGGTTGGGTGCCCTGTTTAGCATGTTCCTATTGTTGTTTTTGAGCCTAGATTCTGTATTCTTGTTGTTCAGCCAGTAGCAATGTGCAAGACTTATTTTCTAAAAATGTTTGTATTTTAGCTTTATTTTGTCGCTGACAATGCCTTTTGTTTATAGTTTAGTGCTTTGTTTTTAGAATTGTCATATTTGCCTTAAATATTTTGAGTTTATTTTCAGTGTGATGCCCCCTTCCAACTAGCATACAGCAATTTATAATGCATGCAATACTGTATCTGTATAAGGCTAAAAAAGTGTGTGTTTCGTGAAGTTGACGAAAATATCTGCTGCTTTATTTTGCAACTTACAACGTCAGTCATATTGCGAAACCTCTAAATCTCTTCTATGACACTGTTTGCATCGCTCTTGATCTATCAACATGATAATGCTCAGAACTCCCATTAAAAGTTTATGTTACTTTGAAAATAACTTTAATGAAGCATACATTTAAAATATTTAAGAAAGAATTAGGTTTTGTTCAGATTATCACGTTTCCATTTGAAACATTTTGAAATCTTGAACCAAAAGAGGGATAGTTGCCATGTAGAGAGGAGGGAGATTTTCTCTTCAGGACAAGGTTGTCATGAGAAACTGAACACTTTTTTTGCCTTTTGTCCTGTATTGTTTTAAGTGTTAAGCTGGCCTGAAGACTCATTTTCATTAACCCTTTATGCATAAAGTACCCTTTGAAATAGCTGTCTGGCTACTTGAATAACTTGTGAATTAAGCACACTTTGGCATAATATTATACGGAGTGTCTTTAGTTGGTTTCATCTTGCTCTCTTTCACTTGAGGAATCAATGGGTTAAAAAAATCTCTGAATATCTACATATTTGAATGAATTCATCTGAGAAATTTGTCAGACCATCTTCACACTTGGAATATGAAGGGAAAAGAACTGGAACAAAAAGAGAGCATTCATTCTACTGCACATTGATTTTCATGTGAAAAATATCCCCATGATTAAGGAAATTTGGGTTTTGGCATGTTTTTATGGCAAGAAATACAATAAGCAGACCTGTTAGGTATTTTCTGTATTTTTGACTTCCTTAAATTTTCAGTAATCTTGGACACTTATATGAATTACAGTTTCTATGGGATGAGGGTGGCCCATATTTTGTGAAATTGCGACTGGCGATAGATTAAGAGTGGCTTAGATTTCCCAATACTTATTTGTAAAATAATTATAGTGGCCCAGATTTCTAGGAGGGTCTAAATTTCCGAAAATTCATGGTAAGGGAAACTGTATACTGATGGACTCCATTTCTTTAAATCTTAATAAAAGGTTAGAAAAACAGTGCTGTGAATGAATGCCCTATTTATGTTTCAGTTCCAGAGAAAACTTTATATATATATATATATATATATATATATATATATATATATATATATTTATATATATATATATATATATATATATAATATATATATATATATAAATAAATAATGAGCCATGTATTGGACACTGGCAAGTAGGCATATTAGATTTGATAAAGAACAATTTTATAATCGATTAATCAATCAAAATTCTTTACAATTAACCATGCTAAAAACTTCCCTACGCTTCCCAGTACTAGCTATTTGTTGTGTGGTCATCTTTTGTTGCAATGTTAGAGCACAGTAGTTTTGTATGAATACAGACACATTAGCACAGACACACACACATAAACATGTAACAAACAAAACTTTCATAGCTCGATCAATTTGATTTAAGATACCATGCCAAGTCAGTGGATAACCCATTAGTGCTCTATCAAGCGGCCTAACGCAGCCTGACAAAGTCTTGCAGGCAATAGCAGAGTTACATAAATATTTGATGGAGAAATGTTAATGGAAACATTACCACCAACTCTCCTTCAAATAATTTGTAAAATCATTCTTAATTTCAAGGATATTGTCAAAAGTATCGTAGTTCCAGACAATAATTTCGGAAAAACTCAAGTATAAATAAGTTAAAGATAATCGCAGTCAGAAAGACCTGCTGTTAAGGAAGGATAGCTCGAGAGTTATCTGTCAATAAGAATATCTGGAAGGTTTGACGGTGGTATGAGCTGAACTTACCCTACAAGTTCCCATTGGGGTAATAGTTGCAGTTCCAAATCCAGTTCAACTCCAAATATTTCCTGAATATCAGCTTTTGTTTGAGAGAGAAAACAAAACTAGTCAGGCTGCTTTGGTCGTTACAGGTATGAATGGGTTAATTTATTGACACAAGAGGGCTAACTATTATATGTCAGACATGCACTACACAGTTAATTGATTTGTCAAATTAGCCAGGTTTATTGGAAATAACTTAGTCAGTCATACCAATGACCTCATTTGACCACCAGGTTGCTTGAAGCATGTTAGAAGTGCATAACTTTTTCAAGCTCTTTTGATAAAACATTGATAAAGTTGTTGAACTAAACTTGAACTAAACTTTTTTCCTCCAGTAATTATCTTGTTAGCCCACTAAACATGGCTTTGGTAGATTAATCAAATTGGTCTGTTGAAATTGCTCTCGGAAAGGCTTGCTCTAACGACAGTACACTGAACCCTACATTCGCTGTGAACCTTAAAACAAAGGCGCCTCCCCATGGTCAAGTGGTTTGATGCACTGTGTACCTCCTTTCCATTGTGTCTCACCACTGCACAAGATCTAGGGTGCAAGTCCTACGTGAGGCATGTGAGAAAGTTGCCGTTCACTTGACTTGTGTGTTAGTGGTTTTCTTGGCATTCCAGTGTCATCCAACATGTCTGGTCACACATACTAGTTGGAACTGAACCATTTTCAATGGTGCAATCTTTATATAGAGAGAAGAATTTCGGCTTGTAGATCATACCTGATTTGTAGGGCAGGCCTGTTTTGAAGGGTATCTATAAATATACCACCCCTGCTTCATTCATGCACCTGTACTTCACTAGATGCTATTGCTGATGGCAATTGAAAGGTCAAAGTTCACAGGTAAACTCATGCACTCATGAAATTGATACATACATCTGGCCAGGCCTTTGTAGTGTTTAAAAAACTTATTCTTTTTTTGGAATTTGAAATAGGTGATACATGTATACACCTTGCCTGGCCTGGTCTTGTAATGAAAAAAGAAAATCTGAAATATGTAATACAGGTATTTGCATCCTTGTAGACCATTTTGAATGGCCCTTCTTTCAAATTTGAAGAAAACCCATTGGAAACAAACAGATTTTGATTAATTCATTTTTGCATCCAAAAGATCATTATCACCTTGTATGTATAGAGCCATAGTTTAAGTTGGCATTGATACAAAAGACATATTTTACAGGTATGTTTACAACATCATAAGGTCCATATGATGTTAATAATTTCAGAAAAAAGGATAATACACATACCGGTACATTTCATTTATAGAGGGGTACCTAATTTTCTAAAGGCTTGAACCAACACTGATTTTGCTATACCAGAGGTCATGACCCCCAACTGCTGTAGGGCTGTTTGGAGGGTACCCTTAGATCAGGTACTAAAGGTTCTGTTTAACCCATTCATGCTTAACACTTCCTCCTATAGAAAATGCTAACTGGATTTATGAAACTATTGAAAATAATTTGGGAATTACAAATGATTTTACAAACTATATGAAGGAAAGTTGTTGGAAGCATTCTGAAGAAAGTTTCTTCATCAATTATTTAGCCACCTAGAAGGTTTCACTGAAGTTGTCAGGCTTCTTTTACCCTCTACAAGCATTAATGGGTTAACCTGTTAATGCTCACAGCAGCCTAAAGTACTTTTAATGACATCTTGCAGGCAAAAGCAAAGTAAGAAAAATATTTGTAGGAGAAATGTTTTTAAGAACATTTCGAAACGTTATAAGAACATTACCTTAAACTCTCCTTCAAATATTTTACAGAATCATTCCCAATTTCAAAATTATTGTCAAAAGTATCATAGATCCAGACGACAATTTGTGAAAGAACTCTTCAGCATTAACGGGTCGTGGTACCATTTAACTGTGAATTTCAGATGTCATCAGTGGGTGTCTGCTTAGGCACTCTCCTCTTTAATAAGGTGCATGCTCTTTGTTTTCTGACTCTCTCGTACTCTGTCTCTCTGCATGTGTGTGTGTGTGTTTTTG
>OZ012689.1:35744516-35814516 GCA_963942565.1 Maea johnstoni
AAATAAATGGTTTATTGGATCAAGTTAAAAAATTAAAACAATTACATCCGTATTAACAGATCTCCTGGCTTCTCTGGGCATGGAAGGATTGATGCATCAGTAGCTCCACTTTTTTTTCTCCAGATGTTTCTAGTAGTGGGAATGTACCTAGTTGTAAAGCACACATCCTGTTTGTGGATCAGTAGTTATGCCTGAAACCCTACTAATGTAGCATGCGTTAGATTCCACGGTTCAAATATACCTCAAGACAAAGAGTCTTGATCTACGTACCCCATAAGTCCACAATGCCTTTGTTGCTAAGTCCATATGATCACTTGTACAGGGTTTTCTATAGGTTTTCTATTGTGCAATCTCCTGATTCATGAATCTTCAATATTATTAGTGTTTATTATATGGAAAGAAGTTTTCATACAGGACTCTTTAAATTTTCCAAACGGTACTGCAATAATTCTGGGATTTAAAAATTGAACTAAAAGTATAAATTATTAAGATTTGGACTTGCACTATTTACCCCTACCATGCTCTCCTTGCCCTGAATAGAATATCTCTTTAGTTTGCTAATTAACAATGTAGATAGAACAGCATTATAAGGGTTCTCAGCCATTCAGGAAAAAAATAATTTCCTTTTTTTCTGACTGGGAAATTTGGGGAAACCCTACTATAAAAGAAAATTATGATCATTTTATTTCGGAACCCTAACCTTTTATATAATTCAACTCAAACTATCTTTAGTATCTGTTGTGTAATTATTTCACTTTGACTTGCAATGTAACAGTTTCTTCAATTACCCTGGATAAATAGGGGGCATGGGTCGTACATTCTTTTTGTTTTGGTTGATGTTGAGGATATTGTGAATCAAGGAAATAAAGTAGAAAATCTAGGGAATTGGATATTCATGAAAGTACTGAGAACCCTTATTGTAAATTGTGCTGGTATTTGTGCCTGACTTCCTATGGTACTGGTAGATAAGAGACAAGTATGTACAGAAATACAGAGTTTGTCAAACTTTCAGGACATGGCTAATTCTATATTAATGGTAAGTAGTTGTTTCAGAATTGCCAGCCAATGGTTTGGATGTTTTAGCTTTAAAATCGGCAGTTACCGTTACACTGTCTAAAATACCAATAGCCAGTTCTATGCACATGACAGGAGTGAGCTGTGTTGAAAGTTTAAATTTATGACTAATCTTGATCTATGATATATGTTTGAAAAGGATTCAGAAATAAATTAGAAATTCAAAAACTATTCATAAGGAGGGACTTGGGTTGAATTCTTACCACCATTTTTTCTTTCAAATATTTTCCAAAAGTTTCTTCTCCCAGGGGTAGAACAACGCCATAGTTCTCTCTGAGGTGAAAAAGGAATGAATGAACTAACTTCTTCATGCATATAGGGTCTCATCAGGCCTGGCTCTATTTCAACTATATCTTAACCCATTAATGCTCACAGTGGCCAAAAGCAGCCTCACAATTTCAATGATATTTTGCAGGAAAAGGCAAAGTCAGGCAGATATTTGATGGGGAAATGTCAATCCGAACATAACCAACAACTCTTCTTCAAATACTTTGTAAAATTATTCTGTTTCAAAGTTATTGTCAAAAGGATCATTGATCTTGACGACAATTTGTGGAGGAACACTTAAGCATTAATGGGTTAATGACTAAATTAAAAACTCCATCAAATTCTTTCTAAAATTTTGTTTCATAGTAATTTTCAGAAGCATCATAGATCTGGCAATACCTTTCAGGCAAGAGGACTAGGTATGGAAGGATTAACATTGGTTAATTCATACTAGGAAGGTCTATTTCATATTATTAATTATCAGTTCTCTGGCTAGTATGCAAACAAAAACTACCATATCACCAAATTCTGTCCTTTCATCCATCCAAATTGGCAGCACTGGTCTTGATACACAAGCAAACCATTGGCTAGTAACTCTGCTGTGAGTGGTTTAGGTATATGTGTGTATAGAGATGGAGTACCTGGACCCTAAATCCTGCTGGTGGCTAATTTTACCAATACAAAATGATGCAAAAAAATTGAAAGAAAATGACTTAAATCCCTGCACCTGGGTACTCAGAGACTACACAGTGAGAGCTATCCAATGAATATCAACACATGTGACAGGTTTTAGATGGTTATCATTCAAAAATCTTTGCATCCTTGTGCTTTGGATGAAAATTAGCCCTAGTGTTGGTGGCCTGGTGGTAAGTACAATTATAGACAATAAATACTCCATGTTTACAATTTAGGCATGTAGATTAAGGTACTAGTAAGTAAGCACTGTCATTTCTGCATGTGCGGAGTTCTCATTGAACATGTTTTATGTATGTTTGATAATTGATAACAATCAATTCTTTTTTGAATCAGCCTTGATTCAACTTATTATTGGTAATGCTATTGTTATGTTATGTTATTGTTGCGATGTACCATGATGGGATTTTGCTCTCTTAATATGTTTTATAATTGAAAGGGTGTAAGGCTCATTAATAATGTCTTAATCTTATTGGATCAATGTTGCTTTTGTGTTATTTTTAAATTTTGGTCTATAAGGTACAGGCAGATGATATCTTGCTATATTTCAACTTTATTATATCTAGAGTTCCCCCTTGAAGTATGAATTGGTTGATAGGAATTCCATGAAGGATTTTCAGTTTTTACCCTGTGGATCATAATCATATCTTTTCATAACAGACTATCTTCTATGACATGGCTGAAGTGTAAATTGCCTATTTTGATGAGATTAAAGTAAATATAGTTGGCTACTTAATGTAGTTGTACATATAAGGATTTAAAGAAGCTGAGCTACTAAATCTTGACAGGCAGAAATTTTATGAATTGCTGTTTTGGACAGACATTGGAAATCAATGCCTAAGAACCCTAGCCTTTCCTGTCTATAAATGATCTCAAAGTTCTCGTACTGATTGTTATTTTTGTGTATGTTTAGGTTTGTTGCTGGCGTTATCCTCAGGGAGCGCATCCCAGCCTTTGAGCGTATGCTGTGGCGCGCCTGCCGTGGCAACGTCTTTCTCAAGCAAGCCGAGATAGAGACCCCCCTCGAGGACCCGGTCACAGTAAGTACTCTCTCGCATCATCCTTCTAGCTACCACTTGTACAACTTGTCGGCTACCATTTTTTAAAATCCTGTAGGAAGAGATATTTTTGTTTTTGTTTTGGTTAACGTAGCTCAGACTTATAATATTTTCCAAAAATTGCTTTTGTCAGAAGGATTATGACCAAATTAGTCATTTTGGGGCATTATTCAGTAAAACAAGGGAGATCTATATAAAAAAAAATGTATACATTCTCTGAATGCTATGGTTTCGAATTGATATATCCATTATTAAATATATCCATTCTCAAACTTATCCCTTAATTTAACATCTGATAGCAAAAGCACAAGTTCCAGGGGCAAAACGACCATTATGCCCAATCCCTGTTAAAAAACTTTGACCTTTCTGTTTCGTATAACAACATTGTTTTGTCCTTCCAGGGAGATCAAGTGAACAAGTCTGTGTTCATCATCTTCTTTCAAGGCGACCAGCTCAAATCTCGAGTGAAGAAGATCTGTGAAGGGTATGTGTGCCTACAGTTATAAACCACTCTTTAAGAAAAATCTTTGGAACACCTAATTATCTAATAGAAACTGTGTTGATACCCCTCCCTTTGTTATTGTTTTGTAACCTGAGTAGCATTGGTTACTGATGATTCTTTATTACGATTTATTATTGATATAAGGACTCTCATAATTCACTTTGTAGTTAATCCTGAAACCAATCAAAAAAGCTTTTCTGTTCTTTATATTTGTAGGAACCTCTGCTTTACTTTAAACATAAGTGCATGGTTAGTAGCATTGGAATAGATGAATTCATAAAATTTAACAGAATCTGTTTTTATTTTTCCATTATTATCAAACTTGTAGAAGCTATTAAGAAAGAAATATACTTTTCAAGTTTTAGCCAGTTATTTTCATTTGTTCAATTGTTTGTATTTTGTTGACATTTGGAGACATTTTTATTTTCATTTTTAATGTGTAGAACTTATATAATTATCATGTTTCGGCCATTTAACATAGACTTGTAGTGAGTCTATGCTGACCCAAGTTTGAACCAAAAATGATGAATTCTGGCTAAAATTGACGATAGATGTACTTATGCGATGATATTTTTGTTGTGCAGATTCCGTGCTACCCTTTACCCGTGCCCAGAGACGCCCGCAGAGAGACGCGAGATGGCCATCGGTGTCATGACAAGAATAGAAGATCTCAATACTGTACGTTACCAGCAGTCTCTTAGCTAGTTGAGTAACAGGTGCATTTGTTACATTTTTACAGCCAACAATGTCTTAGCGTCTGGGCGTCTTTTGGACACCCAAACCATCAAATTCACACATCAAGACACCCAGTTCTAAAGAGAGGAATTTTAAGCAATATAAATTACAAACTAATAGTTTTAAGTTTTTGTCTCTTTGTAAATGCTATGGCTATTTTGCATTTTCTTCTGGGTACCATTATAGTGTCAATGTCCAACAGCTCACTGCTGTTTTCAATTTGTCAGTCACTTGTGATCATGATGGGCATATTAACATTCAGAATATTTTCATTAAATCCAAATGAAATCGTCAAATTTCGGAAACAGAAGATCGTCAAATTTCGGACGCAGAAACTTAACCAGATCTACAGTATTGCAAATAGTTCACTTATAATGTTATCTGCAGGTTATCATGAAGGTTAATTTAAGATTTAGAAAATTCTTATAAAGGAAAGATTGTCAAATTTCGGACACAGAAGATCGTCAAATTTCGGACGCGGAAACTTAACCAGATCTACAGCATTACAAATAGTTCATTTATAATGTTATCTGCAGGTTATCATGAAGGCTAAATTAAAATTTGGAAAATTCTTATAAAGGCAAGATTGTCAAATTTCGGACACAGGAGATTGTCAAATTTCGGACGCAGAAACTTAACCAGATCTACAGCATTACAAATAATTCATGTATAATGTTTTCTGCAGGTCCTTGGCCAGACACAGGATCACCGTCATCGCGTCCTGGTGGCGGCCGCCAAGAACATCAAGGTCTGGTTCATCAAGGTGCGCAAGATCAAGGCCATCTACCACACCCTCAACATGTTCAACCTGGACGTCACCCAGAAATGCCTGATCGCCGAGTGCTGGTGCCCCGTAGGGGACCTCGACAAGATCCAGCTCGCTCTTAGGCGCGGCACGGTAAGTGTCTGAATAGCGCCCAGGAGAGCGTCATTAAGCGCTGAGCCCATAATCTTCCCCAGCAGGGTGTCTGTGCGTCATTTGGACTTGCCTAACACTAGTATTTATAAGGAAGGGAGTGGGGCATACCTGTGGACACCATCCAAGGTGTCAAGCCCAATATCATCTCCCTTCCTCTTCCTCCTGACTTACCGGACACTGTGATTTATTACAAACATAATTGCTATGACTACACATTTAATTGTTAATTAAGACCATCATCATTTAATTACATTGATGTTGGGACCTGCCAAAAGTGTTAAATACTGCTTTTCGTGGATGTGCATTGGCCGACTAAGACAGATTTTAACCATTTCCGCCCTATGTATTTTACACTATGTATGAGCGAGGTTGTTTTTGTGTTTGTAGGAGTGCAGTGGAAGCAGCGTCCCCTCCCTTGTTCTTAGTTACACTATGTATTAGCTATGTATTCCACCCTATGTATTTTACACTATGTATGAGCGAGGCTGTTTTTGTGTTTATAGGAGCGCAGTGGAAGCAGCGTCCCATCCATTCTGAACAGGATGCAGACCAAACAGGAGCCTCCCACTTTCTTCCGCACCAATCGCCTCACCTCCGGCTTCCAGGCCCTGGTCGATGCCTACGGTGTCGCCACCTACAGGGAAGTCAATCCAGGTAAGACGCTAGTGATTATTGATGTTCTGCTCTCATCCTGAAGGTGTTCGCATCTCATCAGGGACTTAGCCAGGACCCACCCAGCCTGTCTTTTGCACTGGCTTTTTCCTGAAACCCCTTTTTTAGACAGGCAAAAAAAATCTTTTATAAGATTTTCAATATTTTACTTTTTTGGCATAATAACCATGTTTTTCTAACCAGTCATCTTCTAAGGCATGACTCATAGGTAAATTTCCTTTTTGACTCAATAGGCTATTGAATGTTTTTGGTTTAAGGGGGCAGGGATTTTGTGAATGATGTTTTGGACAGACATTTTTGAAATCCTGGCTAAGAACCTGCACTTCAGTGGTATTTAGATAGTGGAGATATTTACGTCTCTGAGATGGTAGGATTGGGAACGTGTTCTGACCTCACAGGTTTTCAGATTTTAAAGGTGTGCACACCTTATAGAGGTGTTCCAATTTTCAAGGTCATTAGACAGAGGTGTTCAGATTTTAAAGGTGTTCAGACTTTAGAGGTGTTCAGATTTAAAGGTTTCACACCTTAAAAGTGTTCAGATTTTAAAGGTGTTCAGAACTTAGAGATGGCCACGTTCTAAAGCTGTAAAGGCCTTAGAAGGGTTCAGATTTTAAAGGTGTTCAGACCTTAGAGTGTTCAGATTTTAGAGATGCTCACATCTTGAATGTGTTCACATCTTGCAGGGGTTTTGACATCTCAGAAATGTTTGAATCTCAAGAGATGCTTTTTTGTGAGTTGACTTGTTCTAAAAGAACAAAGCATTTTTCTTGTGAATTGATTTGTTCTGAAAGAGCAATAGCATTTTTCTTGTGAATTGACTTGTTCTGAAAGAACAATAGCATTTTACTTGTGAATTGACTTATTCTGAAAGAACAAAAGCATTTTTCTTGTGAATTGACTTTTTCTGAAAGAACAAAAGCATTTTTCTTGTGAATTTACTTGTTCTGAAAGAACAATAGCATTTTACTTGTGAATTGACTTATTCTGAAAGAACAATAGCATTATCGTGTGAAGTGACTAGTTCTGAAAGAACAAAAGCATTTTTCTTGTGAATTGACTTATTCTAAAAGAACAAAGCAATTTTACTTGTGAATTGACTTATTCTGAAAGAACAAAAGCAATTTCCTTGTGAATTGACTTATTCTGTAAGAACAAAAGCATTTTTCTTGTGAATTGAATTATTCTGAAAGAACAAAAGCATTTTTCTTGTGAATGGACTTGTTCTGGAAGAACAATAACATTTTTCTTGTGAAGTGACTTATTCTGAAAGAACAAAAGCATTATTCTTGTGAAGTGACTTATTCTGAAAGAACAATAGCATTTTTTTGTGAAGTGACTTGTTCTGAGAGAACAAAAGCATTTTTCTTGTCAATTGATTTGTTCTGAAAGAACAATAGCATTTTTCTTGTGAAGGGACTTGTTCTGAAAGTGTGTGTATGAAGGGACTTGATCATAAATATTGATGAATCTCCTTGTTTTTCCAGCTCCGTTTGCGATCATCACGTTCCCGTTCCTGTTTGCGGTGATGTTCGGGGATCTCGGCCACGGCTTCATCATGTTCCTCTTTGCCCTCTGGATGGTTGTGCGAGAGAAATCCCTCGCTGCCAAGAAGATCGACGATGAGGTAAGTAGCGATGGGAATAGTGGCTAAAATTTTGGGTTGAGCGTTTTAACCGTATGTTCACCTTTTCAACTCTGCTATACACAGGTAAAAATTGACTGGCCAGTACAGGCCCGGTATAACAGGCTTTTATGGGCATTACAGGTTTTCAAGCTGTAAGGATTTACTTATTGCCCTTATGTTAATGCTCACAAGTTTACCATTCTGAGGCCTAGAGCTGCACTCACCACTCACAAACTCGAGTGGCTCGAGCCCTGAGGCAAACTCGCCGAGCTCGAGCTGAAATGTTCAAATCGTGAGCTTGTCTATGTTTGGAACACAAACGTTACACAGAGCACCTAACACACATTATTACATACATAACTGCTTATCGCTGTCATGCCTTCTTTACAATCTCCAATGTATACACTCAAGCGGTGTTGAGTGCTATACTGACCTTTGTACCTCGTCAGCACGTTTTTAAATTAAATAAACATGGCAATGTTAATAAATCTCCGCTAATAAATATTTATTTCTTAATAGCTGGGCTGGAAAATAAGTATTTCTTTGGAAGATTGGAACGTCCGTGAGCTCACGAGTCAAACGGGTGGTGAGCTCATGAGTTGATCTCCCTCCGTGAGTGCAGCTCTACTGAGGCCTAAAAAAAAGTTGTTTTTTTCCTGTAACCCTACCCTAACATGTTTTTATTCAAAAAAATCCCTACCCTTACCCTTTTTCGCACTCCCAATCAACGTAAAACATGCATAAAACACACATTTTTTGACCAAAAAAATAATGAAAAAAAATATTTACCGACCTACCTACCCTATTTTTTTTCAGACCGTTACAGGAAACAAACAATTAATTTTTTTAAGCCTGACCATGCCGAGATATCATGTTTGTTTTTTAATACCATATACATATTTCAGATCTGGAATGTCTTCTTTAGTTGTCTTTTGTATATTTTCAGACCTGGAATATCTTCTTCTGTGGTTGTTTTCTGTATAATTTCAGATCTGGAATATCTTCTTCAGTGGTTTGTTTTTGTATAATTTCAGATCTGGAATATCTTCTTTAGCGGTCGTTACATTATTCTCCTCATGGGCCTCTTCTCTGTCTACACTGGCTTCATCTACAACGACGTCTTCTCCAAATCACTCAATTTGTTCGGCTCCAGTTTTAGTGTGGGCAGATTATTCCGGGACCAGTAAGTGTTCTAGAATTGAAGGGTTTTCTCTGTTTTTCTCTGTTTGGTTAACCCTTATGATTCTGGTGGGTAATTTGGCCAATACAAGATTATGTAAAAAAAACAACTGAAAAATGACTGAAACCCTGGCACATGGGAACTGATCTGAGAGCACTCAGCGAGAGCTATCCAATGAATATCAACGTGATAGGGTTTATGTGGTTTCAAAAAAAACAACTTCTTATGGGCCACCATAAAGGTACCTTAATCCATTGAGGCTCATAGCGACCATAAGTGACCTGGCAATTTCGGAATAATCTTACAGGCTAAAGTATTGTTGGGGAAATATTTGAAGGAGAAATGTTATTCAGAACATAACCAACAACTCTCCTTCAAAAAAAGTGTGATATCATTCTCAAAAGTTATTGTCTAACATCATAGATCCGGACTGCAATTCCTTGGGGCATTTCCTAGATTTAACCATTATTTAAGGTTCATAAAGGTATTTGTGTACAATTAAAGTTTATTGGAAATTCAAGTACAATCCTTTCCACAGTCTGTAAGTGTTCAGATTATATACACTTCACTTAAAGTGATAAGAATTGTATTAGAAACTATACTAAGTAACTTCCTTCTTTTACACTGTGTGTCTTCATTTCAATTTAACCCCTGAAATTTTTCTCTCATTTTAGTCCTGGAGCGATCAACACAACCAAGACAATTCAGCTGGACCCAAGAACTATCAGTATTGGTGGTGATTTCTCTGGCTCTCCCTATCCATTTGGACTAGACCCTGTAAGTATCCATATTGATCCCTTGGAAGTTACTGTAAATTCTCGGTAATTTTGGGACATAATTACTATTTTCATGGGTTGAGGGTGGCCCATGTTTTATGAAAATACTGACGAAGCAGAGTTATAGTTGTCCATACTTTGTGAAATAGCTACCAGCGATAGCTCAATGGTGGTCCATATTTTCCGATAATTATTTTGCAAAATAATTATAGTGGCTCAAATTCCTAGGGTGGTCTAAACATCCAAGAATTTACGGTAACCTTGTAGCCATGAATCGCCACATGCGAACTGTACCTCCAGCTGAGATAGTTTGGCAAAATTACCATAAAATTGGGCACTACTTGCCCAGCATGGGCAGAGACAGTTAAATGTAGTAGATGACCCCCATAAAATATATTTGTAAGTGAATCCCAGAGTCAGAGGAAAACATACAACGGTATGGAAATCCGAAGGAGAAAATAACTTTGTGGAGGTTATATGCTAAAGAGACCAATCTCTTTCTTTTTTAGGTAAGTTCATTCTTAGAGTGTTAGTCCAGTCAGTAAGGTATGAGATACATTTAATGGCTGACTGGACTTGGACCACATAGAACAAAAGATAAACCAAAATAATATCTGAAAAATATTTGAAAAGGGATCGTCAAAGCCAATACGGACAACCACTTTTAGATTAATATTTCTAACAGTATAACTGATATCAAGATACTGGCATACCTGTCAGACCATGTGTATGATGTTTGTGTGAATGGGTGAACAGATCAGCAATTATTTATTTTCTCCTAATAAGACTTCCACTTGAAAACTCGACTTTGACGATATGTGATTCATTGTCCCTCGTAATTTGTGTATTTGCTTCAGATGCGGCAACCGGCCAACAACAAAGTAACCTCCTCATTCATTTGAAAAGTTGATAACTTGTGGTCTTTTGACCCTGATTTTTGGTATTTCTTTTGTTTCAGATTTGGCAACTTGCCAAGAATAAGATCACCTTCACCAACTCCTTTAAGATGAAGACTTCTGTGATTCTTGGTGTGAGCCAGATGTTCTTAGGGGTAATGCTTGGACTTTGGAACCACAGGTGGGTAAAACATGCTCTTTTTAAGGGTGGCTCAGGCATAAAAGAAGGAGAGCTGGTAATCTTGCCACTGTGCCATTGAGTCTGGGTAAAACATGCTTTGAGGCAGTGCTGGGCCCATCCACGAAGTAAACTTACAGATATGAATATATATGGACAGGTTTATAAAAAAAGTTCATTTCGCATATGCCCTATAGCGCGCCATCTTGTTTTGAAGCAATTCGCATGATCTTGTTTTAGTAGAATGATATTTCAGGTACTCATTTTTGAGTGCTTGCCCCTTCCAATGCTTAGGCTATTTTCATACAAGGCACAAAGATGCAAAGATTTTTGAAAACCATCTAAACCCTGTCATATTGGTATTCATTGGACAGCTCTCGCGCTGAGTACTCTCAGATGAGTACCCATGTGCCAGGGTTTCAGTCATTTTTCAGGTTTTTTGCATCATTTTGTATTGGCCAAATTAGCCACCAGCAGCATAAGGGTTACACTCTTGATTTTGTGTTTGCAGGTATTTCAAGCGCCCAATCAACATCTACTGTGAGTTTATACCACAACTGCTCTTCTTGGTGGGTATGTTCGGATACCTCGTCTTCCTCCTCTTCTTCAAGTGGTGTTTCTGGAACGTGGACAACCCTTCACAGCCAGCCAGCAAGGCCCCAAGTCTGCTCATAGGTCAGTCACCAACATCCCTCAACACTTCCAATGCTGCTGAGGCTACTTTCATCCAAAGCACAAAGATGCAAAGATTCTTGAAAACCATCTAAACCCTGTCATGTTGGTATTCATTTGAAAGCTCTTGCAGAGTACTCTCAGATGAATACCCATGTGCCAGGGTTTCAATCATTTTTCAGGTTTTTTGCATCATTTTGTATCGGCTAAATTAGCCACTAGCAGCATAAGGGTTAACCCATTCACATCTGGAACATACACATAATCTGACATACCTTGCAATATCTTGATAGGAAAGCCACGTTTGCAGAAATACAGTCAAACTTGTATTAAGAGACAACCCTAGGAAAAACCAAAATAAGGTCTCTGAAGATTGGTGGTCTCTTAAAAGAGGGTCATTTAAACTATGATGTTAGACCAGGGGAATTTAAAATGTGGTCTCTTGATAAAGGTGGTCTCTCAATAGAAGTGGTCGCTCAGGCAGGTTTGACTGTATTGTTATTTATGTAAATAGATATGATTAAGAGTTATTAGTCATGTTTGATTTAACAATCCCTCTTCAAATGTATTTCAAATATTTCTCTATTTGAAGTGGTGAGTCAGTTCCAAGTTGCAAGACCTTTGTGCACTCTAGATGCAAAAAAAGTTGAAATAGGAATGGGAACTAGTTTGGATCATCTAATACAAACTGATGCTTGAAGATAATTAGTTTTGTATCGTCAAGAATGTGACTCACTTGCAATTTGTCCTTCAAATATCTTCCCATCTATGCTTTCTCTTGTAAAATTTCAGTAAAATTGTCTGGTTTCTTTTTGCCTCTGCAAGCATTAATGGGCAGGGATTGACCTTATTGGTCATTTAGGGAACGCAGAACAGGTGACTTTGAGAGCAGATGTTCAATAGTTAGGAGCCAAGTTTGCAAATGGATGCATCAACTACCAACTTGGGCACTTTGAGAATTCTTTTTTCAATATCTATCTCTCCTTATTTTACCTAATAGTGCCCCAAAATGCATCTCAGAGCACATTTTTTCAGGATTTTATGGGTGTGCATGCCCCCAGTCTGAACAGTGTTTCTCTGGCACAGGGATTTATTTGCTCCTAGATTTTAGATACAAGGAGCCAACTCTGCTCCTGCCAGGAAACATCAAGGGTTAAAAACCTGATGGGTTAAAAACCAAACCATCCTCCCCCTCCTCCTCCTCCTCCCTCTCCTCCTCCCTTTCCTCCTTTCTCCCTCCTCCTCCCCCCTCCCCCTCCTCTTCCCCCTCTTCCTCTTTCTCCTCATCCTCCCCCCTACTCTTCATCTTCCTCTTCCCCCTCCTCTTTCTCCTCCTCCTCTTCCTCCTCCTTTTCCTCTTCCTCCTCCTCCTCCTCCTCCTCCTCCTCCTCCTCCTCCTCCTCCTCCTCCTCCTCATGAGAAGCCTGAATGTGCAGAGTGGCTGTATGGTTTTCTACCTTTTTTGTAGGATTCATCAACATGTTCCTGATGAAGACCAATATGGACGATCCCAGTATTCCTTCAAGACCCTTCTTTCCAGGACAGGTCAGTAAAGGCTAGAGGAATGATTGGAATGATTATATAAAGTTCTATGTAACTATGGTGGGAATGCTGATGAGGCCTATAACAATGATGTTGATAATCAGGATGATGATGATGGTATCAATAATGATTTAAGAGAATTGAAGATGATAATGATAATAATACCAATTATATTGATAATAATGATAATGATGTTGAAGATGATGATGATTATGTTGAAGATGATGATGATGATAATAATGATAATAATAATAGATATTGTTAAAATATTTTAACGTTAAGGAAACATTGATATTGTATCGTACCGTAAAGATTTTAACGGTTCAAATCTCTACTTCTTGTTCTCATGCCAGCTGTCACATTTCAAGATAGCTTAATGTTCTCCCTGCTTTTCCAGATGCCTATTCAAACGATCGTTGTGGTCACTGTCGTTCTGTGTATCCCCTGGATGTTGATATTGAAACCAGTAATCCTCTACAGACGAAACAAGGCCAAGACCAGCACTCCAGTATGTAGATAAATAGCTTATCACATTCTTATCCAGAGGGTACTCATGATAATGATAATAATGATGATAATGATACAGAGTACAGCACTCCAGTATGTAGATAAATAGCTTATCACATTCCTATCCAGAGTATACTCATGATAATGATAATACTGACAATAATGATACAGAGTGCAGCACTCCAGTATGTAGATAAATAGCTTATCACATTCTTTTCCAGAGGGTACTCATGATAATGATAATACTGACGATAATGATACAGAGTACAGCACCCTAGTATGTAGATAAATAGCTTATCACATTCTTATCCAGAGGGTACTCATGATAATGATAATACTGATGATAATGATACAGAAACCAACACTCTAGTATGTAGATAAATGGCTTATCACATTATCTTCCAGAGTATACTCATGATAATGCTAATACAGAAACCAACACTCTATTATGTAGATAAATGGGTTATCACATTATCATCCAGAGTATACTCATGATAATGATACTAATGATAATGATAATACAGAAACCAACACTCCAGTATGTAGATAAATGGCTTATCACATTATCATCCAGAGTATACTCAAGATAATGATACTAATGATAATGATAATACAGAAACCAACACTCCAGTATGTAGATAAATGGCTTATCACATTATCATCCAGAGTATACTCAAGATAATGATACTAATGATAATGATAATACAGAAACCAACACTCCAGTATGTAGATAAATGGCTTATCACATTATCATCCAGAGTATACTCATGATAATGATACAGAGACCAGCAGTAGATAAATGGTTTATCACCTTCTTATCTAGAGGTAATTCATGATAGTAGTAATAATGATAGTACTTGTTATAATGATAATAATAATATTATTAATGCAGAGACCAGCACTCCCGTACTTTGATAAATATTGCTTATCAAATTCCTATCTGGAGTGAAAACATTTTCTCACACTTGTGAAAGTATCTCAATATTTAAGCAACCTCAATGTCAAGCTCTGGCTTATTAATGAAGCTTACTCAGTCAAGCTTGCTATGCTAAGGCATTTGATTTCAAAAGTCTGCATTGATTACACTCATTATACAGAGCTCCCACTGACGGAAGCCCTAATAACTATATTGCAATTTTTGATTGCTTCAAACATTTAAACTTGAAATTCTTTTATGATGAATTTTGTAACAAGAAAAAGCATACAATGTATTTTTTCCTGGCTATTGCAGACACTGTCACTGCTTTGTATGCAAGAAGGAAGGGTTTTAAGAAAACTCAAAATCTCAAAGAAAAATGTCACTTAGATGGTTACTGTAAATGTCTTTCATTGAAGACTGACATGAGATACCAATGGTTATTCCATAAGATCCAATCATCACAAAACATTCATGTTTTCTAGTTCACTGTTCTAAATTGAAACTAATTTTAAAACAGGTATTACACCTGAAGATTTTTGTTTTTTCGATATAGATTCAGAAATAGTAGGAAGAGAAATATGTAGTGTATAAAGGAAATACATTTTTTAAGTACATCAATGGGGAATTCGTCGAGCTGTCCATATCGGCACTTGCATTGTATCTGCAGGTTACTCAGAAAACAGGTATTAAAAAATGGAAATCAATATGTCCATGAAATATTCTCTTTGTAAATTTTATCAATGGGAATCCTTTGATCATCATCAAAAAGTCTAGTGATACATAATGCTCTTCAAAAAACTGATACTTATGGATTATAAAATTTTGTATCAAGACGAAAATTCTTAAAGAATAAAAAAAAGAATCTTTCGGACATAATTGAATAAAAAACAAAAATTCTTTAAAATAAAAAAGAATCTTTCAGACATTGAATAAAAACAAAAATTCTTTAAAAAGAAAAAGAAATCTTTCAGACATAACACAAATTGACAATTGATTGAGAAAATGTTTGAATGAGAGATATTATTTGCAGTTTAGCCGCGACGGCCAGCAGCCGGTGGGCAACAGCACGCTGCCCGCTGATGAGAATGAGGTGACCCACCATGATGCTATCGATACTATCGTTAAAGACGAGCCCGCAGAGCCGGAGGTGAATACTGTTTCTCCCTGTTCCCGCGAGGCTCGAGGTGACCGCAAGAACCGTGGAGGGAGGGTACCCCCTCATCCCCACCCCCTACAAACCCTCATCCCCACTAGCCCTCCGCCAATGCCTCCCCACGATGCATCTCTTTTTTCTTTTCAGGTTGTCCACCCCTCCCCCATCCTTACCTACCATTGAACAAGACTTTTATCAGGCCTTGATGTTGTAACCTCATGTTCACCGGATTGTTCGAACATGCTGAACAGCATTCGTTTTTTGCCTCTGATTATGATCATCCAACGCAATTTGGCATGTTCAAGCAAAAAAGGATAAAGATTACGTTAAAAAAGATAGCTGGACTTCTGGTAGTCTAGTCAGCCAGTAGAAACTGTAAAAAAAAGTTAATTCACCTGTTCATGGCCCCACTAAACAAGAAACACTGCAGGACCAATCCAGGGAGATAGATGAAGCCAGATCCACCTCTATGAGTGATCGATATAACCATGGCACCAATACTATTTAACTCGCAACCGATTCCTAACATACGTACATACATACATACATACATACATACATACATACATACATACATACATACATATATACATACATATGTATATATATATATATATATATATATATATATGTATATATATATATATATATATATATATATATATATATATATATATATATATATATATATATATATATATATATATATATATATATATATATATATATACATGTATATGACTTATATACCCAAACCACCTTATTTCATCAAACCCCACCCTACCCCACCCCACCATACCCAATATCCCTTTTCTCCTCCGCACCCTACCTGACCCTTCCTCCGCCCTGGTTCTCAAGACACCGAGACCTCCTACCACTGATTCTTTGTGTGTCTAAATGAAGATTGCTGTTTCCTTTACCACAGTTTGGAGGTGGAGGTCAGATCTCTGTCAATAGCGGGGACATTGTGACCGAGGATAACGCTCAAGTAATGCACCACGACTCGCTCGGAGCTAAACCAGACGAACCCCCACAAGAAGAGGTGCACAAAGATTTCTAATGAATTTACCATCATAATAACTCTTCTCTCCATGCAAACGAAAAATTTGCTTTTAGAGAGTTTTGATCGCTGAAACGTAACCTTGTTTTTGGTCTTCTGTTGCGTTTTTTTCCTGTTAAACTTCTCTTTGTCTCTCGTTTGTGTCGTCATTGGGTTGCAGTGGATGTTTTAGTTGTTGTCTTGATCACAATGCACCACCTTCTCAACAAGTTACTGTGTATCTTTCTAAAAACCCCTGGTCGCTTAACCCTTTCATACCCAGGGCAGTCAGAAGGTCCAATCCTGAGGATAGATTATGAATTGATATGGATTTATCCTCTATTTATGTATTGGTTGAACCCCAAGAAAAATGGAACATTCCTAAATGTGTGGTTTAAATCAATCCATTTATTCCGTTTTTATGGAACATTTTAAAACATTCTACATTTTGTGCAATATGAAGGAATCATATCCAGATATTAAGTCAGTTCTGTAACATATTTTTATAATGGCCATTTTGTGCCACATGTGTGGCATAAGTGCTGTTATTTATGGATCATTGCAAAGATTGAACATTTTGTGCCACATGTGTAGATTAAATGCAGTATTACAATTTACTAAGGAACATTTCTTAAAAATGGAACATTTTGTGCTACATGTGTGGATTAAATGCAGTATTACAATTTACTAAGGAACATTTCTTAAAAATGGAACATTTTGTGCCACATGTGTAGATTAAATGCAGTATTACAATTTACTAAGGAACATTTCTTAAAAATGGAACATTTTGTGCTACATGTGTGGATTAAATGCAGTATTAATATTTAATAAGGAACATTTTTTAATTGCGCATTTTATGCTACAAGAATTGATCAAATTCAGTTATTCTGTTATTTATGGTATAATTTGTGCTACGTGTGTGGATTAAATCCAGTTATTTTCGGAGAAAGGAGATGGAGGTACTTCTGTGCCATACTGCACACCATTCTAGGAATTCTTTTCTGTGTACTGTCACTTCAAAGAGAAATGGACCTTTTAACAGCTTTGGGATGAAAGGGATGATAATATCTAGTATGTTGCCATAGCAACCCACTAATCTTGATCTGAATCCGTGACATCTGTCATTTTGAACATCTTTTAATTGTTCTAGGTAGACTAGTATATATCAATTTTTGTAGATATTGTAGTCTGATAATAGTTCCCTCCCTACATTGTATTTATCTATTTCCCATTTCATATAGGATCAACACTTAAAACATCCACACTTGGATTGTAACCAAGTTGCATTTAGCGAGGCACATTTTGATAAACTTATGAACTGTACAAAAATGCTTTTACATTTTTTTTGCCTTTATTCTTTATCAAATTTTTATAAATTGAAATTGAAATTTTATTGATGTAAAATGCTTTTTGCATTTTTCCATCGTTTCACTTGCTTTGGTTCATTTCTGATCTTGTGCACCAAGCATTCCTTGCACCGCCTCTCAGCAGCTTAAAGCGCCATCTATATGAGGTTAATTAAGTTATTTCTGCTCAAAGCATCCAGATGATCTGGCATCAATGCATATACTGTATCTTGAAACCTATATCAAAGTCAATCAACGAATTAATAGGTGAACAGGTACCGTTTATAATTTATGGAATAGTAGGTTTGATGCTGTGTCAAACTAATATTCAATTCAACTCATCTATTCTAGGACTTAACAATTTGTTTTGACATTTTTACTTTGAAAATATTTAGAAAATGAAAAGTACAGCGAGAGTTATTTTTCATTTAACTTGAGTTATAAACTTTGTCAACAATACCCTTTGCCCCTTAGATTGCCATCTTTTTAACCCAGAATGTCCAAATTGATTTGCTACTTGGTATGGTTTTGTGTTCCTCATAACAATAGAATCCTCCTTAGAATAATTAGTTGACAGTGTGTGATAGTTTGTATATCAAAATACTCATACTTATTTAGTAAATATATTTCAGTTTTGTTTTGGTTGTAGTCACAATGCATATCTTCCCCATTTCAACTAGTCCAGTAGGGTTACATGGTTAGCAATTCTCTTACCCTTCTTAATAATTATAGTAATTTTTGGCTGGTTGCGGTATACTATAGTTAGGCTTTAATAGATAGATTTCATTACCATAATAGATAGGATCAGTTGAAACCCAATTCCTACATATGTAAGACTCTAAGTAGCATATAAATAATCTTGAATACTGGACCACCATAAACTTTCTCCTCTCAGGGACTGCTTGCATTACTTTCTTTCTGGCACCAACAACATTCTTTGTCCTCATTGTGCATCATACTAACTATTTGTCTGTGCTTTTACTTTCAGTTTGATTTTGCTGAGATTTTCATCGAGCAGGCCATTCATACCATCGAGTACTGCCTTGGGAGCGTATCTCACACAGCATCCTACCTGCGTCTCTGGGCTCTCAGCTTGGCTCACGCCCGTAAGTACAATCCTCTATTCTTGCCATAGAGTACTGCCTTGGGAGCAGGGACTTAGCCTGGACCCGTCCCTGCCTGTCTTTTGGAAGTACACTTCTCTATTCATTCCATCGAGAACTGCCTTGGGAGCAGGGACTTAGCCAGGACCTGTCCTGTCTGTCCTTTGGACAGGCAGTTTACTGGAAAACCCCTTTTTTGGACAAGCTAAATTTTCTTTGAATTTTGACTTTCTGGGGGTAATAACTAAATATTTTCCTAACAAACCTAGGACATAGCTGAAGTGTGAATTGCCCTTTTTGACACAATAGGCTAATAAATGTAGTTGGCATAATGATTTGAAGTAGATTAGTAGCTAAATTTGGACGGGCAGAAATTTTGGAATAGCTATTTTGGACAGGCATTCTTGAAATCCTGGCTAATACCCTGCTTGGGAGTGTAATGGTGTGTCAGTTCTACATGTTGGTAGCACAATCAGCAGTCTTCCACCAATCACAGGACTCGTTAAGTATGCAGTATATAGATTTAATTTGGACTTTTGTTTAACATCCTCATTTCTGTCATATTTAGGCTAAATTGAAAATAAAAATGTGAATCACAGTTCTCTTTAAATTGTAAGTTTGTTATTAGCATACTCTTCCTCTAACATTAGATTTTAAAAGCCCAGGGATATTTTTGGTAGCAAATGGTCCCAAAGACAATTATTATCTTTCCTCAAGTGTATTTTGTGTGTGTGTGTTTCAGAGTTGTCGGAGGTGCTGTGGAACTTGGTTATCAAGATTGGCTTGTCTATTTATTTATTATCTTTCCTCCCCTAATAATGAAGTGTATTTTGTGTCCCTGTGTTTCATAGTTGTCAGAGGTGCTGTGGAACTTGGTTATCAAGATTGGCTTGTCTATTTATTTATTACTTTTCCTCCCTTAATAATGAAGTGTATTCTGTGTGTGTGTGTTTCAGAGTTGTCGCAGGTGCTGTGGAACATGGTTATCAAGATTGGCTTGTCTATTTATTTGTTTATTTTCTATCCTCACCTAAGACTGTAGTGTATTTTGTGTCCCTGTGTTTCAGAGGTTCTGTAAACATAGTTATCAAGATTGGCTTGTCTATTTATTTATTATTTTTCCTCCCCTAATAATGAAGTGTATTTTCTGTGTGTGTGTTTCAGAGTTGTCGGAGCCTCGGAGGTGCTGTGGAACATGGTTATCAAGATTGGCTTGTCTATTTATTTATTATTTTTCCTCCCCTAATAATGAAGTGTATTTTATGTGTGTGTGTTTCAGAGTTGTCGGAGCCTCGGAGGTGCTGTGGAACATGGTTATCAAGATTGGCTTGTCTATTTATTTATTACTTTTCCTCCCTTAATAATAAAGTGTATTTTGTGTGTGTGTGTTTCAGAATTGTCAGAGGTGCTGTGGAACATGGTTATTAAGATTGGCTTGTCTATCGGCGGCTGGGCGGGTGGCCCGGTTCTGGCTGCCGTGTTCTCGGCCTGGGCCGTGCTCACCATAGGTGTGCTGCTCCTCATGGAGGGCCTCTCCGCCTTCCTGCACACACTCAGGCTCCACTGGTATGTAACGCTCGCTGCTTTTAACACACTAATCAATCATATTTGTTGCTCATCCAGTAAGAAAACATAGTGAAAAGTGAAATATTTGTTTTTTGGAGGCAGAAAGTATCATTGAAATTTTATTAAGATATTGTATTGTTAAAAAAATATCAATATATTATTATTATCATTATTATTATTATCATAATAGTTATTATCATTATTATTATTATTATTATTATTACTACTATGATCATTACTATTATTATTATTGTTATTATTATTGTTATTACTATTATTGTTATTATTATCATTATTATTATTATTATTATTATTATTATTATTATTATTATTATTATTATTACTATTATCATCATTATCATCATTATCATTATTATCATTATTATTATTATTATTATTATTATTATTATTATTCCAGGGTGGAGTTCCAGACCAAGTTCTATGGCGGCGCTGGGTACATGTTCATCCCCTTCTCCTTCGAGCACATCATGGATAACAAGGAGTCTGCGGAGACCAAATAGAGGGCGCCACCTGTCCTTATCCCAACCCTTTCACGCTTAGAGAGCCCCTCAAAAAGAGTCATCAGGAAGCTATGATACTTCTGAAAATTATTGGACAATTTGCAAAAAAATGGCACTAAGTATTTAAGTTGATGTTTTGGGATCTGTTTAACAACATTTCCCTTAATATTTTTTTAGAAGTGCTTATTCAGAAAGAATATATCTGAATATTTAAGATCTGTTGGGGTCTTTTTCCGGGGTGCTTACCAGCATGGAAGGGTTAATGAGTCTGCAGTCAACTAGGATAATAACTCTTTTCCCCTAAATAACTTATCAAAGTCTCCGTACCTTCTCCATCTCAGAATACTTAACCATGATTTGTGATTTCATTAGTTGTTGCTTTTTCTGCCATATCAAGGCTAAAGCTTGACCATTTATGAACAGTGGAAGAAACTGGAGGAAAATGCTGACTAACCCCTAGTCATTGGCAACTTTATCACATGCTTGATAATTGCCAGTTCAGCAAATAGCCTTCAAGTAAAAAATGGTGAAATTTTGTATTATGATGCAATAATATTTGGTGTAATAGATATTTGACAAAAAAAACAGGTCTTGAATAAAATCGATCAGGGTCAAATAAAGTTCAGATGCAGAAATAAATAAATGAATTCTTGTCTATCATTGATGCATTCTGAGATGGAATTGTTACATATTAGTAAGTTTAACCATCTTGTGATAGAATTCCTTTTACAAGCACTCTGTATGCTGTAGCCCAAAGCAATTAGGGCGGAGGTGCCCTGGTGGTGATTCCAGGAACTATTCATTGCTGAAAAGTGGTCACATATCTTATCAGAGAGATATCCATTCTCAGGAGGGATCTAATAAAATTTGAACTGCCAATTTATATATATTTGGTAATCATGTAATAAAAGTCTCTCAATAACTTATATCACATGATGAAATATATTCTGGTACACCACCACTTTTCCAACCACCTATGAGCATAAAGACAGTGTCTTGATAACATAGAATAAGCTGTAATGAAGTATATTAGCCTTGAGCAGTTAGTTAGTCCCAGACTGCTCAGTTACTGTACCCAAGCCTTAAGATCTGTTACATAACAACACTTGTTTAAGTCCAAGAAGTACCAGCATTCTAGCAATTCTAGCAACAAATCCTGGGATTGTGCATAAACATGTGTACCTTTTGCAATTACTATGTGTATAGATCGGCCCTTTGCATTTGGAATTTCGGAAATTTGATTATTGTCACTTTTTCTCCCACATCATAACTTACCAGTTGAAAGTGGTAGAAGAAACTTGGGTGTCCAATAAAAACCACCACCACCCATCTCCATGAATTGGTTCTCAATCTAGGTTTTGAGTTATGATGATAATGATAACGGCAATGATAATGATCAATGAAAATGTGTCCTCTCCATCTGTAATGTTTGAAAATGCTTTTAAAAACTCTACATGGAAAGGGCTGAAAGAGTATTCTGAAATAATAGTATTTCCATTGTCATTGGAGTAAAGTTGAAGTACATGACTTGTAATTGTATAGCTAAGGTTTGCACAATCTGTCTATTATTATAGTAACTCCCTCACCTCTGTTCTCGTATGCTATCAGTTGAAGATCTTACAATTTTTTTCTGTAGCATCTCCTGTGAAGTACAATAACACTATCAGTTTCAAATTATTCGGTGACTAGTAAGCAAAATAGTAGACTCGAAAATCATTCCATTGTTGGGAATAGCTATATTGCCTGTTATTGTCCTGCTATCTGTTGGTTAGAATAAAGATGTGACTGCAAATGAACCAAGTCTTTGTTTTATCATATCAACCTTCACAGAGAATAGCCAAGTACAGTTTAGTTTACTATCTGTGTTTTTGTATTGAAAAAAAATATCACTTGAGATAAGTATTTCTCTTCACCAGCCTTTTACCTTACATTTTGATGACTGACATCATTCAGATTTGCTAAATATCTGGTCAATTTGCAGGAAATTTATTAATATTTAAAACAAGATGTTGAGTACATTAAGTGCTGGAAGGATCTTTCTATTAAATTATCTATCCTTAGGGCACCCAAGGAGAAATGCAAGTAGCAAGTCTTATAATTTTGCAGCACATTTCAGCAATCGTTCTCCATCCTCTACAAATAATTCTTACCATGATTTCACAAACTAATAAATGACAACTCATCTTTAAACTAGCTTGGAATTGAATATGTTAGGATATAATAATGGAAACATGGCGGCAATACAAGTACACAAGCAGGGACTGTAGGATTTAGTGAAGCTATGCGATCTTGGATAGGGCTACAGCGATTTGAGAACCGAAATTCCGGCCGCCCCTTATAGTTTTTAATTGAAGCATGACCCCTGGGAAGTCCAAGCAGTTGAGAAGACAATTTGAAACGCCTATCATAGACAAGATCTCAAATTAATTGATGAAAATAAACGCTCTGAAGAGTTGATTTGCAGAACACCTCTAACATCTAAAAGTCTGTCCGCCGAAACACGTCCTCCTATTTCCTTATGTTACTGTCTCTTTAACGTAAACCCTTCATGGCACTGGAGAACTCAAAACCATCAAATGGCTTGATATAAATTTCTTTCGCAGTAGTTTATTTTCTTCCACCACTGTTAGGGATTGGCACCTATAAAATCTTTGAGATAAGTTTCAATACACATATCGCCTTATCATTGCAATATCTTAACAATATTTTTGATACTTCCCACCTCTCAGTGACTTTAATTTGTTAAATTTAACATAGTCAATTTCAGAAATTTCTTATATTATCTTTCTGTGGGCCATGAACCATGCAAGTTGGTCACAGCCTCAGGGTAAGGCTTTGCAATGGTTGAATAAAAAGAAGAATCTGTTCAATGATCAAGTTTTATTTGACTTTCATTATGATCTCTCATCGTACACACGTGTCAGCAGAATATTCCTTGACATGATTACTGTCAAAACAAAATCCCCCCCCCACTACCAAAAAATAAAGTGAAATCCCACAAATAAACAATAATCTTAACAAATCTTATGTATTTCCACACACATCTAGTCTGACCAATTTCCAATATCCTTAAAGCTGATATTGACATCAGACCTGTTGTTATAAATTCTGTAAATCTAAAGATTACAGACGTTCCCCTGTACCTGGCAATCAGGTTGGTTCAAGTAAGGTAAGAGAGGGGATATCCCACAACTGGTATTTAAGGCACTTAAGACTCTCATTTGCATTATAACCATAGAACTAGAGCAGTAGGCCTCTCTTTTGCATAATTTTCTGTTGGCTTAATTAGCCACCAGCAACATAAGGGATACTAAAGGAAGAGTATTACCAGTCTTGTCTTTTATATTGGTCCTTTGAGGGGCCTCTCCCTCAGCTACAGGGAGAGTACTCTGTTATATTTAATTACCCTCAATTTAGATAGACAGGAAGCTTTCACTCAAGCCTCAAACACAGAATCAGAGAAGGAGTGAGATCATATTCAGTATTTTGGAAGAAAAAGTTATTTCTTCAAATAAAGCTGCACTTTTGACAATCCTAAAAGTACAAGCTCTGGAATCAAATATTTATAACCCATTAAGCTTAGTACCTCCTCAAATAATATCATCATTTATCTTCTACATTCACAGCACTCATAATGAATGGACAATGAATCTCTAAAGAAATATCAAACACTATATACCATACAGATTACATAACACACATCACTTGAGCATCATTCTAGTCCTTCAACCATTTTCTTCAAAGTGTGCTGCCTTAAAATTCTCAAATAAAACACCCATGTTGCGACTCAGCCACAATAAAAACCCATCCATATACTCAGAATACCATACATATACTTTACTTACTGTAATCCTATTGAAAGGTATCATTCAAATGCTATGGTGATTAAAATACTAATTGGTGAAAACTAAATAATTAATAATAAGTTAATAATTTATAATCGAGCACAAAAAAACAGTTCATAAGCACAGCATACCTTTATCAACTTATTTGACAAACTTGATGTAATTCTCTACTGTGTCAGAATTATTTTCATATTTCTAAGATAACTTGAGCTTTTCGGAAAAAAAATCTCGCTCTGCCCGAGGAGAATTTTTTTTGACCATATCAAAAAAGAATAGCCCCCCCTCTCCCCAAATATCAAATGGTCCTCTCCTAAGTTATAGCCCCTAAGTTATAAAATATAATTTGAAGATCCCTTGCTTTCAAATTGAAAATGTAACTAAAATGAAGCTCTGGTATTACACATTGTTTCCTGACATTCCATCCCTTATTTATGAAAATGGAACAACCTTGATAGCTATTTTCATCATCATCCTCATCATCATCACGTTGGGAGTTTTTTGACTCCCATACTCCATACTAGGGGAGAGTCTGTCTCTATGGTAACAACACCTGAGCCATCATAGGTATTGGAGGTACTAACAAGCTCACCAAACTTCAAGCGCTGGTTTTCTGTAATACATAACATTTGCAAATGTCAGAAAATGTTAAGCAGTAAAAATTCAATATCATATATGTATATTCATATATTAATTATTTCTTATAGACAAACATTTCATATACACAGTTTTCCTTCATCTAAATAGCTCCTAAAAGTGCATGAATTATACATTGGTCATCATTATCAGTATTTCTGAGAAGTCAATATATACTGAACACAATACAGATCTTGAACGAATTAGCCTCCAACAAGGCCACTGAGAAATGAGGGAGAAAAGTAAAGACTTAAAATTAACTGACTACCACTTTCTGGAATCTTTCTCTTAAGCCCTAAAAAATTGTTTGTTCCCAGTAATGGCCCCAAAACGTAGGGTAGGTAGGTATGGTAATTTTTTTTTTTTGGATAAGTTATTTTCTAAAAAAATGTGTTTCATGGCAGCTGGCGGTTGTTATACAGTGCTGTAATCCTGTATTTATGCAGAATGGGAGTTTGGGAGATGGGACGGCAGAAACAACTTCAGGGTCGTATTACTATTTACAGGAAACAACAATAATTTTTTAAGCCTAATAGGTGCTCTTCGGAAAATAAGAATAAAAGGATCTATCCTCAAAAATCTGGTCTTACTTAAATTCCACTTGAGTCCAGTAGTTGAGACATTTTCACAGGGTCCTCCTATAGGAATAAGGCCACACCAGGAATCCTCTAAACCTGTGTTCTTGCGGATCTCATGGCGCCCCTGCAAAATCAAGCTCAATTAACCCATAATTCAGTTCTTCTCCACTAAAATGGTCTAGCAATTAATAATTATATATATATATATATATATATATATATATATATATATATATATATATATATATATATATATACATACACACACATACATATATATATATATATATATATATATATATATATATATATATATATATATATATATATATATATATATATATATATATATATATATATATATATATATATATATATATATATATATATATATATATATATATATATATATATATATATAAATGGATATTCACCAGCTTAGGCAAGATTTGAATGGATTAATCCTCAATTCAGGCAAGATTTCTATAATCATGGATTATTTCGCAATTAAGGCATGATTTATGGGTTATAATAAAGCAACGTCAAGAAAACATTAATAACAGCCAAACTTCTGAGCAACGATAGTACTGACAGATAAATGACTTAAATATCACAGGAATTCAAGGAATGAAATGGTACAATAAGGTACTTTTTGAAATGTCTTAATGCACATATCTAACCCTAGTCCGATGTGTGAAAGAATGTGGAATGAGCCAAACTTCAGACCTAGCAGTGCCTTCCTGTGGAATCAATTCAAAGGATACCAAAATGAAAGGCTGATGATTGTTTTGATCCTTGAAGTTATGAAAATAAAAATGAACTATTCTAAAAAGAAAATAATTGCCTTAATTTGTGGAAGGTAGGTTCACATTCTTTAGTATCTTTTTTGAAATTACTTCATATTCAACTTAATAATGGTGGCAGCACACCAGGAATTTTGTTAAGGAATTTAAAAAGTAAATCTTTGAAAAAAGAAATTCCAATTCCAATGTTTTCACTTGATTGCCAAACACAATTCTGCTAAAGATACAATGGTAAGCCTAAATGAAAAAGGAAAATATATTGCTTTTCTTTAGCATTGATTTTAAAAGGCTCTCAGTATAGATTGTGGCATCATTTTATGATCTTATACTCATTCAATAGTTTTATGTAAAGTGCAAGTCTCATTGTTTTTGTTTTTTGGAAATATTATCATTGGATTCGGACCATTCAGGATAGAAAGGCAAAGGAGTCACACATATAATACAGTACAGACATTTAATTCCTGCACCAATGGACCGGACATCTGCCTGTGCCTGGTTGTACAAACATCCATGGATGGCATGTTAAAAATATAAGCCGAGCACATTAATGACCCACATAGCTTGCGAATCAAAGCTAGGTTCAGTGTGTGAGGTCATCCATGCACCTATGCCAGGAAACTAGGTGGCAATCAGGCGCACGGATGTGTTTGATAACAAAAGCGGTTCCCTACTGAGAACATTTTTTGTTCTGACATGACAACTGTACCTTGCAGAGAACAGTGCAGAAAGAGGAAGAGCTGAGGAGATATACAGGTACCGCCGCCACCAGACGCAGGCCCCAGACGAGTGAGTTGACATTGGCTAGGATCATGTCAAAGCGACCATCACATTCACACAGTGCCACAACAAAAGACACCTAAAAACCACCAAAACTAAAATAAAACCTCAACTACAACTAAAAACAAAATTGTGTGATAAGTAATATTAATGAATTGAAAAAACATGCAAACCAAGAATCTAGCCATTTAACCCATTCATGCTCAGAGCTTGCCACAAAGAGAGCTGTCTGGACGCTTGATACTCTCTAGGATATCTTAGGCATAAAGCATATATTTACAAAATGTTTGAAGTATATAGTTTGAGGACAAATCCATTTCTCTCCTCCAAATAGTTTTCGAAATATGCTTTAGTCATAAAGATATCACCAAAATAGTCTGGTCTCTACAAGCATAAATAGGTCAATCAATGCAAAGTCTGTGTGAGTTAGCCCGTTAATTCTAAGACGTCAAAACACAAGTTCTTTTTGAGACAGTCACAAAAAACATAAGGTGCTGCAGGACTGATCAATGACCATCTTTAAGAAAAACATGGTCTATACCCAGGTACTTTGCATATAACTGTATTTAGTGAAGATTTTTTGGTGGTAGCACAAAAGATTGTAAATAACACCCAGAGCCAACTAAGCACTATTCACTATGTAAAGATTTTAAGTACCTTAGTGTTAGTCTTCTGTGCATAAAGAAGAGTGCTACTAGGCTGGGTGTGACATCACAACTACAAAATCCCCCATTCTACCTACTGTGTCGTGCGTTGTATTCTTACCTGCTGGAAGAGTATTGTAACAGAGGTCAGGCCCATGAGGTGTATGGGCAGGGTCATGACCTGCTCCATGAGGAAGAGTGATTCTATATTGGCCATGACATGGTCGAATCTACCGTCCATCTCCCCTAGCGTCACAATTCTTTTTACCTAAATACACAGTTCATCTCAATCAGCCTAGATTCTATTTAATTAGAATGGGAATTTCAGGGCTCAACACTAAAGACTACCACTCTGAACTCTTATCTATTATTTCAAGTGACTTGGGGCTAGGTGGTTGTTTTCGCCGGGTACTCCGTGTTTCCTCCACTATTTACAACTGGCTAGTCACGAATTAGCCACAATTGGCATAAATGTGACGAAAACCAAAAAATTCAAAATTCAAATTCTATTATTTCATTTGTCATCACTTTTTCTGCCGTGCTGAAACCAAGTCTTTACTAGCAAGTTGTAGGTGGCAGAGTTTACTAGAGTAACTACTAGTGAATGGGAATTTCAATTTTCATATTTTTCTGCCTATATTTAGACTTAGTCTTAACTTAAGCCAGCTATGAGTGGGGATAGAAACCACTACCTAACCCCAAGTTACTTGTTACTCATATAGCCTGCTTGGGTTTCGAAATCTGGAAGTAGCAAGAATCAACGAGCAGTTTGTGGCAATACCTCAGACCCCTCGGCTAACGGGGCAGCCCCCCTAAGCTCTGCAGGTTCAAAATTACTGTATGTCATATACAAAACCCAATATCCATCTTGAACTTGCCTAATAGGGTATGTACATGTTTATTTCAAACTAGAATTGCTACTGAAAATATGAAGGAAGCAGATCTAGGAAGACAGGTTAAAACTCTGTGGAACATGTTGAAATTGAAGCTCATTGCCCTACTGTGCAGACAAATTTTAAAGTTAGGTTGAGCCCTGAATTCAAATTAGAAAACGTTTTTGTTTATCATCATATTTTCTGCTATACTGAGGTTTTATTCTTGACCAGCCATTTATTGATGGTGAAAGTAAATGAAGTCCTTTTGGAAAACCAAAAACTAGTCCAAAGTCACTAGAAACTTTGACACTTGCCTTGAGTAAGAGATGTCATCTTTGGCAGTGGTAAGAGTCAGCGAGCAGTATGACACTTAGCTATTGAGGCTGTCCCTTCCTAGTACCTCGGGTAGTGCTGGCTTGTTTTGTAATCAGAATTACTGAATTGAAATTATGAATTCCAATTATCATTACTTTTTCTGCCATATTACAACTGACAAGTTAGTTGTGAGTGCTGGACAAAACTGCTGTACCAGGTGAAAACTACTGTCACTGGCCACTCAGAATTGATGATGATTTTGCGATCTGGTTGGGAGTAAGATTTATAGGATAAGTACAATCCTAACAAGACTTTACCTTTTGGTATCCATAGCTGCTCTCTTTGATTACATACCTTTAACTATTATATACCATGTACAAAAGATAAAATGAATCTACCTTCAGATTATTTTTCTTTATTCGCTCTCCAATCAGCTTTAAACATTTAGTAAAATCTGTAAAATTCTGGTCAGGAGTTGGAATGATTTCTGCACCCTGAAGAATAATGATAAAGAGAAAAACATTGCTTTAAATTATTAATTGCACCAAGCAGAGACTGCCGATTGCTCTCTATCAAAATAACAGGATATCCAAATAACTAGTCCCTTCCTGCAGCAACTAGAACCGGCCTGCTTATTTTTGTCATACCTATCTCATGAAGTATTCTTTCGAGAAAACAGGGTTCGGAATTAGCTGGAACCAGGAGCCCAGGGCTCCCTTGAACTCTCCTGCGGCTCCCTCAAAGTTTTGCAAAGTTCCCAAAGCTGTATTGTTTGATATACACAACACCTTTATGAAGCATATGAAGATGCAATTGGGCTTCCTGGAAAAAAATCATAATTTCGAGCCCTGGAATATCTAAAGACCAATTTTGAATTCGGAACTCAACCCACATCTCTCCTTCAGATGTACTTTACATCACATCCCTTCTGACTTTAAACTTATTTATGAGAATATCTGAGATCCAAATGACAATTTTTTACTGGAACTCCGGGCATGAATGGGTTAAGGTTAGTAATGTCCGATTGTGAAGGATAAACCAACAGCCCATTTGGTCAATTAATGAAAATGATACTTCATTTGTTCAAATTAATGCTAACATATCTAATATCAATCAAACAAGTGTTCAACTATCTAGTGCCACTCTTTTTTATAACATTAAATAACCAATATTAAACAATCATAGCATCCTTAAAGTGCCCAGTAGGTTTAATGATGGTAATTATTCAAAATGATACAACTCAACCTGAATTTCAAAAGAAATCTACAGAAACTGGTTACATTGACAAAATATAATTTTAACTCTACTAACATTAAGCTGAAAATGCTCTCTTTTCATGACAATATCTTATCATGCAAAGCACTCTTAACCCATCCATGCCTGTACCAGTCAAAAAATGGCCGATTATTTTGGTGATACATCTCTATAACAAAAGCAATATTTAGAAAATATTTAATGGAGAGTTGCTCATCAGAACTCTATCTACAACTCTCCTTCAAATATTTTTCTCATGCTTCATTGCAAAGTTATCTTTAAAAGTATGACAGGTCCAGACGACAATTGTCAAGTAGATCTCTGGGCATGAATGTACCACTGACCTTTTCTCTATAATATTCTAGCACTTCTGGAGAGGCCGAGTCAAAGTCCCCTGAGACGAAGGTAGGGACATAACCATTGTTGGCCTGGTGCATCATGTTGGCAGCGCCATCTACCAGGGCCGTCACAACAGCTGAAATAGACAAAAACTCACACATGTTACAAACTAGCAGAGAAGTGTTGGTTCATCAGTATTCCCTCGTGAGCTAGAGCACACTATTGAATGCAAGACTTAAGTTAACCTATGCTTTAAAACCTGCTCTAGAAATTCTTGTCTGGTTCTCTGATATTTTCTAATAATAATTATGGAATAAAGGAAAAGTTTACAAATTATTTGAAGGAGAGTTTTTTGGTGTTGTTCTGAATAACATTTCTCCTTCAAATCTCCTCCCAGCTATACTTGGTACCCAAATTGTCAGGCTGCTTTTGGCTGCTGCAAGCATCAATCGATTAAAGAACCTAAGCCAAAAATACCTGACAGAAAACTGTCAATGCTTAGAAAATTAGATTGCACTCAAGAGGTAAACTTTCATTCTCGACTTGCTAGTGAGGCAAACTGACTGCTTCTACATTTTGCAGCACCTGCAGAATATCGCAAAAACTTTAAAAATATCCAACTGCATTGTACCATTTAAGATTTATAATACATATTCAATTGACCTTCTACCGGGACTTCTAGGCACCAAAGCAGTGCGCTATATCTATCATTGAATCTTCTGAAACAGACAGTGCTAAGTCTAACAAAAAATAGCTTCCTGAGATGCAGGCAGTACTAGATCGTTAAAATATTAAGATATCATATGGATAAGGAAATGTCGATATCATATCATATCATGAAAATGTTAAAGGTTCCATTCCCTACTTTATAATAGCTGTCTGGAGTAAAGGTATCTTTAACTGTGAAGTCATGGAGATGTGATCCAGGCAACCAGGTGACAATCGGGCATGTGGTCTTGTAAAATGCCTAATCAGCCTATACATTTTACGTGCAGGAATTAAATATCTTTACGGTACCTATGTACAGCGCTTTTGAACATTATAGGTGGAAAGGGCGCTATATCAAATATCAATTATTATTAATTATTATTATTATGTAGTAGGAAATCAAGTCAAGCATTTTTTTCACATTCTTATCAGGCTGACTAGTATTATAGGTGAACCAACGATCACCTCATCCCCCTTTAATCACTGCCTGTTAACAGGTACAAACTCACCTTTCTTCCAAAGTGTCTTGATGATGTTTTCCATGTTAGTTATTGGCCGATTAAGGACCACAAGTGCAATGGGCTCATCTGAAACAAAATTTGAACTCACAGTAAAATTGACAAGAACTAATTTGTATTACAATAGATAATACGCACATTTTAAGATGATTTAAGTCATGTTCTTAAATTTGGTTTTGTAGCTTTGTAATGCCAAAGTAAAACATTGAATTTGATATATAATCTTAACACACATATGAAAACAACAAAAAACAAGGAAATTAAGATTCAGCAAAAACAAAATATGAATGTCTCTCTCCCCACCCCACCAATTGTCATTATAGAGGACTGAGAACTATAAGAAACGATTCTAAAGATATATATCCCTAGACGTTTTCTCACCATATCAGGCATTAATTAAATATCTAGCCGTTTACTGTCAAATCATTTCTCTCTGACCAAGTGTCAATCTTTGGTCATTTCCCTTGACCCATTCATGCCTGGAAATCTACTTGACTAGTGTTGTCTGGACCTGTCATACTTTTGAAAATTACTTCGGAATGAAGCATTAATTTGCAAACTATTTGAAGGAGAGTTGTAGATTAAGTTTTGATGAACAACTCTTCAAATATTTTTTCACCATTGCTTTGGGTAGAAAGATATCACCAAAATAGTTTAGCGGTAATGGCTGCTACTGGCATGAATGGGTACAAAGTACAAATGATTATGGAAAAATATTCACAGTTTCAGACAAAAAATAACTCCTAAAACTAACCAAATAAGCAGGAGGTATTCAAAATTCTTACCTGAGTCTGGTAGGAGGCAGGAAAGTGGGGTACACTGAGTTGAGTTCGACATTTTTCAACACTAGACGCAGCTCAGTGCTTCTGCTAGCATGCCCCAGTCAGGCTAGTTCCAAAATGTCAGCTCAGCTCCCAAACATGCGAATATTGAGTGGCCAATTTTAGCTTTCTGAAAAACACAATATATGTTATACTATAAGAGTAGATGTTGGTCGACCACAACAGTTGCAGATACAGATGGGGCTTGAGGGGTTTGCCTTGTGCAGTGGTGAGACATAGCGAGCAGTCTGTGTGGAATGCATTCGACTGCTCAGCCATGGAGGAAGCCCCATGCCTTGTGCAGTGGTGAGACATAGCAAGCAGTTAGTATGAAATGCATTAGATGGCTCAGTCATGGAGGCAGCCCCATTCTTTGTGCAGTGGTGAGACACAGCAAGCAGTTAGTGTGAAATGCATTAGATGGCTCAGTCATGGAGGCAGCCCCATTCTTTGTGCAGTGGTGAGACACAGCAAGCAGTTAGTGTGCAATGCATTGGATGGCTCAGTCATGGAGGCAGCCCCGTGCTTTGTGCAGTGGTGAGACACAGCAAGCAGTTAGTGTGCAATGCATTGGATGGCTCAGTCATGGAGGCAGCCCCGTGCTTTGTGCAGTGGTGAGACACAGCAAGCAGTTAGTGTGCAATGCATTGGATGGCTCAGTCATGGAGGCAGCCCCGTGCTTTGTGCAGTGGTGAGACACAGCAAGCAGTTAGACTAAGTGTGCAATGCATTGGGTGGCTCAGTCATGGAGGCAGCCCCATTCTTTGTGCAGTGGTGAGACACAGCAAGCAGTTAGTGTGCAATGCATTGGGTGGCTCAGTCATGGAGGCAGCCCCATTCTTTGTGCAGTGTCGAGGAATGTCTCCACACAATACATTAGACTGCTTTGCCACAGAGGCAGCCCAATGCCTTGAGCAGTGGTGAGATAATGCAAACACTGTAAGCACAATGCATTTAGGGACAAAGTAGCTCTGTTGGTAAGTTGTTAGACTAGGAATCAGTAGGTCACTTATTCAATTTCTGGCCTGGGCACTTGGGTATATCCTTGGGCAAAACAGTTTATTCCATATTGCCTAAGTCTACCCAGCTGAAAATGGTTACCCTGCATCAATAGGGCAGTGCTTAGAGCTTGTGCGCTATACGCTGCCAGCTGCTCTGGAATATCCCCCGGGGGATTGAAATGGTTTTCCTGTGTGTAAAGGCCTTCAGTAGGTGACTCCTTGAGGACCCACTCGCACTACAGCAGTTCCTTTCAGGGCATAGAATTTATGATCACTTTGACCTGGGACAGGTTCACCCAATCAAAGGTCAGTGGAAACCGATTCATTTATCATCAGAACTCAATGACAGCTGCAGGATGGCTTGACCTTAATCTACCCCCTTCCTGCCTTTGTTACTTCCTAGGGTTCCACAAGAGCACTGACACAGACAAATGTAAATGTTTGTAAATGCAGCGCCTGACAATAGTGGTTAGCTAACTAGGGTAGGCAAACCTAGCTTCTAGGCATTACTTTCCCTTACTTAATTAAACTTGGAACACCCAGGAATTCCTAGGATATTGCTTGGAAAATGCCAGGATTTTCTTGGTTTTCCAAGGTACATTTGGCAAGAGGTGTTTCAAACTGCAAACCATAAAAACTGTGCTGCCATCTATAGATTGAGGGAGACATCAAACCTACATAACACCCAGTATCGTATATTGTGGTGGTGGCATTATATTTAACTCGGCCCGCAAGGGGTTTGTACCCTATAGCATACCGCAATGCCATCTATCCACAAGGGATTACATACATCTTATATGGCCTGAGAGGCAGGCTAGGGTAAGCAAGCTATTCCCATATCATATGTTATTTATTAGTTCATTTATACCAAACTATTTATAACTTGGTATCCATGTATTGGTATTTGGTCTGGCTGACAGATTCAAGAGCCAATAGCCCTACAAAGTCGCTATTAATAACAAGCCCTGGTATGAATATACCCTATGAGAAGGAGCACACAAACACAGTGTATTGACTAGGGCATGCACAGACATTTTTTGAAGGTTATGGATTGAAACTGCTATTGGCCAACAGAGTGAAATGTAACCAGTATCTTATTTTAGGGTATAATTTTATCAAAAATGACTGAAAAAGTGAGGTTTTGGGATATGTCTCCAAACTATGTTTCCTAGTTGAAACTAAAATTCCAACAATTAAACTTTTATTTTGCTGTTTAGAACTGCTATTAATAAATATTGTGATATTGCATTCATACTGGCTGGTTTTGGGGGTATATTTATCAAAAATGACTGGAGAAGTCAAGCTTTAATACACCACCATATGCTGATTTGGTATTATTATTGAAGTACTAATAACTTTTATCGACCTAAAGGCAATGTGCATCTGACCACAGGTGTTCCATATATTCTTATCATTCGATTTTATCATTTGTGAATCTTTAATATTTCCTGTTATCTTTTGCATATGTTATATGCATAATCAGTTATGCATAATCAGTAAAACTAACAGCCGTGGTTTTGTCTGCAACATCAAAGTGGTATAATCAATTTGCATTCAAATCGTTTTGCCTCACAATGACCATTTTAATGTACATTGGAGTTTTTTTTTTATTAATTTTGCTTTAAGGCCTGTACTTGCCTCTTACAGGCATAGGTTTTGAGCTGCTACAGAATTATAGTTGCTGATTAAGTCATAATCTATCATAAGATGCTGTGCCATATGTTTAGGTCCTTAATTGTTGAACTTATACTTTATCTTGCTTCTATTTGAATACTTTTTTATCTACATTATTTGCGATGTGTCAGAGTCCAATTCAGCTTCAATTATTTTATATATCAATTTCCGGATATGACTTGTCACAAGAGAATGGGCATCTAAATCACAATAAGATCCACTTAGTACCAGACAGTCTCTGCATAAACCAGGACAAGAACTACATTAGTCACAACCACTGGAAGTTATCCTGCTGACATACCAGCAGGGGCCTAATCTTAGATGAGGAAGCACTAAACACAAGTGGATTCGAAACCAGCCAGTCAACCTGAACATGCTAGCCTCAACCAGTGTCAACTAATAGCCACTAATAGGCCAAAATTGGTCCTCCTCTGGGCACCCCCAGCTGGTGGTGGAGATAAGGTTTCTCTGTAATGTAAGCGATACGAGAGCCCTGATTGGTCCTTGTTCCCATGTGACCTTGTGCTGATGCCAAAGCTGGTACTCCTGGCATGAGTCCAGCATCTCACTATAGGGCATATAGTAATTGGTCTCTTGCTACATATCCATTGTATTCTTCATCTATTAGGCCTAAATTTAATGCAGGAGTGGAATGCAACTTTTTAAAACCACTCATGCTGAGAAGTCCCTCTATAAATTGTTGTCTGCTTCCATAATACTTTTGCCAGTATGAATTTTCTTCAAATAGCTTGCAATTTAGCATTTTTATTCCTCAATTATTCTCCTAAGTATCCTAGAAGTGGCAGCTAGGGTCTGACGGTTCATTGAAGAAGTGAAGTGATCTGGTAGGGTTAGTAGCCTTAGGAATGCTCTAGCACCACTAGAATCTGTTTAATCCTTTATCACTCAATGACGCAATAATATGTGAGTGCTGGAGCAGATGTGTTTGGTCATACTTAAACAATGTTGGCCAATGGTCATAAACCCAAAACTTGGATATATCAATATTCTAAATTAAATTCAAACACCTTCCCTGTAGGGCAAGTGAACTCCAATTTTACTTGTATCCCTAGAATAGTTTACCTCTCTTACATTTGCCGAGGGAGGTTATATATATATATATATATATATATATATATATATGTATATATATATATATATATATATATATATATACATATATATACATATATATATATATATATATATATATATATATAAATATATATATATATATATATATATATATATATATATATATATAGGGGAGTGCAGCATATATATATATATATATATATATATATATATATATATATATATATGTGTATGTGTATGGGCAAGCAAAATTATAGCGTTAGCCGTAAAGGTGGGACAATGCGGGGCAGGGTAAGAATAGGCCAAGGGCCAATTGGAAAACGTAAGTGAAGGTAGCAGTAGCTGAAATGGATAGGCTAAAGGCTAAATTTAAATATATATGTATACACATACACACACACAAGGCCTTGTGACCAGGCCTGAGCAGAATGCCACCTTCAACAATGGATATGTTAGTGTTGAGAACAACGATAAAGAAAATAACAAGTGTCTTAATTTAGAGAAAAAAGTAAAATCTCAACCCAGTTGAGATCATATGTGGTTCGGTATGATGAAACAAATAGGACATCTCAGCATGGTTAGCACGGTAAACCTGCTGCTTCGATATTGCACTGCCCAAGTGCGTTTGTAAGTTTCAACTTGTCATGGATTTTAGGTGCCCGGGGGTGAGGGGGGTTGTTTGGTATAATAAAACAAATATGACATCCCTGTGGGTTTGCCAACATGATAGTCTACCCCTCGTGAGCATGACGTTACCCTCCGGCTACGCCCTCGGGTAACAATACTCACTTGGGGTAGACAATCATGTTGGCAAACCCACAGGGATGTCATATTTGTATAATATATATGTATATATATATATATATATATATATATATATATATATATATATATATATATATATATATATATATATATAATTATATATATATATATATATATATATATATATATATATATATATATATATATATATATATATAGTATATATGCAATTGATTAGCCATATACCTCATTCACAGATAACCATACCTTAATCAAGATCCTTACAAAAGCTACACGTGATCTCTGGGCGATGACATGTGGAGGTTATTCTGGTGACATGTGCCTCCTTTGACATTCAATTCTACTAAGGCTTCATGTGTTGGTGGCTGCAGTGGTGGCTGCTGTGATGGGTTTCAGTTTTATTGGGTCACTGATTCTATTTTGTTTTGGTCGTTTTTTCGAATTATCATGTATTCAAATGGCGTAATAAGTACATTTCAAAAAGTTTATGGTATAAGAATTAGGTTAATCCTGAGAAAAAACTTGAGATTTGATATATGAATACTGAGGAAATCAGTATTTTGGTAGTACGAAAGTGAGGCTAGCAGAAGACAGTATTGGTGAATTCAAAATGGCGGCGCCCTCGAAAAAACACGTTTCCGTTCAGTTCCGTGGCGATGAAGAAGTTTTGCAACATATTTCTAACATCCATGAAAGAAAATCAAGTGAGTTGTCACATGCTTTGTCATATTTTTTCATGCAGTGTATATATTTGTTTTCGAATGACTACCCGCTGAAAAGACATGATTAGCGTGCCCCTTAATTGTTTCCTCGGTAACTGTTTGAACCAAAGTCTTTGGCAAAGAACCTCTCTGGCTCTCAGACTCAGTGACAGTGAACAGTTGAAATCTGAAGAACAGACCTAGACTTGCTACAAGTCTGTGATATCTGGCTCTTTCACTGATCTAACCTGAGTTGATTTCACTCCAGGTAAGCAGGTTTAGTTCTGAATAAATCCTCAAGGGGGACACACCTGATAGTTGAGTTATCATCATCATCATCAGATACGGCCTCTTTCTCTTTAGAACATTATGGCCGGCGCATACTGTGTTAGTGTGTTATAATATCCGAAAAATAGAAGATCAGGAAAGGGAAAAATAAAAGATCAGAGGTTTGATTATTGTTGTTATGGGTTAAAAACAGACACAGACCATCTAGTATATTTTGCTGACATCTATTGTTGTTTGTTTTAAGCCAGCTTTGAACTGCTCCAGTGTGGTAGACCTGGTGACATCTGCTGGTAGGATGTTCCAGGCTCTTATTGCTACTGGGAAGAAGCTGAACTTGTGGTAGTTTGTCGTGGTACGAAGTTGGACGTACCCCCCTCGAACCATGCTGCGTGTGTTGTATCGGTTGATACTTAGATGCGTTGTCAGTATACAAACAAGGTTGTTGTTAATCTTGTAGATCATTGTGGCTTGTGCCTTCAGCCGCCGTTGGACAAGGGTTTCCCAATTGAGTTGGTTTAACATGTCCGTCACGCTTTGGTGACCATAGCGATGGAGGACAAACCGTGCAGCCCTGCGTTGCACCATTTCCAACGAATAGATGTGATTTTGTTGATGGGGTGACCAGACAGTGGAACAATACTCTAGTTGAGGCCTCACTAGTGCCTGGAAAGCTAGTGCCTTGGTGGTAACTGTGGCGCCTTTTAGGTTGCGTTTGATGAAGCCCAGTGATCGATTTGCTTTTGCTGCGACCTTTTTGACCTGTGAGTGCCATGATAGATCAGAGCTGATGTTTACTCCGAGGTAAGGCGCTACATCCACTGATTCGAGGACTACCCCTTTCAGGGAGTATGGGTGTTTCGTAGGGGATGGTTTCCTTGAAATGCTCATGGTGTTGCATTTGGAAGGGTTGAAGGACATGCCCCAATCTGTTTCCCATTTGTGTAGACGGTCCAGATCTTCTTGGAGGGACGCACAGTCTCGCATATCTGCGATCTCCTTACAAGTAGACAATACTGTCATCGGCGAACAGTCGACAGTGTGATTTTATAGCTGCCGGCATGTCGTTGATGAAGGTGAGGAACAGTATCGGTCCCAATACTGACCCCTGAGGCACTCCAGATGTAACCGGTGCATCTTCAGAGATAGCGTCGTCTACGACCACTCGCTGGGTCCGGCCTCCCAAAAATGATCTGATCCAGCATAGAGTGGATCCCTTGATGCCATAGAACGCCAGTTTATGGAGGAGCTTGTTGTGCGGGACGACGTCAAAAGCCTTCGAGAAGTCTAGGATGGCTAGGTCTATCTGCTTGCCTTTTGCTACAGATCTATGAAGCTCGTCAATAAAGGACAATAGTTGTGTCTCACAGGAGCGTTTCGCTCTGAAGCCATGTTGGCTATCTGTGAGAATTTCGTTGTTTTCGAGATGAACCATTAGTGACTTGGCGATGATATGTTCACAGATCTTGCAACACACTGAGGTCAAGGAAACGGGCCGATAGTTTGCTGCACTGTGTTTATCCCCTTTCTTAAAAATCGGACTGACTAGTGCGTCTTTCCACTGTCTCGGAACTTGACCTTGGTGTATCGAAGCTTGAAAGATTGATGCAAGAGGGGCAGCGAGCTGTTTTGCCAGTTTTTTAACAACAGCGGAGAGATCTTATCCGGGCCGCTGGCTTTATTCGGCTTCTGATGAGCTAGGAGTTTTTCAACTCCTTCGGGGGTGACAGTGATATCAGGAGCAGGCTCATAAGGACTGGGACCGAGGGGTGGTAGATGTGATCCGTCCTGGTCTGTGAAGACTGAGCTATATTGGTTGTTTAGGATGTTGGCTTTTCCTTTCGCGTCCGATATTAGTAGGCCGTTATCCCGGAGTGGGGATACGCCGCAGTTGTAGTCTGTAAAATGTGTTATCAACTGCAACTCATGAAAACAGTGCTGTCATCTATAGTTTGAGAGAGACATAAAACCTACTTAGTATATATAGTGGTGGGGGCATTACCTAACACAGCCTGAGAAGCAGGCTAGAACAGACGCAAGCTGGAGACTTCGTACCCAAACTGGTTTGTAACTAATCTGATGCGTACCTGAGAGAAGTAGACAGGGAGTGGGTACTGGTCATGAATCATCAAATTTCGCTGCCTCTCACTATCTGACCTAGAAAGGATGACATCCCCCAGCAAGCCAGTGCATGCTTACTGCACAGATCACGTGACCAATACAACCCCAGGCTACAGCGCGTAACTCGAGGCGCAGATGCCGTAGAGGCTAGCATGCAGTACCTATGGGGTTGCGGATCAAGGGCCAAGGGGATTTATTTCTCTGTGCGTACCCAACAGCTTTCGTCACCACGATTTTGTACCCAAAGTAAATTGATTGAATTGGATAATGGCCAATACATCACATACTTTATCATTGAAATCAGGTATAGATAGGTGGACAATAAGGAATTTGTTGGGGAAAATTGTTTTCTTGACAATCTTGTGTACGAAGTTAGCGATCGATTTTCCATCTAGCTTTCGTTTCAATTGATAATATCAGCGAATTTCGCCCACTGTGTCTGAGCTTTGATCACTATTTTCGGAAAATTTCAGCCACCATCAGACAACGAAAATCGTAATTTATAAAAAGTGTCCGATATTTGCGAGACTTTGGTAGATGGTTTTATTATGCAATGGTTTACGAAATCTCTTGGGTGCAAAGCTACTTGGGTACGCATGATCAGTTTGGTTACGAACCAGTTAGGTTACGAAGTCTCCTGAAATCAAACAGACTGTACGTTGGTGTTGACAACAACAGTACTTGAACCACACTTCAGACCAGTTTGACCCATGGAGAAACTCTGCTTTATCTTGTTTTTAAAATACCAGTATGATGCAGCAACATGTACTTGTGTTTATGTTCTGCATTGCATAAAATTCACTGAAAACATTTATTTTTATCTATCTTTAATATCTTCATTTATTTCAAAAACATGGCTGGGGACATTCTGGAAGGAAAACTTGTTAACAAGTATGTCTCCAAAGGTTTACTGGCCCTGTAGGACCAGTAAAGGTCATTAGTTACTGGGCCGAAGCTGTTTCAGGGATTCTTAATGGACTGGGGCCAGCGGTTCACTGTTAGCGTAGAGCCCTGGGGACATAATTTTTATTGCAAAAAAACAGCGAAAATGATTTGAAAGATCTCTAGCCTCTTTTGATAAAACAATTACTTGAAGCAATATATCAAAACATACTTCTGGCAAGGAACAGAGTAGTTAATGTTGATTGATTTGAGAAATTTTGTGTATGAAAATATTGGGACCATGGCTCTGAGGGGGTAAGGCTTAATGTGCAGTAGGTGTATTCTAGCCATGGCTGAAACTACCCCTTTCATATATTAATGCTTTATGGTAATAGAGTCGGGGTGGATGCAAGATGGAAACTGTTTCAAAAGAAACTTCTTCAGATTTTCTCCCTTTTGTATCTTTTTCTTATGCAAACTTTTGTAAACATAGGAAAATGAAAGAACTTCCAAATGATATAAAGGTAGTTTATTGGTCTAGGTCCATTAACACAAGTTTGCTATTTCCAGGTCTCAGGTCTGCCAAGACACCCAAGAGCCACAAATCTGTTAGCTATGCTGAAGAAAACGCAGAGAATGAAGGCGTTGATGAGGAGGAGGTATTCAAGCCTTCAGATGGTAAGTAGTTATAAACTTCATAACCAATGTTCAGATTCTTGTTACATTTCTGGCATGATAAATGAATTTATTGCTATTTGGTCTTTCTGCTTTTGTTGAAATTAGGGCTGTCATTGAACATTACAGCCCCTATTGATGAATCGATAAAAAACCCTTATCAATTATGATATCGATATCGAAAAAGGTACAAGATATCGATTCATATGCAAATTAGGTAAATAAATAATTTTTTAGGAAAACACAGCTTGAACAGCATTAACTCCCCAAGGCAAATGTGTGCTTCCATTCCATTTATCCCAAAATTTACACAGATGAATGTGTATGTGTTAGGGCTGTGATCAATAGGTCAAATAATCGCCGCCACATGCATACCACAACCATTCCTCTTGAGCACATTGCTGGTTTTCATTCATTTTGAATTCGATTCGCTGAATCGAATCGAAGTAGCGTATCGGTAATAATTTTGTCGATTATCGAATCGATAAATATTTCTTATCAATGATTGACAGCCCTAGTTGAAATGCATAGATCTATATTTAAATACTCTTCACTCATGCACATACAAGGCCTGGGCTAGGATTATCAAAAGTGGGTGTTATGAAGGGCAAGATAGATGTTCAGATAACAATCATTAAAAGCATGCTCATACTTCCAAGTTTACGTAAATACTTGCAGAATTGTAAAGTTAAATCATAGCTTTCATATTGGGGTGAAACTTATAGTAATTATATTTTATTGCTATAGTAAGAAATCCTTCACTAAAACATTTTTAGGTCTTTAGGTTTGGTATCCAGGTGATTCCCTGACACTCTGTTGCAATCTGTATACCTTTTATATATTCTGAGCTTTTAAAGATGATATTATGCTGAATTATTTTTTCTGACTCTCGCTCAATGACCAGGATTGTGTTTATAATAGAGGTAAGTGAAAGTGATATGTTGAATTATGTTCTGATCTCTGTTAAAAAAATTAGTATATATTTGGCAAGCATTGAAATTGTTATTTAATGGCAATGAAACAGAAAGATTTGCCAAATTATTGTGACATATATTTTTCATCATTTTCATTTCCTTAAGGACATATGCCGGTATATGTGTATGTGTGGGTTTAGTGGTCAAAATAACCCCCTACCGGCCCATAACCAATTGACTACACACATTTGTATTTAGGAATAAAATTGTGTTGATCTTGTGTATTCATCAGAATATAACTTGTATCTTTTTTTTATTCCAGTCCTTACAGTGGATGATGACATTGCTGGTTGTGAGGTATTTGGCTTTAAGACACCAAAGAAGTCTGGACAAATGGCCCAAAAAGGTATTTATCCCTATCATTGCTGACAAATAATAATAATAATAATAATAATAATAATAATAATAATTATAATAATAATAATCATCATAATAATAGTAATGATAATAATAAAAGAATATTGGTGAATTGGAAAAAATATTGGAAAAAGTATATCAGCAGTAAGAATAATATTTTCAATAAAATTTGAAATATCTCATATGTTTTTGGTTACATAGGTTCAATGTCAAACCACCGGGACCCCATGAATATGAAAGGGTTGAACTGATTTTTTGAACAATTTAAGCTGTAAGGTAGTTGGCTTTAAGATGCAGCATTAAAGATTCTTTACGGAAATATTTGCCTGTCCAAAAGATAGGCAGAACTCTTCCTTTCTAAGTCTTTGCAGGGGGCTAACCTGCATTTCACATTCTAAAGGTGAATTTGTCAAACCCCTCAGACCCTCTCCTTGTCCGCAAATGCATACTTGCTCATCATATGTGGTACATATATGATTTTCTTTTAGCTGCTGAGTCTGCCCAGGCCACCACACCAAAGACTCCCAAAACTCCCAAGTCTGCCAGCAAGAGAACGCCTGGGAAAAGCAGAGGTTGGTGTGATGATTGTGATCTTTGAAAAACTTTGAGAGGAATATTTATCCTAACTGGAACAACTTACAGTAAAATATTTCTTAAAATATTGACTAATCAATGAATTTCTACCACAGATAGACACCTTTTTCAAATCAATTAAAAGGCAAATAAAAAAGTTTACATGATATGGCAGTCCTCAAGTGACATGAGAAATCCAATACATTCGCCCAAACCAAGAAATCATATAACAACTTGACAACAAAGGAATAAGTGTTTCTCTATGGTGACTGTATCTGTAAATATGTCTCTTCTTATTTTAGTATATATGTTACAGTAAGACCCTATCATTGTCATTTTTTTCTCATTCATGCAAGGCTTTCAGATGAAGAGGTAGGTTTGAGAGGTATTCTACTTTTAGTTTTGATATTCATATTAATTGGTGAAATGGAACTTGTCTTATGCAACTGTCTGACAATTATAATTTCCCCCACACATGTTTGATTCCAAGTTGAAATGGGGATGATTGGCCAAAATCTAGTACCGGGTTGTTCATGTTTGACGCTCTTATAAAATCTTGGTCGACCATAGTCATGTGACACATCAAAACAAACCTTAAATCGAGTACAACTTTCTGACAGCCAATTTTCTAGTTTTTGAGCTATATATCTGGTCTTGGCAAGCCAGACTATTCTCTAAAGGAATTTGATCATGTCGCACGCATTTATGCATGCATGGTTTTGATGGGTATGATGTTAGCACAAACGCATATATGTGTGTGTTTTGTTGGAAGGGTTCTACAAGTAGGTGAGCAATCAGAGTAGTGGTGTTGGTTGTAGGTAGTTTATGTCTTCATGTTTTGTCCCTAGGTGGAGCCACTACACCACTGGCCAAGAAATGTCTGACAGGGTCGTCAAAAGTTCGACAATTAGAGGCCACCACTCCGTACAGATTCCGTAAACGTAATGCTGAAGGTAAGTGACACTTATCTAGGGATTGGCACCTGTAAAATCTTCATAATATAATATTTATATTTCCCCCATCATATGATGCCTTTAAAATGTTTTTAACGATACTTCCTTAATTCAAGAGAACTTCTTTTGTTAAATTTAGCCTGGTCAGCTTTGGAAATTTCGCTTATAGATAGCGAACTTCCTTCGCACACAGGCATTCAGGTAGCAAATGATTCAATTTTATAGATATTTTAAATGTTAACGTTACAATACAATATTTTTTCGATACAATACTTTGTCCCATTCAATATTGATACCTATCCCTATACTTATCACAAATCTAATCCTGCCTGTACCTTTCCCCCTCCCCCCTCCTTATTAAAAACATCCTCACTATCAAAAGATCTATTTATTTAAGAGCCTTCTAGACATACAGTTTCTCATTTTTCCATGACGTGTGTTTCAGAGAATCTCCTAGAGGATAATAACTAAAGTGATTTGGAAAACTTCTTAAAATTTTCAGGATGTTTTTAGTCCTCTAAGCATGAAGGGGCCATTTCCTCATAGCTTTAGATTTCAAAAGATGTGTCTGTAGATTGTAGTAACAGCACTGCAGAAAGATAAACAAAATGCTACAGAAAGCAGGGCTCGACACTAAGGGTGAACCTATGGCCCCAGGCCAGTAAAAATTCCCAAAAACAACTTCGGGCCAGTAAAAAAAGACCTCAACTGGTCCTACAGGCCCAGTAAACATTTGGAGACATTCTTCTTAAAAAGTTTCCCCCCGAGAATGTACCCATATGTTTTTGAAATAAATGAAGATAAAATCTATAAAGATAAATGTTGTGGTGAATTTTATGCAATATTCTTTATTGTTATGTTAACCCTTATCCTGCTAACCACAACAATTGTCACGGTGTGCAGCAGTGCTCATAGGTTTCACAGCAGGATAAGGGTTAAAGAAAAAATGTAGGACCAGTAAAAAATTTGCAGGACCAGCAGATGCTAGGTGTTACTGGTCCTACAGGGCCAGTATCATTTTAAGTTAGCGTTGAGGCCTGGAAAGGTATTCGAAAAAATTATACAGTTTTTGGAGCCATCTCATTAAGAAGATGTCATTTTTGCGTGTATTTCAGAGGATCTCTCTGAAGATGACAGTGATAGTGACGTGGAGGTTGACGGAAGTGATGCAGATAGCATCGCCAGCAGCGAGCATTCTGAGCACATACCTGACACGCCCACTGCCAAGAGCAGGAGCAGCAAGAAAAAAGACAGGGGAGAACAAGAGATTGTAAGTTACCCCCTTCCACAAACCCTATACTTTAAACTGAACTTCAAAGTCAAAGCCCAAGGCAATAGTAAGTAAAAAGACCGGGGAGAATATAAGATTGTAAGTTACCCCCCTCCCCTTCTGCAAACCCTATACTTTAAACTGAACTTTAAAGTCAAAGCCCAAGGCAATAGTAAGTAAAAAGACCGGGGAGAATAAAAGATTGTAAGTTACCCCCTTCCGCTTCTGCAAACCCTATACTTTAAACTGAACTTTAAAGTCAAAGCCCAAGGCAATAGTAAGTAAAAAGACCGGGGAGAATAAAAGATTGTAAGTTACCCCCTTCCCCTTCTGCAAACCCTATACTTTAAACTGAACTTTAAAGTCAAAGCCCAAGGCAATAGTAAGTAAAAAGACCGGGGAGAATATAAGATTGTAAGTTACCCCCTTCCCCTTCTGCAAACCCTATACTTTAAACTGAACTTTAAAGTCAAAGCCCAAGGCAATAGTAAGTAAAAAGACCGGGGAGAATAAAAGATTGTAAGTTACCCCCTTCCCCTTCTGCAAACCCTATACTTTAAACTGAACTTTAAAGTCAAAGCCCAAGGCAATAGTAAGTAAAAAGACCGGGGAGAATAAAAGATTGTAAGTTACCCCCTTCCCCTTCCATAAACCCCTTATTCTAAATTGAACTTCAAAGTCAAAGCCCAAAGCAATTGTAAGTAAAAAGACCGTGCAGGCACCAACATAAGTTCCAGAACTAACTTTCCTTGCCGGGCAAGTAGTTAATTATTTCTACTTGCCCGACATATTTTGAGGCTTGCCCGAAAAAAGTTATAAGTAATATTCTAAAATGGAAAGTATCATTTATTATGGATTTAATGATTTAAAAACTATTTTCTTTCCAATTTTGTTGCATTGTTTACATATTTCTAGGTATTTGCGCCACATTTTATATACAAAGATATGTGAACTGCTCAGAAAATCAGCTTGCCTGTTCGGGCAAGTGAAAACTAAAATGTACTTGCCCGAAAGCAATTTTTTCAAAAATTCACTTGCGGGGCAAGCGGGCTAGTACTTACGTCGGACCCTGCCGTGGAGAATAAGAGATTGTAAGTTACCCCCTTCCACAAACCCTTTATTCTAAACTGAACTTCAAAGTCAACGCCCAAAGCAATTGCAAGTAAAAAAAACAGGGAAGAATAGGAGATTGTAAATTACCCCCTTCCACTTCCACAAACCCTATATTCTAAACTGAACTTAAAAGCCAAAACTCAAGCAGTTTCTCCCTAGTCACCACATCCCCCCAAAGGTGGTCTCCTTGTAATGTTATAAGAGCTATAGTAAGGAAAAAGACAGGGCAGAACAAGAGATTGTAAGTTACCCCCCCTTCCTCTTATACAAACCCTTTATTCTAAACAGAACTTTAAAGCTAAAGTCTCCTAAGTCACCACATCCCCCAAAAGGTGGTCTCCTGTAATGCTAGAAGAGTAATAGTAAGGAAAAAAACAGGTGAGAACAAGAAATAGTAAGTTACCTCTTTCCCCTTCCACAAACCCTTTATTCTAAACAGAACTTCAAAAGCAAAGCTGTTTCTCCTTAGCAACCACATCCCACCAAAAGGTGGTCTCCTTGTAATGTTGTAAGAGCAATATTAAGAAAAAAGACCGGGGAGAATAAGAGATTGTAAGTTACCCTCTTCCCCTTCCACAAACCCTTTATTCTAAACTGAACTTCAAGTTTCTCCTTAGAACTACATCCCCCCAAAAGGTGGTCTCCTTGTAACCTTATAAGAGCAATAGTAAGAAAAAAGACCAAGGAGAACAAGAGACTGTAAGTTACCCCCTTCCCTTTTCACGAACCCTTCATTCTAAAACGAACTTCAAGCCTTGACATTTTAAGAAATTCCAAGAGACTGTAAGTTACCCCCTTCCCTTTCCACGAACCCTTCATTCTAAAACGAACTTCAAGCCTTGACATTTTAAGAAATTCCTTACAAAACATACTGGGTGCCCCGAAGGGTGATTTTTCAGGGTTTGAGTTTCCAAATTACACGAGACATCCTGCTGGCTAAGACTATGAGTTGATTTATCTTGGAAGTATCAAATGATTCTTGGACTAAAAGCTGATGGTGTGTATGTCATTCCAGAAGGCGGTCCAGTCGGACGATTACTTTCACTCTCAGAGCCAGGCGGGTCTGACGAGTGACCGTACGCTGGCGCGGCTGGAGACCCCACGCATGGACCAGGTGGCGCTGCAAGACGCCCTCAAGGACATCCAGGTCAGCTACACGCGCGAGAGACAGGCCCTCATCGACGAACACACAGAGCTATTCGATAAGTGGATGTTAGAAATGTGGTAAGTGAATTCCTGTTTTTTTTATGCCATTCATGCCATAAGCGCAAGAGACAGGCCCTCATGGAGGAACACACATAGCTTGTTTATGATTTGTTTATGTAATTGGCTTAACTACTCACTGTATGTCTCCACACAAAGGCTGATCGCTTTCTTTTTGTCAAAAGCTGACATTGTTCAATTTAACAAAATTAGGGTCCAGGGAAGCAGGCAGTATAGTTTACTATGTAGTTAAGATATTGTATCATTAAGGAAATATCAATATTGTATTGGATCGTGAATAGATTCTAATCTCTACACCATAGCCACTGTGCCATTTTGTCTGATGTTAGGACAGTGTTTTAGCAGCACAGTGTTTTAGTACATATTTACGAAAGACCTGTCGTAAAAGCACTCACAAAATTTCTGCCAGTCGAGTTTGAGCTACTCTGCCACTTCAAACCCTTATACCAATTGTATTTGTTAGCTTAAAATGGTAAAAAGGGCAGACTGCACTTATCACATCACACAATATATCATACAGGATTCACCTTACAGAGTTACATAGTACACCCTCAGACATAGACCTCCCTGATTTCTTGTGTTTCTTTTTCCAGCAATGGTTATAATTTACTACTTCATGGATTGGGATCAAAAAGAAATCTGCTGGAGGATTTCCGAGATACAATGCTAAAAGACTTAAGTCATATTGTGATTAATGGTTACTTTCCAAGTATTACAATAAAACATGTAAGTACGGATGTCAAAGACTTTATTGATATTGGCCAAGACAGGATACGGATAAAAAAAAATTGAAATAAAGCAAAACAAAAATCACTTTCCTTGACTCTGATATCCAGTTGACTAGCTGTGTGCAGCTATTTCTATACTGTGCCGCAAATAGGTTAGGCATACTTTTTCACCAAAGGGCACCAGAGTTGAATATTAAGTTGATTATTTGAACAATTTGACAGTGCAGGATTTAGGGTATGTTTATACCAAACATAGTATTTTTAATATACCAATATTATTTATACCAATAATAGTGATAATAGTTGTATTTAATCAATTTTTGTGTCTGAAGATTAAATGCCACGGCTGTTTGCAGCATTAAAAGAAGATATTTGATGAATGGTTCAGTTGTCTTTTCTGTTTTTCACTTTCCGCAACCCTCACTATTTGGTAGCAACCTGGGCTGCTTTACGTAAATTGTAGGTTGCTCAGAATTAATAAAGGCTTTGAGATCTACTTCACAAGTGTCGTCTTGACCTGTCACTCTTTTGAAAGATAACTTCGAAATGACACATTTACTAAAAAACTATATGATGGAAAGTTCTAGATAAGGTTTCTAATGAGCAACTCGCCTTCAAATATTTTCGAAATATTGGTTTCTTTAAAGAGATATCACCAAAGTAGTCTTGTGGTTTTTGCTACTACAGGCATGAATGGGTAATGATTACCTTGGCCCTCTGAGGGAGCAAATTATTTTCTTCACTTTGATTATGGGAATGAATATGGAGCATAAGTTGCAAGATCATGACTGCAAAGATTAAATATCTGTATTTTGCACCTATTTGTTTTGTATTCTTTACAGATATTAAATGCCATAACCGAGGAGTTGCTTGACCACAGTGGCAATTTCAGGAACCCAATTGAGCAGTGTGAATTTATAAAGCACCATTATGAATCTAATGGTAAGTTTGATATTAGGAGCACTGTGGATCCTCTCAAAGTATGCCCTTTTCATTCTAAAAGGCTGCTTATATATTGAGTTTTTTTTTGGACCCATTAATTCCATCAGCAGCACAAAATAAGTTGGCAATATTATTATGTCTGTGCCAAAGGTAACTTTTTTCAAAACGTTTGATGTAATCATAATCAGAAACTTGTCAACAACTTTTCTTCAAAACCTTTGCAAAAGTTATGATCATGGTCCTTAAGTGTTTTCAAAGGTATCATTGTACTAGATAGAAATAGTTTTCTAAGATAAATGCCCAATGATTAATATGCATTAAGACGTACAAAGTTAAAGTTGAATGACTTATTATTTTAGTTCGAATCACAATGGGTCATTAATTTACGTATACCACTAGTGCAGCTGGCATCTTTATATTATATTATCTCCCTCAATAATCACAATCAACATAAAACTCATATGGTGGTGCGGTACAATATAACTTATTTTCTATTTCCGACTCTAAAATACCCAAGCATGGGCCAGGATTTAATGAGAATATAAGTATTGTGTGTATAAATCCTCTTTTACTTAAGACTCACATGACCCTTTACAATTATTCCCTCACAGGCCTGTTCATTTGGTGAAAGCTTTCTCTTGATGTTGGATATTTTCCACTTCCTCTTTATTTTGATGGCACCAAAGAAGGTTTCCTGTTTAGTTTCAGATTACGAGGATCTTTACTTGGTGATTCACAATATAGATGGTGCTATGATGCGGTCGGAGAAGGTGCAGGTTATTCTCAGTATGCTGGGCCAGATTCAGGGCGTACACATTCTCGCTTCCATAGACCACATCAACGCGCCTCTCAGTAAGTAGATGCAAAAGATGTTAAAGTTGATAGTTACTGTTTATGGAAATGTAATAGGGAATTTTGATAAAAGAAATTATCATCATATTTTCTGTCATATTTCAGTCGTGACTTGAATTTTGTAAGTGTTGGGGAAACCACTCTCTAGCCCCAAAACACTGGCAACTTTCTCAGACTCCCTGACAGGATTGCTACCTGGACAGTGGCGAGAGACAGCAAACTGCCAGTGGCAATGCCTTAGACCACATCAGGGTTATCAGAGCAGGATTTTGTGTTGTAAGCTAATCATTTCTCTGAATTGCCAGGCAATTCCATTGATGGTTGACTTCAACTCTATGGCTCAAACTAAATGAATATTGCTATTCTGTGTTGGTATTTTTGATGAGCTGGGTGTCACTTGTTAAGAGAGAGGTTCAAAGATCATTACCAATATTGCTTCAAAGGATAATACATACTATCAGAGGTCTGACACTTATGAGCACCCATTTTTGCTATAACTTAGACCCACTAAGATTTGATATCTGCTGTTGAATGAATCAAATAAGAAACACAATACTATATTTGATAATTTTTACCCTTTCTCTATTACTGTATAAAGGGTAATGTTAACGTGTGCTTAATCTTCCCGAATTTACCGAATGGGTTTGAGACGGGAACAATAAAAACGTTATCTTTAATCATTTTTGTTGGTATGATGTTAGCAGATGACGATGTGTCTGAGTCTGAATTCTCAGTGTGTGTTAAGATATGAATTTGTTACGTTATATATACTAGTTTTTTTGTAAATAAATTAATCTTTGAACTGAATGAAAATGTAATTATTTATGTATGAATTATTATGAAATAACTCCCATCTCCGTTTACGATTTCCATCAAACGAACTTGCCATGCTTTTTGTGACGTTTATTTATACCGGCCTTGGCATGTTTGGGGATTATGCCTCATGTTTGCAGTACTCACAGTCTCTAACAGACAGTTGCTAACCTACCCACGAACCGGTCCTCAATGGATAAATTCAGGCGGACTGATAATTTGAGTGTATTCTTGTACTGTTTGCAGTACTCACAAAGTTTCTCAACCTGCCCACGAACCGGTCCGACTTGGATTTATGCTGCTCTAATTGCTATTAATGCGCAGAACAATAGAGCCAGCCATGTCAGCTCAATTGAGCTGGGATGGCTTTGTTGTTCTGCACACCACGGCACATTCAGTGCATACAGTGTGTGTTTATTTTGGCGTGTTTTGTAGAAGTGGGGAGGGAGTAATTGGGGAGATTCGAAAGGTTTTGTGGGTGAATAGGTGTAGCGTGGCAGCGTTTTTTGGCGGGAAAACAAAAGCTTGATAGAGAGGGAGTAAAGTAGAACGAAAGTTGATTGTTTTAGTAGAATTTCAATTGTGGGTGAGAGAAAAATGAGTAGAAGGAATAGTAGGGATGGTGGGAAGGGGAGAAGAATTTTTGGTTGAGTGTGAGAAGTGTAAGCAGTGGATTAGAGGGGATAGTTTGGGACTAGACAGGGAGAAAGTGAACTGAAGAAGATAAGTTTTGTGTGTAGAGCATGCATTGAAGGGAAAAGGTGGAAGAAAGAAGAGCTCTGGGGAGTTGAAGAAGAAGGCTATGGAGTTGGCAAAAAGGGAGGGAGGGGAGAAGGAAGAGGAAATGGGAGTATGGAGGAGGGATAAGGAGAGAAGGATGGGAGAGTGGGAAAAACGAGTGCAGAGGTTAGGAGAGAAGGTAAAAAAAAGGGAAAAGAGGGGTGAAGGACAGGAAGAAAGTGGAAGGGATGAAAGCCCAGGTAAAAGAGGGAGAAAAGGAGGAAAGGATAGAGAGCAAAGGGGAGGGGAAAAAACGAGAGGAGTCATGGGGAAGGAGAAGGAAAAAGAGGGGACGGAGGCAGATAGTGGAAATAATTGGGACAGCGGAAAAGGAGTGGAAGAAGAGAGGAGAGAGGGTGATATGAGAAAAGAAGATAGAAAGGAGGATGATGAGAGGGTGAGGGAGAAAGACAATATAGGAGAGGGTGAGGGGGAAAGGCAATATGAAAGAGGATGAGGAGAGGGTGAGGGAGAAAGGCGATAGGAAAGAGGATGAGGAGAGGGTGAGGGAGAAAGGCGATATGAAAGAGAGTGAGGGAGAAAGACGATAGGAAAGAGGGTGAGGAGAGGGTGAGGGAGAAAGACGATAGGAAAGAGGATGAGGAGAGGGTGAGGGAGGAGGACAAGGGAAAGGGGGGAGAAGTAGGGATGAAAAAAAAAAAAAAAAGGCAAATGACACAAGGGTGTGTTGTATGCTTACATGTTTTAAATCACTGTGTAACACTTATTTTTGGTTCATACTAATCGTAGTATTAAGCGAGTAAGAGGAAGGGAGCTACGTAGGTAAGGGAGAGATGCGGAAACAGGTTGGCATGGAGGAAGTAGGTGGGGAGATGGTCTGTTGAGAGTTACACTTTGGATAAGGCTGTTGAAATTAACAAATAACGCAGTTTATATGTGGGGTTTTTGAGGGGTTCATATGTGTGGGGTTTTAAATATATGTGTAGGACAGGAAGACAGGGAGGGGGCAGACCAGATACTTGGTAGGATATCTGTATAGGACAGGAGGACGGGGGAGGGGACTGACCGGATGCAGGATGCATGACAATAAGTATGGGGGGATAGGGAACATGAAGAGCAACAAGGCCCGGGGGTGACGAGTGGCCTGGGTGGTAGGGGAGACCTCCGTAGGTCCTCCTTCGGGAGTCGACCCCGTGGGAACAATGCGGTTACGGATCTCAAACAACAACAACAACAACAACAACAACATTCGTCTGCACTAATAGATTCAGAAGCGAAAACACACACTTTCGGTAAATTTAATATCAGTGCAGCCATGTGCAGGATGGGAAATTTAAAAACGGGAAAAAGTAGAAAACATCATTTTTCGGGAAATAAAAGTCCCGGGAAATATACCCGTTATACAGTAATTAAGTGTTATCCTGCCATTTATCCTTCTTATCATGTTTGCCTGTATATTTTAGCATGTGACCTCTATCATTTCTACCCTACCTCTACTGCTTAGATATTATCCTGCCAGGTATCTTTCCTATGAAGTTGACTGTATACTGTAGAATAGGAAATTAATCCGGGGTGCAAATATCCCGAATTTGACCAAAAATGACCATTCCGAATTTAATTTTACCGAACAGTCAGTTCACACATTAACACAGATGGGGGCAGATTTAAATCTGAATTCATTTATTCCGAGATTTTCTAATTTGGTAAATTGGGATTAATTACATGCTCGGAATCATTTCCTATTCTACAGTATTATATCCTGATATCCCTATCTTTTCTCTCAGTCTGGGACCAGCAGAAGTCTAGCAAGTTCAACTGGCTGTGGCACGATGCGACCACGTATGCCCTGTACCGAGAGGAGACGTCGTACGAGAACTCCCTCCTGGTGCAGCAGTCGGGCGTCCTCGCCCTCAGCTCCATGACGCACGTCATGCGCAGTCTCACGCCCAACGCCCGCGGGATCTTCTTCCTACTCGTCAAGGTACAGCTGGATCACAAAGACAACTCTAATTACGCAGGTAAGAATACTCACTGACAGAATGCAGTGTAGCTTCAACCAGGTTCCTAACCAGGATTTAAAAAATGCCTTTCTAGAACCGCATTCACAAAATTTCTGCCCATCCTGATTTAGCTCCTCAGCTACTTCAAATCCTTGTACTAACTACATTTAATAGGCTAATGTGCCAAAAAGTCCTATTTGCACTTCATTCATGTCTCTGATGATGGTTTGATAGAACAAAATAGGGTTATTAGTAAAAAATAAAAGTAAAAACTGAAATTTATTTCTAGAAGTTTTTGTCTTGATTTGATTTGAGATTGTTGTCATTTCAGGTATGCCTTTCCATGACTTGTACCAGAAGTGCAGAGAGGCTTTCCTCGTTAACAGTGACCTGACACTGCGGGCACAGCTCACTGAGTTCAGAGACCACAAGCTCATACGCTCAAAAAAGGTAAGGCTGATAACTTCCTATGCTACTTGGGTGCTGGAGGCTGGATTATACATCGGGGGCTTAGCCGGGATTTCAAAAGTGCCTGTCAAAAACAGCAACTCCAAAATTTCTGCATCTCCAGATTTAGCTACTTCTTTTAATCCTTATAGTCACTAAATTTAATAGCATATTGTGTCAAAAAAAGACAATTTTCATTTATATATTAGAAGATGATTTGTTAGGCAACTAGGTTCCCTAGAATTCTCCTGTTGCTTTCTGCAGGGAGCCTAAAGATGCTATTTTTATTTTATTATTATTATTAGTATTAGTATTATTATTATTATTATTGTAATTATTATTATTGTTATTATGATTATTGTTATTATTATTATTATTATCATTATTATTATTATCATTATTGTTATCATTATTGTTATTGTTAGTATTGTTATTATTATTATTATTATCATTATTATTATTATTATCATTACTATTATTATTATTATTATTATTGTATCATTAGCAAGATGTGATTATGTGTATTGTTGTTTTTGCAGGGTTTAGACGGTGTGGAGCTGCTGCTTATTCCTCTGGATAGTGCCACATTACAGGAATTCTTAGAACAACAGGATGAAGCCTGAAAAAAAATATCCTTAAATCAGTTCCTAGAACACTCTAAAAGAGTTCTTAGAACAGCAGGATATGGCCTGAGAGAAGGACTCCTTGTAATGATTTCTGGAATACTGTAAGAATTCCTAGAACAACAGGCTGAGGTCTGTGAAGAAAAGAACTCCTTAAATCAGTTCCTAGAACACTCTAAAAGAGTTCTTAGAACAACAGGATGAGGCCTGAGAGAAGGACTCCTTGTAATGATTTCTGGAATACTGTGAGAATTCCTAGAACAGCAGGGATAGGGGAGAGAGAAAGATTTCTTATGACTTTTTCTGAAAATTCTGTGAGAACTTCTAGAAAAGCATAATGAAGTCTGAAAGAAAACCCTTATTACGTTTTCTAGAATACGGTGAGAATTCCTAGAACAGCAGGATGAGCTCTGAGAGAAAGAATTCCCATGATGACTTACGAAATACTGCAAGAATTACTAAAACAACTGGATGAGATCTGAAGGAAATTTCCTAATGGCAATTTCTTGAACTCAATAAACATTCCTAGAACAACAGGATGAAGTCTACTAAGAGGAAGATTCCTTGATGTTATCTAGAATACTGTGAGAATTCCTAGAACAACAGCTCAAGATCTGAGACGGAGACATATATTTTACAGTTGGTGCTATCATTTCTTCAAAAGCATTAAGGACTATATTTGAAGGAAAAAGATGTAAATCCGAACTTGACCTCTGTCTCGCCATCAAATATATTTTGTATTTATATTCACAAGCCTTATTGGGCTGTTTCATGTGTTTGTTAAAACAATCCTTCATTACAATTGTCACAAGTTTGTACAGGACACATGTAAAACCAGCAAAAGGTTCATATGGTCATTGCAGAAGTTTGCAAAATAATCTTCACTCTGTTTTCCTTCATCACTGAAGACTTGCACCTGTAAAAGATACATGTGTTACCATTCTAGGTATGAATTTACATACATAGATTTTGGAGTGAAGTGCATGCATTTAAATGATAACATATATCTAATATTGTACATATGGTATTGATCGATTTGATTCATGCATTGTTTGTGATGGAACAAGATTATATTTGTAACATTGCCGTTTCATCTGTATATGGTTCTATAACAGTACTCAGGTGATTGCAAGGGATTCTTATACACTATCTATATCAACTCACAAAATCGTCATTATGTTGTTGTCATGTCATAAATGTTATACTGCCAAGGATTGGAATACAGGCAACTCTGCTTAATCTGGACTGATGTGTACCCTAAATTTCTCTCCGGATTATGCAAAATCCGGATTATGCATATAGGAATTATATGTATAGGAAGGGACCGGGACCTTCTAATCTGTCTGGTTTAGACGAAAATCCGGATTACACATGTCCGTAATAACCCATTAATACTTAGGAATTCCTCCAAAAAGTGTCGTCTGGATAGAAGATTCTTTTGACAATAACTTTTGAATTGAGAAAGATTTTGCAAAATATTTGAAGGAGAGTTGTTGGTAATGTTCTGAACAACATTTCTCCTTCAAATATTTTGCCAATTGTGCTTTAGCCTAAACGACATCATCAATATTGTCAGGCTGGTTTTGGCTGCTGTGAGCATTAATGGGTTAAACAGAGTTGCCTGTATCTGAATACTGCTATGATGGGTAAAATTCTCTTGTAGCGTGGGGTGTGATGAAAGAGACTGCTCACCACCACTGGAGACATTCCAGGTGCGTATGAAGACGGGGGAATGGAAACAGCCAAGAAAAGAAGTGTCTTGAGGTCTTTCATAGCACTCAGTCAGCCAAATGAAAAATACCTTTTGGAGGTATTTAACCCTTTAACCCATTAATGCTCACATAGCCCAAAAGCAGCCTCACAACTTTGATAAAATCTTGCAGGAAAACGCAAGCGTTGGATAATATTTGAAAGGGAAACGCTAATCAGAACATTATCAACAACGCTCCTTCAAATATTTTGTAAAATCATACTTTATTCCAAAGATATTGTCAAAAGTACCATAGGTCCAGACGACAATATCTAGAGGAAATCTAAGCATTAATGGTAAGTGTACACCTGTAAAAGAGACGTAAAACCAATTCCTTCACTCCATGCACCTTACCAAGGTGTTACACTTCTTGTTGTTGTTTCACTTTATATTGATACTGCCATAACCAGCCAAAACCTTAGTACCAGATCTCTGCACACAATAAACTAAAAGTAATACAAAGGAGCTGAAAATGAGTGAAAACCCTGGCATCTTGGTACTTATCTGAATATATTTATCATGGGCTTTTAAATGAATACCAACATGACAGGGTTAAGAAAGTTTAGCGCACAAAGGCTTTAAGGGTTGGTGGAATGCCATACTGGTATACCAATTAATTAGTAAGGCCTGTGATTATAATTAGATAGTAAACTGTGGTAAGAGTTCTTCACAACTTTGAGGTTATGTTAAGACTTGTGACGGAAATATATTTTAAAAAAATGGTAATGAAATTATCAACACCTGTGCCACATCAGCGTATTAGTATCGTATGAAATCAGTGTTTTCATTTTGAAGGTATAAAAAGGTATTTTTGTATTTCCATGTGTCCTTAAGGTAGAGAAATTGATACCAGTCTTGTTATACACAAGATGAAATCACAACATTAAATGTGTCTTTATCAATTCGTGGAGGAGATATAAATCCTTGAAGACATAGGATGTATTTGTATGTGGAATTTCTGCATGTATGAAAAAGAAACTACTCTTTCTGAAAGTGTACAATACTTGTATTTGATGTGTAGTATGATACAATTTATTTATTTTACCTTTTGCAAATAAAGTTTATTTTTGGAAAGTAGTTTTGTTGTTAATCCTCAGCCAATGGGGGGTTTCCATAAATTGCACACATCAAAAGGGGCATGGCTTAATTAATTGAACTTCTCATCATAAGGTGGAAATTCCCATTGAAGAAACAAACATTTCCAATGCATGATAACCCTTCTAATGCTAAGGCTACTTCGCTCTCAAGTTGCGCTTATGGGAAGAGAGTTTCTTGGCTTATTAAAAGTTAAATGCGGTGTTGAAATAAAGTTGAATGTGTGTGGGTTGCATAAGTTTGGATTCGGATAATACAAATGTTCAACTTTGCAGATGTGTAAAATTAATCTGCACTAGCCGACCCCCGTGAATAGCACTGGTTAAGCTCAAAATCACATTCTTTTCCCCTCAGCCACATAGTCATACAAACCAATGTTGCCGACTCCTGTAAATAGATGGCGCCACCAGGCCCGTGAACACACAATCTTCAAAAAATACTCTTTTAACCCTTCTTATGCTGAGGATACTTTTGTCCAAAGCACAAGGACGCAAAGATTTTTGAAAACCATCTAAACCCGGTCCTGTTATTCAATAATATAGCTCTCATTTAGTACGAGTATGAGTAGCCATGCGGGACGGTTTCAGTCATTGTTCAGCTTTTTCAGTAAGCATCATTTTGTAATGGCAAAATCAGCCACCAGCAGCATGAGCAAACTCGAAATCCCAGTCCCTTCGGGAGTCACTCGGCGTCAGAGCCGCGTATATTTCGTGGATTGTAAGGGGATTTTGACCCCCATATCTCGTACCTGCGTACAAAAAAGGACCCTTCTTATACAAAATCGCGGAAATGCGCAGGTCTTAAAAAAAGACCCCTTCTTCCGCGAAATACGTAACGCGGGTGCGGCCCCCCTCTGTACCTAAGTGCCCCCGCCGGGATCTTAGATGAGCATAATTCAAGGGTTAATGCACCAATTCAAAAAAAAAAAAAAAAAAACCTTCTGGCCAATCTTTAGACCACAGTGAAGCATCCCAGGTGCCAGTACCAGAACCCCACAGTTGTCAGGAGGTCTGGAATCCTTGACCAAAGGTCAGCAAACTCGTTTTGATGTATAGATGACGTTCAATCCGTCACATTTTCGCACGACTTTGCCGGCGTCAGAATCAGATGGGTCAAAAATTGCGGCAAGCAAATTAAATGCGATAGTCTCACTGAAAATAAATCACTGAAAACTCCTGCCGTGAGTTAGATACGCGCCATTGAAGTATAGACAAATGGGCCTTGGCTTGTGTCAAACTAATCAATTGATGAACAGCTGGTCTCCTGTAAACACCGATCCTCGCCTTAAACAACGGCAGGAATGTATATGAGGCTGATTCGCTCCGAATCGAAGCCGTCTAGAATGTTGAAGAACAAGGCTTGTAACACTTTAACCGACTCTCTTATTCACGTTTATACATACATTAAGAAGTATTAATGCTTGTAACAGTTCCTCTTCCATCAGCTTGAAGCGTGTTTTAATGAAAGTAACTAGGAATAAAAAAAAACAAATTTTTGAAGGCGAGTTTAATATAGTGTGTTGTGACAGGGATAATGAATGTAGTCTGGTATACACACCCCTAGCTGTGATTAAGATTTTATGCGAAAAAAACATGTTCACAAACTAAACACTCATCGGTAAAATGTTAACTGATCAAGTGCTACCCAGGGTACGATAGATGAGAAATATAGTTTGGGACATGAGTTGGAAATTGTGTGACAGGCACATTGACCATGGACAGCCCTGATCTGGTGCTCAACTTATACATGTATTCGGGGTTCGTCTGATTGGTTAGCAACATCGATAATCAAACGTTTTCAATGTATTGGCCCGTTAATAAGGCAGAAATATTCTTCTTAGCGTCACCAGCCAGTGTGTGTGTGTGTATATATAAATAAAATAATCAAATGAGAAAAAATACATGAATTATTTAATTGGGAAAATTCCTTTACAGAATCTTCGAGTGAGTTGTGTTATACATACTAGTCTTGTCCATATACTTCTATATAGTATATTGCCAGAAAACTCTAGAGCCGGAGCTTCTCTATTCGTTTAGCAAACATTTATATAGCGCATTAGTTGACTTTACAAATATGGATTTGTGTATATTTGCCTATCCCGGCTCGGTCTTTTAGTACTTTTCTGTACATCTTATAAACATGCATTTTATCATATCTGGCCAGCCATTGTACTCCTTCAACAGGTCTGCCTAAAATAAAGTCCATTTACCTACCCCATGTTCCATATTTTCAATATCAGAGAACATACATCCTCTACTGATAACTACAAGAATATGGAGGTACACCTTGCTACATGATTATGCTGCTGTGGGGTATGTTTTGAGGGTCTCAATAGCACTGATCGCCCATAGGCCTAGCCTCGAGGCAATCAGGTGGCTCACTAGAATACATTTGACTTAGTAATCACGACCAAAGAGAAAGTCAACAAAGCAAATTAATTTCTTTGTATTTTCGACTTATAGATATGATCAAAGGCAAGAGAAGGCCAGTCAGCAAGATGAATTAATTGATATGTGCAGTTTGGTCATAAACATGAATGATACAGATCCAAAGGCAAGAACTGCTTTTCCAACAAAAACTCCAGCCTCTCAGTCAAAGAATGTTAAAAATGTCATGTAAGAAATTGTGATCGATATCTCGAAAACTCTCTAAGTTTTATTGGAAAATAATATCCACTTTGCAGTTCCTCATTGTTGTAATGCAGACGGGTGTGAAGTGGCAAGGTCGCAGAGGTATATGCTTACATGTAGTCAGATTACAAAGCACGCATTCGCATAATTAAGGTGGGCATGTGACATATACACGTTATTGTACGTGTATACATTGGTTTCAACGGTCACAGACACACCTTAAGCACCGCTTTCCGTACTTTTTGTTGATCATCCAGCACGCATGATATGAATAACATAACAGGCAAAATATTAAAAAAAACACCCATTTCCATTATCCTTGATATACGTTTGCATGGCATCGTTGAGGTAGATAATGAAAAGTCTAATTATAAGTTTAGAATTTTGATTTTCGATTGTCGTCACCTTTTCTGCCATATTTAGGATATATCGTGAGTAGCCATGCAGTCACTGTCAGTTTCCTCACATGCCCGATCCCCATTCTTAAGTTATATGATAACGTAATTGGCTATCATTAGTAGTTATATCAGAAAGAATTATCTTAAGCCAAACCACCAGTACAAAATTGTAGATGAAACCGACTAACATGAGTCACTTGCGAAGTTTTTACATGCCTCGACGTTCGTGCGCCAATTCTCTGATTGTGGCTGTCTTGACAGCTATACCAATAATTTTAGCAGCGCTCACACATCTCCAGTAATATCTCTTAGCGGATTAAGTGGACAACGAGTGATCACGTGACCACACAAATAACCCGACAGTGCGTTTATTACACACTTCTAAGCATTCTGTTATTATCGTCTGTCAGTGGAATGTTGGGGAATCCGTGGCGTCGTTAGTGTTTAGGCGCCCTATATGTTGGTTATAGGCGTGATCTTTTACGGAATTTTTCTTGACGAAGTGTTGGGATACACCTATGTTGTTCGGTGATTGCGGCGAGTAGCGATGCGAAGTGATATAGTGACGGCATCGACTGGTACTTTTTTTTTAAAATGTACAATGTGTTTTATCACGCTAAAAAAGATTTTATCATGATTGTCTGTCAATAAAATGCTATAGATAAAATGTTGAATGTTTGGCGTCGCTTGTGTCTTAATCATAAAAAAATGGAGATTACCTGTTCGTTGTTGTTCGGCCACTCTCGCGACCGCGTGTATATAGACTATAGAGCCAGTCCTTCCAGTCGCGTGCGTTGCATTGGATAGACTGGTGTCAGTTCCTTTGAACTGTTGCGCGCCAACAATTAGGGGGAGGGGGGCGGGGTAGGCTGGTGCCGTTCAGCTGGGTGGACTCGTGCATGAAGCACACATCATATCATGGGATCATATCTAACTACAACAAAAGCTCGTTTGTTCAAGTTATCAATAGAGTGTAGTGAGATACAACTATAACAGCCATTGACATGCGGTCGCGGGCGCCTTTCTCCGCACAACTTCGCGTTTTCCATCAAAATATTTCATGCTCAACGCACACTTTCCCTCTAGAATTGAGTCCTTCTGGGTCGGGTTCAAGCACGTTTGAGCCGGAGAGAGAGAGAGAGAGAGAGAGAGAGAGAGAGAGAGAGAGAGAGAGAGAGAGAGAGAGAGAGAGAGAGAGAGAGAGAGAGAGAGAGAATCAGGCGTATTGCACTCCGAAAATAAATCTCTGGGAAGTCAAAAGGGCACAATGGGTATTTCGGGATAGTGTATTAACATGCCTTATACAATCGTTCAATTCATTTGCGTCTGGAACCCACACATGGTCTGAAAACATTCAACAAAGCTTGTCAGAAAGTGAATGTAACAGCTGTAAGATATTTAAAGAGGGGTCTTAGACCTAAATATGATATAAACTACCAGTCATATCTCATATTGGCATTTATCAAAAATATTTCCATACGGAGATTTGGTCGAGCAAAACTAATGCCTTTGAAGTAATCGAAATGAAAAAAAATACACGCAAATGTGCCTTATCAGTTATGTAAATCCCGAAAAATCCCACAAAAAGCTAAACCCATGCTGATGTATGGCCCAACAGTAGGGTCTGATTAGAGCACCTTTTATGAATTTTTAGGCAAAAGAGTAAACGAATCTCGCGGTTTCTGGACAGGCGGGCATTCAGATATGTAAAGTGAATATACATGTATGAACAAACTGATGAATAAGAACTGCGAGTCCTATCTCTAGTCATTGCTTGTATTTTTTTTCGGAGATTCTAGTCAGATATTTGCGAAAAATAAAATATTGAATAAGATCTATGTATAATATATGAGACCTATCTGCGATATGTACCTTTGAGAGGACACTTAAGGCCATCTTTGTGTTTCTAAATTGTTCATACATATTAGCAAATTTGAACAACTCGAATATCCCAGAATGGTACTTTATAGTTGTCCGCAGTATGGCAGAACAAATGACGAAATCACAATTTCTTCCTTCCTATATCTTATTTGAATTTATCTGTTCATACATTTAGGCACACATTTGTGTTCTAGTTGGAGAGGTTCTGACGGTTGTGCGGTGTATCGAAGTCTATATCGGGTCCTATAGCCACTATACTATGGGGGTTGATGCTGGTATGGCTACACTGGTAGTGCTTCTCGATGTGTTCTAAGTTCACGGTTTGTGCAATCCCGGGTATTTGGTAGATCTCTCGAAGGTAGCCCCACATGTTGGGGTAATCTACAATGCGCTTCTTGTTGCATTTGAAATGCCCCACGTAAACCTTATCGAACCGTACCAGGGTGGTGATATCGGACTCTGTAAGGGTGCCACCCGTTAGGTACCGCTTCTTGGACAGGATACCCTCAACCCTATCGAGACCCCGAAAAAGGGTATTGACTGCTGCATCGTATGCCTCCTGTGTAGTGGCGAACCCACTTTGGTAAACCCCATTGTTGATATCAGGGTATATCCAGGAATTGAGGTCTTCGATTTCTGCTCGCTTTTCCTCTGGGTACAGATCCAAATTCCCCTGCTTTACTGTGCTACAAAAGTCATTGAATTCCGTATTGAGCATTCGTATCAATTCACTGGACTCGTTGTTAACAATGGTCTTCGTCTGTTTGTCCCACAATACCGGTACGGTGTAACGCCCATCGTACTCAGGGTTGACCTTGAAATAGATGTCTCTTAGGTACTCGCAGTTGTTCACTGTATCCAGGGTACAGGAGGCTTTCGTATCCGTGAACTTCCACCCCTTGCCCCCCATAAGCCAGTCGACCACTGTGTAGGGTAGGACATCTTGTAGCCCTTTCAGTTCCCGTACTATGAGCACCCGGTGGGCCCACGGACAGGCGAGGGAGACGTACAGGTGGTACCGGTTCGCCGCGGCCTTGAAACCGCTAGAACCATCTGCGGTGACGAAATGACGGAACGTCGAGGGGTTACGTACGTACTCCCCTTCGCTGTTCGTCGTGGCTGACCAGAGCGTCTTTGACGATCCGGCGCTAGCTGTTGTCGCGGTCTTTGACATGTTCAATGGTGCCTGTGAGGACGGAACGGGTTCGATTGCTTATGCGACTTGCAGGGCCTGAGGCTGAAGAATAAAGCCCCTTTTACACTATGCTGGCAACTTGCTCGCAACGTGGTGGCAAAAGATGGTTGCGGGGGATTGCCACCACATTTTTACCCCCATAATTTTCTATTGAATCAAGTTTGTACAATGTATTTTTTATATCGAAGATATAGTCAATAAATACTAACTAACTCACTTATTGCCCCCCGTCGCCAATGGTCGCCAGTACGTTGCCAGCAAAATTTCGGCTAGTGTAAATGGGGCTTAAAATGCGTCAGTAGTTAACTAAGTGTTCCGGAACGGCGAATACACCAGGGGCTTGTTTTGGCGAACCTAGTTCAAACCAGAAACGTCATATGCACGCGATCTGGCTCGAACCAAATTTGTTTTGGCGAGCTCTTCCACCCCTGGTTTGAACCAAGTCAGATGGTTTGGTTCAACAAGTTGTGAACACCAATATTGATAATGGTTCACGCTGGTTCACGCCATGAGCTATGGGAGATAAGCGCACGCATTTTATACTGCACTGCCAAGCTCTTCACGAAGATAGAGCCCCCATATGTGGAGAAACTAAAGGATCTGCTCTCTAAAGGCAAACCTCAAGACGAGGATCTTCTACGCCTTATCCTCTACCCATCGATCTACCCGCACATACCCTCTTTATGTACTCTTGGGGGCAATTGCATCATATCGAGACACTTACTCAAAGACTCACGTTTAAATTGCATTCTAGGAGGTTTGATATTTCAAATATGTTTTAGACATTTTATAAACTTTGTGAGGCTCTAAGAAAAAGGGCAGGAGACTAATGAGGATGGCGTCCAATCACATGGGGCTATGCCAGGCATGTGAACTGGTTTGAACCAAAGTCGTTTTAGCGAGCTGGTTCTGTTTAGTCAGGTGGTTAGTGAAGTTTCTGGTTGGAACCAAGATCGCTAGAACAAACCCCAACTATAACCTGCTAACTATAAATAGAACCCGCTCCGGTGTTTTCACTCCAATGACTCCATTCGCTATTTAGGAAGAAACCTACTCTATACCCGGGTCATTTTAATTTAGGACTTAAATATCTGAAACGAAGACAAAGGCACTTATGCTAATGTATAGGTTACATCTCATAGTTACCGAAAAAAGATAAACTTATCTATACGTGGCTATTCGAAAGTGACATGGCACCCTTAAATAACATATCTGGCTGTGAAATAGAAATAGGTATCACCAAGAGACCATCACGCCTTCTGTCATCTAAAACGCTTGCTCGAGATTGTTGGCCAGTGATCATTACTCAAGTGTAATCTTCGTTTTGATATCCATACTCAAGGGCCAGCCGCGGACAGACGACAGCGCCACCACCTAGATATCCACCTTAATGGCAGTAACCGATGTGTTATTCAAGAATCCATGGTGATGCAAGGTATCATAAGAAAATGCTGAACATTACAAGTTAAAGAGCATGGTCAGCATTGTTGATTTGTTGGACTTGTTACTTTTTTATGCTAACAGCTCAGCCATTAACCATTATATTCCTCATTTATTTCAGAAGAAATACACATATACCGGTATATATATATATATATATATATATATATATATATATATATATATATATATATATATATATATATATATATATATATATATATATATATATATATATATATATATATATATATATATATATATTGTATATATACTTCTGGATAGTGCAAAACAATTGAAAATATTTATTAAAATAAAGCTAAATGACATCATCCAAACGTTTTCATTTGATGACCAAATTATGGTCAATTTATCGACAATTATGTGTTACCACATAGACTCATATTATGCGGGAGAAAAGTTGATCAGATACCATACAATAGCTCTCCTTTAACTATTGCGTGAACCTATGGTATATTCTTATTCTCAAAGGTATGAGATCTAGAGTAACAGACACTACTTTCTAGATGAACTCCGAGTGTGAATGGGTTAAAATGTGATTCCTTTGACCTTTTTTCTCTGAAGTTCTAACCCGTTCCCAGGTCTAAGTTGGACTACTGTAGACTCCAAACATAGGTGTCGCCTAGACCATAGTTTATACTAGCCTAGACCAGGTTCCTAGTCCCTGAAAAGTTGACATTCCCTTCTTTACTGACCATGCAGTGTGGTGTAGTACCAGGTATGGTAGATAGATGACACCACCTGGCCCTCCTATCTCTGGAAATTTTGGCCTACTCAAACTGGGTCCTCTGTTAACCCAATGAGATACGTGTTAACTTAACTGACCACTATGGCCACCTAGATTATTTGGTGCTTCCTAACAGAAAAAAAGCACGACAAGAGATACATTTGTCAGCCTAGAAATCTAGGCTAATACCAGCCCTACTCGCCCTACTAGTAGTTGACAGCATGGCATCGTCATGCTGACAAATAGGTTGGGTGCGTATGCTCGCATGCTGAGCTGCTCTGAAAGGGCCAAATAAACGATGTGAAGTAGTGTTCATGTCAGTGTCTTAAGGTTCGCAGTACCGTTGCAACCCAGTTAAAAAGCCCTATCCCAAAACATGCCTAACAGCAGCATAATCATAAAACAAGGTGCATCTCCAGATTCTTGAGTGTTATCAGGTAGAGGATATCATAGCCATGGGTGCTTTGTCAACCCACACTTTATTTCATTTTAATATTTGCAACTTTTCACTCAAATATTTAATCTCGTCACTTTCACAGGTGATGGTCACTGCAGATTCAAAATAACCTTACGGATATCATTGACTAGGCCCAAAAAGAAGTAAATTTCAGATTCCTTACTGCTAAAGTTTTTTCAGGCCATGATATTCAGGGAAACTTCTGTAAATTATGATTACTGAGCACAAACAAATTTTCCCATACGATTTGAGCAGTACTCTCCCGATTCCAGACTCTCCTAATAGAGCACCTGATATGAAGAAATAACTTGATTGGCTACTGATTTGCTGACTTAGAAAGTCATCCACCCTGGATCCTATATGGATGATTTCTGGTGATTTCATAAGTGAAATGTACAGATGTGCCCTTCAATGAACAAGCTGGTAACCTAGCCCCTGTGCTGTTTTAGCAAGCCCCGGTATTCTGTGATAAGATGTTGTCTAGTAATTTTGATATGCCCGTCTGCGTAAAGAGGGCGCTGCACCCGTGTACATAATAGAATAGCTCCATCATCCATGATTCTGATTTCCTTTTAGTTATTTAAGTTGGTATTACGTTTCTTTTGGTATATTTATTTGTTCTTAGGTCATGTTCTGACGATTTAGCATTATGCATATTATTTGTATTGTGTAATATGATGAGGAATGGCCTCGACGATGAGCGAAGCTCTTAAGAATAACATAGCTGCAATTATCTACCCGTAGTGCCAGCATGTCCCGGGGGGGGGGGGGGGGGGGGGGTACATTAACGCTAATTATCAAAATTCAAAAATACCCCTAAGGCCTAAAGCACTGATTTCTGGCCAAAAAAGCATCCTTATTTTTAAAAAACGCTGACTTTTTCCAGTATAAAAACACCCCTTCTTTTATCAAAACAATGACATTGGATGAACGGGAACACGTATTTTAACTTAAGATTTTATAATCCTCTGCCTGTTCAGTTTGCGGCAGCAGACTCGGAAGCCCACGTCACTTCGGGAGTCACTCGGCGTCAGAGCCGCGTATATTTCGTGGATTGTTAGGGGATTTTCACCCCCATACTTAATTCGTACCTGGTTACAAAAAAATACCTTCTTACACAAAATCGCGGACATTCAGAGGTCTTAGAAAAGACCCCTTCTTCCGCGAAATACGTAAGGCGGGTGAGGCCCCCCTCTTTACCTGAGAGACAACCCCCCCCCCCCCTCCCGGGCAGCATGTATTGCGCTATGTAGTTAATGATGCGTGGCGCGCTTGTATCACGTTCGCTATTTGGCGCCAGTTTCTAAGGAAAATGAACGCTGCACGTCACAACACACGCACATTTAATACCATTGTTGAATTAGTGCATAGGCTTCACAATAAAACGCGTATATTTCTCTTTTTCTGTCCGCTACCGTGGGTGATTGAAACATATCCATAGTTCGTATGTTGTACAACATAGAACTGGGCCTGGGAATGAGCATAAGAAAGCTCAGTGTTTACCTTCACGCGACTCCGTCTGACGTCACTTCCTTTTTAACAGCGGGACCCGGACGTACCATAAATTGATCGATGGAAATTTAAGGCCATCGTCCTACTGACAACAATGAGGTATCTCGCGCATTGCCATTGTACTCGCTACGCTCGCTAGATGCTTCGCAGCTTGCGAGCTACGCTCGTTATGATTTTGTACAATCCTAAGTGCAGTCAATAAACATACTTATACTTATACCTTTTGCCATCAAGTCTGCTTATTTCATTTCAGCTTATCTAACCTTACCCAAATATTGTGTGTAGTAATTGATTCCTATCGGTAGGTTGCCAAGGCAGGCCTATTGAGAAGAGTCACAAGTATTCCCATGAATTAAGAAACACATCAATATCCCTTTAAAACGCAAATGGCAGTCTAACTGGGATGAAGGGGTCAACAACAAATTACATGAAATTCATCCTCAGCTGGGTCTTCGGCTTGGATGTTTTAGAATCATGAGGCGTGAAGAGAGTATTTAAGCAAGAATATAAGAATTGGTCACACTCACTTGACTCACTTATTCCTTTTGAAAAGGAAGGTCCTCCCTAATGTATAGTGTGTGATTGTCCTTTGACTGTCAAACATATTTTATTTGATTTTATTGAATACAGAAATAGACATTTCAATGTAGATAGCTTTAAGGAACTCTTTGGAAAGGTTCCTGCAGATAGCATTTCACCATTTTATATACATGAGATTGGTCTCTTTTACGATTGTAAAATGTATAGTTTCTTTTGAAACAACCCTTGCATGGGCAACGTATACTTTGAAACTGTTCATAGTTTTGTGAGCATTTTTATTTATTTATTGCTATATTGCTGTTTTTAACAATAACAAAGAACCATTATTTTACACAGATTTTATGGCACTAACTGACCTTTATGTGCCGATGTGCCTTTAAGGACTGATTCATTCCTATCAGTAGGTATTCATAGCCCATGTAGCAAGCAGCGCTCAGAGCCTCTGCGCAGAAGCATTTATAGTAATGCAAGA
>OZ012689.1:35819516-35839516 GCA_963942565.1 Maea johnstoni
GGACGTCATGCTTTCAATATCCCCACGTTTAGCGAAATTATGTCAAGGCCTGAGCAGAATGCCGCCGTGAACAATGGAATTGTCTTATTGTTGAGAACAACGATAAAGAAAATAACATTGACCTTTCATCGTAGCTTTTATGAGTGCTTAATTAGCAGTAATAGCATCACCCCAAGCAGCAGGCCGCTTTAAGGAAGTGGGGGAGGAGGGTATCACAAGACTGCGTGGTATGACGTTGTTCGATATAATAAAACAAATGCAACATGTCTGTAGGGTTGCCAGCATGATTGCATCCTCCTCGGGAGCTCTGTCACCCTCGGGCTTTGCCCTCGGGTGACAAAGCTCCCGAGGGGTATACAATCATGCTGGCAACCCCACAGAGATGTTGCATTTGCTTAATGGCCTATGGGGCAATCGGTCCCTTGAATGAGAAACTAGGCCAAGAACTAACCTGAAACTCTTCGTATGAAATTGTGTGGAGTTTTTTCCAATGATATGTTCAAGAGTCAAGTATGATTACAATAGCATGCAGAGAAATTTGTCAAAGAAACCCAATTACTCAATTGCCTTTCTTATCAAAACCCATTATGTTAGACAGAGCAAAGCTTAATTATAATTACTACTTTGAACAGTTTAAAGATTTATACTCTATGCCAAAGTTATGTTCAAAAGTGTCGTTACATGCTGACAAACTTATTTTCATTTCAAATTACATAAATGTGTAATCGAATTTTCATTTACCCTAAATACAATTAGTCTATATGTCACTTATAACTATCATATAACATATGTGAACATTAAACACTAATACAAATATGAAGCATTTAAAACGTGATATAACCACATCTAAACCATCTGTTATCAAATTTCTCCATAATTGATTATCTTATACTTGAGTGGGTAAACAATGCAAGTTACCAATGTGTCTTCCAGTCGCCTATTGCTGTGCAAATCAGCTGAGCCGTGAGAATTGTATACTGCGCCCTGACCAACTGGACCTGGCTCGAGTCCTCTCTGACGCAAGACGGTACGAGAAAGATGGCGTCATCGATCCGTTGAGTAACTTGAATGGCTCCCTGGTATACCTCTATCACGGCGTCAGGGATACGTTCATTCTACCCCAGGCTACGGTCAATGCTGAGCGTTTCTATGAGGAGTTTGGCGCCAGTCCGCGTACCGAGTATGGCGTACCAGGCGGGCATGTCATGGTAGGTTGGTAGTAGTAGTAGTAGTAGTAGTAGTAGTAGTAGTAGTAGTAGTAGTAGTAGTAGTAGTAGTAGTAGTACTAGTAGGAATAGTTGTAGTAGAACAATGTAGAAGTAGTAAAGGGAAGGAAGGGATGGGTTTTTAACGTCGCTTTCAACAGCTTTAAGGTCATATATCCACGAGATGGAACCCGGAACTTCTCTTCCTGAATAGTTCCTGAAGGACCATAGACTGAGCTCCACACCGCCGCACATTTATATAGCCTAGTGGTAACGATGCCTGGCTCCCATGCGTGAGATCGCAGATTTCATTCTCCGCTGGATCCCAATAAGCGATTTGGCCTGGTGGCTATATAAATGTGCGACCTTCCCCACTCAAAGTGCACTACCTGGCGCAAGACCCATAACTTTTATGAGGTCACTATACATGTTCCCAAAATATACATCCTTACTGAGTTGCATGATATATTTCTAAAAGATGCACCATATTTTGAAAGTTGCACAATATATCTAACTAAGTTGAACAATATTTTGAAAGTTGCATGATACTTTGCGAAGTTTAGTTAAAGGGCAAATGCACCATCAGAATGATTTAAGTTCAAAATGAGCTTATACATGTCACCTTTCAAATAAATCCTCCCCCGAACCTGTCCTCTGCAGCACACTACTCAGTTGTAGCTTACAGAAGTGACTAAGTAACAGGCCTGAGGCAGCCATATGAGGGCGTCCATGTATCCCATGATGCACTCTATTTTTGGCATCTTCTAAGCACCAGCTGTGTCATCAGTGACTGTTCACGATATCAACACTTGCTGTTCAGCCGAAGTTGAGGAGTGCTGCAGACTTGCAGTGCAACATTGCCATGGTCAAGTTGTCAACACAAATACAATATAGGATAATTGTTCAAACAGACATGATGAAAACGCACTACCGACCCTCTACAAAGATAATTGGGATTCATTTTCATACTCGCCAATAGATTAACAAGTGACGATTTAAATGTTAATACGAATATCAACTAATATGATCTTAGTGCGTAATGCTTTTAAACGCGATATTAACTCCAATCCTGACAGCAGACATTTGCTGAATTTCATGAGTGAATGCACAGTCTACTGTAACGTTACATTGAACACTTTAAAGCTTCTGACCTTCTTTATCTACTCTAATTTTGTAACCTTTACACGCATGGCATTTAATCGGAAATGATGAGTTCAATGTCGCGAGAATAAGTATGTTTACACATACATAGCTAATTGGACGACCTTATTTATCTGACAGCGTTCATATCTATCATTTACTTATACTCTGAGTAACATCTTATGGGATTGCATCTTAATCATCTTAGTTTTCAGTTTTTTACACTCTCAAAATCAATTTTAATATACAGTAACACAGAGAAAGGCCTGGTGCTTTAAAGCAAAAACGAAATTGTTTTAATTAAAAAGACCCGGTTATGTAAATCAAATAGGAATGTATATTGTTTTTAGTACTTATAGGCGCATACATTTTATATACGTGTACAGACTATTTATCCTCAATTTGAAGTTGCATACGTGCATTGTATCTTAAAGTAGAGATGTGATGTTTGTCTTTAAATGTAGTATAAAAAGGGAATGAGTCCAACTTACTGACCCTATGAAATAAGCCGTTCCCTATTCATTTGCGTTGTTTGTGTCAACATCAGCTGCTAACCAGTGGAAACAAAATGGTCACTTCTGGAATGACCCAGAACTATACAGGACTCTATACAGAAAACATACAATATCGTAAGAAACATATACAACTTGAAAAATAACCCAATGACACACACACACACACACACACACACACATATATATATATATATATATATATATATATATATACATATATATATATATATATATATATATATATATATATATATATATATATATATATATATATATATATATATATATATATATATATATATATGTATAAACTGACATAAATTTATATATATATATATATATATATATATATATATATATATATATATATATATATATATATATATATATATATATATATATATATATATATATATATATATATATACATATATATATATATATATATACATATATATATATATATATATATATATATATACATATATATATATATATATATATATATATATATATATATATATATATATATATATATATATATATATATATATATATATATATATATGTATATATATATATATGTATATATATATATATATATATATATATATATATATATATATATATATATATATATATATATATGAACAGAACCCTTAAACAGAACAATATATATATATATATATATATATATATATATATATATATATATATATATATATATATATATATATATAGATATATATATATATATATATAGATATATATATATATATATATATATATATATATATATATATATATATATATATATATATATATATATATATAACATACTTCTTCTTTTCCAGCCGACGCTTGACTATGGAGGAGCGTGCACAGGTAACGAACCCCCGCATATCGGGAACTGTGCATATAATGGTCCATTTGAAGCATTGGAGTACATATACGGACCCTTAAACAGAACAAAAACTACGCATACAATCACTGGAAAGGTATATATACTTTTGTAATTATAGCAATTGTACTATAATCCTTGTCGATTCCATGCATTTTCATCAGCAGGTCTTGTTGCCGTTATTGGTGGACATTGGTGCCATCTGAAACATACTTATGTTTTTAAAAATTGAACTGAATAATGGGAAAATGATAGAAAAATAAGACTTTGATATTATATTACAGTTGGAATAAAATGTTCAACATTCCTTTTGCATAGCGTTGCATAGCTTTGCATAGCTCTATGTATGTATGTATGTATGTATGGATGTATGTAATAAATATGTATGTATGGATGTATGTATATATACATCTATATACCGTTTTTTTTTTATATATTGGCTATATCAATGTGCATGTGTATTGTCCTGTTTTCCAGTTGTTGGAGTTTGACCAAACTGACTTCCGTAGAAAAGATGATGGTCTCGCAGAATCGGGATACATATTTGTTCCTTCTAACTGCACCTCTTTAGAAAAAGGTAAATCTTAATTTGTGAAATTTCATTTCCATACCCTCAAACAAAGTTCATTTTTATGAAAGAAATACCCTATTTTGCCATAAATCAATTCAATATGATAAATGACTTGATGTAATGTCTGAAAAATTGGTTATCGTTGTAAAACTAAACATGATGTGTTATTTACATGCTAAATATAACATGTTTAGTAGGAAAGTCATGTACTTTGACTGAATGTGTTGCTACTTAACATATCAACATATGCTTATATTTTCAGCCTGTAGACTGCATATATTCCTACATGGATGTGAACAAGGAAGGTACGTCATTTAAAATTAAACCGATCATTTTAGCGTTTAGACAATCCGGCATATTCGAATTGTATTCCCGGTGAAATGGTTGATAATTCATATCTGAGAAACGCATGTTCATTCTGTACTGACACAATTGAACTCTCGGCAGACATACTCATCTATTGTTCACTTTTATGCAATTCTCTGCAGAATCATTAGCGCTGAGGCCAACCTCAATTCTATTGCAATTTGAGCAGTAACCTTTTTTCCACAAATGCCTGTTTTCCACTTGCAATTCTTGATATTGCATTAGTTACCAATATTATTAGGAACTACAGGAATGAAAAATCTATTTCCTTTTGTGGAAGTAGTGTAATCATTTGACAGTGTATATGCCATTGTAGAGCAGTTAAACGATTGATTGTAGCTCTTAAGATATTAGGGTTCTTCGTATGATTATGCTTATACTTGTGTATCATTTCAGTTATTCATTGGGTGATTCTTATGCCAGAAATGTTGGTTTTAACGAAGTGGCTGACATCAATGATATCATCATCCTCTATCCCCAAATGGCCAAGGAAGAGAAGAACCCGAGAGGTTGCTGGGATTACATTGGTAAAACCAATGAACAATACGGTATGACATGTTTCACTACTGAAAACCTTTAAAGAACACAGTGTGATTTGTTAATTCAAAACCAATAAAGAATATACTATGATATGCTTTAATACCTAAATTCAATAGGGAATACGATATAACATGTTTCACTTAAAATTGATTAGATGTTTGGCATGTGTTACTTATGGGATCATTGTTTAGAGATAAAACCAGAATTCAATGCTGGTTAAATCGTTGATAAACTTTACTAATGTTATTCATGATTATGATATGATGTATAGAATGGACAAAACCAGTATAGAATATGGCCAAGGCCTTTAATATATCATTGACCTAAAGGAAAAGTGATATTGTCTCTACACTAATGCAAAAAATGAAACATTTTAAGTATTAAAGAACACAGTATTGAAAGGGTAGACTATAGAAGTTTAGTACTCAGGGACATAGAATATTTACTTTTTTGATACACGATGATTTCTGATATTCTGCTTTTCTATTATCACCGTCCTCAGTGAACTCTTTCTTTGGTGAATTTTTGTATTTAACCTTATCCTATCGTAAAGAGGGAAAACTTAATTTGAACACTTACTTTGACCAATTGTATCCTCTCCCGAAGCTTAGCATATCTCAGAGATTCGTTACCCGTTATGGCTTATATCTTTGTGTTATATGTGTAGTAAATACCATTTCCTCTGCCTTTCAGCCACCAAACATGCCATACAGATACAGACGTTGAAGGAGATGGTTGACCACTTGACCAGCACTCAGACCACCGTTCCTGGCTTATAGGATAGTCCATAAAAGATTTTAGATTTTTATTTCTGTTATAACGTCGAACAAAACTACGTGAGCCGATGCAAACAATCCTGTGGAATTGAACGAACATGTGATACTAGATAACGCATGCTTTAACGAACAAAACTAGCCAGCAATATCTTTTTAGAATTTTCTGTGCAACAACTACCAGCTAATCAATATATAGTTGGAATTTATCTGCATCGGTTCCACGCTGAACATATTTCTGATGTTTCAGTTTAATCAAAATTGCAGGAGAGACCACATAATCCAAGACCAGCCCATAATACGTCTTGAAAAATGTATCATCATTCACCGTTGGTCTGTTTTGTCGATAGCCTTCAACGCCAGGTTTGGCTGCATCTTCTTTTTCTTATGTGTACTAATATAGTCATGTATATATCAATTGTCATGTCGTCTTTGGACAATACCATCTTGCTTAGAGTTTACAACTTCAAAACAAAACAGTTGGCTTACGCTCAGACATACCATACTGGCATACTGCCCATTGAAGTTTGGAATAGGTCGTTTATGATACTTTCAAGAATAAAGTATTTATGATGAGTCTCCTTGGATACATTTTTCTCGAGAATTATTTCCAGATATCGTAGTGCTTGATGCCTCATGTGAAATGTTTACATGTACTTAAAGATAGGTGGTGGTATTTTGCATAATTCAGATATATATATGCATAATATATGCAAATAAATTGTAGACGCTGTAATTCAACCATTTGTACATGTACATATATGTATGTATGTATGTTTATGGACTGCCACACGAGTTACAAAGGCATACAAACAGTGTATGTAATATCCCAAAAATACATAAATATACTTGTATATACTTGTATCAACGAGAAATAAACTAAACATAATAAACGGAAAAAGTTTCTGAATATTACCATGTATGTCGGGGCGGTAGGAATGTTCCGCAGATGAAAGTATTATTACACCTTTATCACTACTGCCTTTATACATACAAAGGAGTCCCCATTTATGGTGACTACAAAAAGATGTACTTCTTATTAAACTACATACATGTCCACATACGTCTATACGTGAAAAAAGTATTACCTATGTCAAAGAACAGTTACACATGTAAGCATCATTGGTTATGGTCATCCAGAATATATCCAGGGATGTATTGGTCTCTGACTGAATATCACACAGATATACAACAACTGGTTCGCGTCTTCTCCACCAGGTGTCAATATATAACCAGGGATGTATTGGTCTCTGACTGAATATCACACAGATATACAAACACTGGTTCGCGTCTTAACCACCAGGTGTCAATATATAACCAGGGATGTATTGGTCTCTGACTGAATATCACACAGATATACAACAACTGGTTCGCGTCTTCTCCACCAGGTGTCAATATATAACCAGGGATGTATTGGTCTCTGACTGGATATCACACAGATATACAAACACTGGTTCGCGTCTTCTCCACCAGGTGTCAATATATAACCAGGGATGTATTGGTCTCTGACTGAATATCACACAGATATACAAACACTGGTTCGCGTCTTAACCACCAGGTGTCAATATATAACCAGGGATGTATTGGTCTCTGACAGAATATCACACAGATATACAAACACTGGTTTGTGTCTTCTCCACCAGGTGTCAATATATAACCAGGGATGTATTGGTCTCTGACTGAATATCACACAGATATACAAACACTGGTTCGCGTCTTCTCCACCAGGTGTCAATATATAACCAGGGATGTATTGGTCTCTGACTGAATATCACACAGATATACAACAACTGGTTCGCGTCTTAACCACCAGGTGTCAATATATAACCAGGGATGTATTGGTCTCTGACAGAATATCACACAGATATACAAACACTGGTTTGTGTCTTCCCCACCAGGTGTCAATATATAACCAGGGATGTATTGGTCTCTGACAGAATATCACACAGATATACAAACACTGGTTCGCGTCTTCTCCACCAGGTGTCAATATATAACCAGGGATGTATTGGTCTCTGACTGGATATCACACAGATATACAAACACTGGTTCGCGTCTTCTCCACCAGGTGTCAATATATAACCAGGGATGTATTGGTCTCTGACTGAATATCACACAGATATACAACAAATGGTTTGCGTCTTCTCCACCAGGTGCCAATATATAACCAGGGATGTATTGGTCTCTGACTGAATATCACACAGATATACAACAACTGGTTCGCGTCTTCTCCACCAGGTGTCAATATATAACCAGGGATGTATTGGTCTCTGACTGAATATCACACAGATATACAACAAATGGTTTGCGTCTTCTCCACCAGGTGTCAATATATAACCAGGGATGTATTGGTCTCTGACTGAATATCACACAGATATACAACAACTGGTTCGCGTCTTAACCACCAGGTGTCAATATATAACCAGGGATGTATTGGTCTCTGACTGAATATCACACAGATATACAAACACTGGTTTGTGTCTTCTCCACCAGGTGTCAATATATAACCAGGGATGTATTGGTCTCTGACTGGATATCACACAGATATACAAACACTGGTTCGCGTCTTCTCCACCAGGTGTCAATATATAACCAGGGATGTATTGGTCTCTGACTGAATATCACACAGATATACAAACACTGGTTTGTGTCTTCTCCACCAGGTGTCAATATATAACCAGGGATGTATTGGTCTCTGACTGAATATCACACAGATATACAAACACTGGTTTGTGTCTTCTCCACCAGGTGTCAATATATAACCAGGGATGTATTGGTCTCTGACTGAATATCACACAGATATACAACAACTGGTTCGCGTCTTCTCCACCAGGTGTCAATATATAACCAGGGATGTATTGGTCTCTGACTGAATATCACACAGATATACAACAAATGGTTTGTGTCTTCTCCACCAGGTGTCAATATATAACCAGGGATGTATTGGTCTCTGACTGAATATCACACAGTTATACAAACACTGGTTTGTGTCTTCTCCACCAGGTGTCAATATATAACCAGGGATGTATTGATCTCTGACTGAATATCATACAGATATACAACTGGTTCGCGTCTTCTCCACCAGGTGTCAATATATAACCAGGGATGTATTGGTCTCTGACTGAATATCACACAGTTATACAAACACTGGTTTGTGTCTTCTCCACCAGGTGTCAATATATAACCAGGGATGTATGGGTATCTGACTGAATATCACACAGATATACAACAAATGGTTTGTGTCTTCTCCACCAGGTGTCAATATATAACCAGGGATGTATGGGTATCTGACTGAATATCACACAGATATACAACAAATGGTTTGTGTCTTCTCCACCAGGTGTCAATATATAACCAGGGATGTATTGGTCTCTGACTGAATATCACACAGATATACAACAAATGGTTTGTGTCTTCTCCACCAGGTGTCAATATATAACCAGGGATGTATGGGTATCTGACTGAATATCACACAGATATACAACAAATGGTTTGTGTCTTCTCCACCAGGTGTCAATATATAACCAGGGATGTATTGGTCTCTGACTGAATATCACACAGATATACAACAAATGGTTTGTGTCTTCTCCACCAGGTGTCAATATATAACCAGGGATGTATTGGTCTCTGACTGAATATCACACAGATATACAACTGGTTCGCGTCTTCTCCACCAGGTGTCAATATATAACCAGGGATGTATTGGTCTCTGACTGAATATCACACAGATATACAACAAATGGTTTGTGTCTTCTCCACCAGGTGTCAATATATAACCAGGGATGTATTGGTCTCTGACTGAATATCACACAGATATACAACTGGTTCGCGTCTTCTCCACCAGGTGTCAATATATAAGTGTGTCAACAAAAAAACACCGCATTCAACTGGCTAGTCACGATCTAGCCTTAGTATGGCAGAAAGGATGACAAAAATTGATTCAAACCTTTCAACGGATAAAAATCTTCAGACAATTCTATAATTCCATCAAAATGCTACATGCATTTTGCTCCAAGCTGCTCCAAGCTTTCATTTATGTCATTAATACTTCACATTGACATTTTGGCCGTGTATGTTCATTTCTTTGACTGTAAAGTGATTACTACCAATGTTTGATGATGTAGTCTAGAATCAAAGAAGTTATAAGAGAAGAATACAAGCTAATTATGTAAATATCGTTCAACGTCCCGGTGATACAATATGGAGTCATTAGACAGATTGGGCTATCCCGTTTCCGACATCGAGATCGGGATAGGCGACGATGACGTCACCATATAATGTGTTGACGTCATCGTTTCCCACATAGCTCGACTCTGCGGCGTTCTCAATACCCGAGATACACTGGCTGTATCACGTAAGTATTGAACGTCGTAGCTTCAAGCTAAATTTATGCTGAAATACAATGACGACATCTATTGACAAATTCGACAACTACATTTTAGACATCTATTGACAGATACTTATCTCGACGGCATAGCCCAACCTTGGATACGATGTTCCAACATCGAGATCGGGAACGGCATAGAGGGTGATATGCTAACCCGGTCTCGATGTCGGAAACGGGATAGCCCAACCTCTCTATTGTTTCATTTATAACATGAAATGCAATGTGTTGATTTATTTGTAAATATTCAACTTTTAAAGTGACTAGAACCATTCCAGTTGTAGCGTTTAATAGGGTGAAGGCGACATTAACATTCCGCACAGCATGGCAGTTCAGACTAAGCAATCACAAAATGATTTTGGGCATGTTGATCACACACACACACACACACACACACACACACACACACACACACACATATATATATATATATATATATATATATATATATATATATATATATATATATATATATATATATATATATATATATATTATATATATATATATATATATATATATATATATATATATATATATATATATATGTATATATATATATATATATATTATATATATATATATATATATATATATATATATATATATATATATATATATATATATATATATATATATATATATATATATATATATATATATATATACTGTATATGTGTGTGTGTGTATACATATGTGTGTGTGTGTGCGTGTCCACATATATGTAAGGTATGTGTGTCATATATATGTATGCATGTATGCGTAATATCATGTTGCAATGTTTGATTTGTCCTCCTTTTGTATAATGTGATATCATTGCTGTGAAAAACATAACTACGGGATCCATATGACATTCACGTGAGGTAGAATTAATATACTTGTGTGATCAGTTAAAGCTTGTCATTCAGGTTTGTATGCCTCCCTTTTTGGGTTATCCTTGTATACCCAATATATTATTAGGAGACGAAAAGCTTCTTTAAGAAAGTGGTTAGCATTTAGAAAAGGCATCTTTTGATGATTTGATGTGCGTTGTTATTATAGGGACATGCCCATAAGGTTCAAGATGTTGTCTGTATAAGACTCATAAAAACATTGTAACATGCGGTTACGGTAATGATTCAAATGAAACTGAATATATATGTAGCCTTCTCTAAAAAATAAACTAACCAATATGCCCACGAAATCTGAGTTGTGTTTGTCTTTTCTGTATAATATGGAATAATATCGTTCGACTAGTTAATGTGTTAATGAATGTGGCATCATCAAGAACACTCCAATGGAACGTAAAGCAGTATTTTAAAATATTTGAATACACAAATGAAACGTATCACTTAATTGTTCACTACTATAACACGCCACTGCAACGTATCGTCTTAACGTTCATTACTAGAACACGCACGCCATTAAAAAGTGTTACTTTATTTTGTTCACTAATAGAACACGCCCCACTGGAACGTATAGCAGTATCTTACAATATTATGACCACGCCACTGAAACGTGTCACTTCATTGTTCACTACAGGAACACGCCACTGGAGCGTACCGCAGTATCTTACAATATAAAGAACACACACCACTAAAAGATATCACGTTATTGTTAACTACTAGAACACCCACTGAAACGTACCACGTTATTGTTAACTACTAGAACACTTCGCTGAACCTTATAACGTTATTGTCAATTACTAGAACACGCCACTGAAACGTATCACTTAATTGTTCACTACTAGAACACGCCTCTGGAACGTATCGCAGTAATTGGAGCATGATTGTACATAAGGTTATACAATATATATTTAGTTAAGGAACAATTAAAAGTTTTTATCGTATGTGCATTGTGTTTGTTTTTGCTACTAATGTACAAGATTAGAGAGATTGGGCTATCCCGTTTCCGTTTCCGACAACGGGAACGGGATAGGCGACGATGACGTCACCATAGAATGTGTTGACGTCATCGTTTCCCACATAGCTCGGGTCTGCGCCGTTATCGTAACCCGACATAAACTGGCTGTATCCCGTAAGTATCGAACGGCGTAGCTTCTTGCTAAATTTATGCTGTAAGCAGTTTGTTAAAAACATCTTACAGTGGCTACGTGGAAGCTAACCATACGTATTGTGTAACCGAACTGTATTTGCGCCACATTTCAATTGTTTCATGCCGACAGAAGGAGTTTTGTTTGGTAGTGGCCTTGTCAGTACGACTCCCCGGCCTAGCGCCATGGACAGATACTTATCCCGACGGCATAGCCCAACCTTGGATACGATGTTCCAACATCGAGATCGGGAACGGCATAGAAGGTGATATGCTAACCCGATCTCGATGTCGGAAACGGGATAGCCCAACCTCTCTATTAACAACACGCCACTGAAACGTAATACAATATCATACAATATTAGAACACACCATTGAAACGTTTAACCTTATTGTACAATCTAGAACACATCACTGAATTTATTGCAGTATTGTACAAATATTAGAACACATCATTGAAACGTTTAACCTAATTGTACAATTTAGAACACGCCACTGAAAACTATTGCATTATTGTACAATGTTAGAACACACCATTGAAACGTTCAACCTAATTGTACAATTTAGAACACGCCACTGAAAACTATTGCCGTATTGTACAATATAAAAACACACCATTGAAACGTACAACCTAATTGTACAATTTAGAACACGCCACTGAAAACTATTGCCGTATTGTACAATATAAAAACACACCATTGAAACGTACAACCTAATTGTACAATTTAGAACATTAACACGCCACTGAAAACTATTGCAGTATTGTAAAATATTAGAACACGCCATTAGAACGTATAACCTAATTGTACAATTTAGAACACGCGACTGAATTCTTTGCAGTATTGTACAATATTAGAACACACCATTGAAACGTATCACTTTATTGTACAATTTAGAACACACCGCTGGAAAGTATCGCAGTATTTTGCAATGTTAGATCACACCGCTGAAACCATTACTATACAATACTAGAACGGGTTACTGCACTGAATGGTTATATTGTGCAATGCAAGAACACGCCAATGGAACGTATCGCAGTATAGTTCAATACTAGTGAACATTGATAAGTCGTATAAGTAGTGACTTATATCACCGTCTTAAGAATTTGACATCTCTTTGCCTGCCTAAAAGTCCTAACTATACATGGAGATACATAAACTTAAAGTAATTAGAAGTAATCTGGCACATACTGAAATAATTGTTATTTATGCTATAGTTTGATCTACATGTATGAATATATGATGATAGTTTTTCTGTTTAGTTTAGTATTGATTTTGGTGGTCTGTATTTTGTATTCGTGTGATTTTGTGCAAACCGTACAGTCAATGAATAAATAATACGCACTGTTTTTGCTTTACTAGTATATGATATAAGTATCATACATATCAAATAGTTCTTAATAACAATTGAGGAAAGGCATGAAAAAAAAACAAATTTGAAATGTAAAAATTTAAAGCATCAGTCAATGGTAAAATGCAATTTTCAGAGGGTTCTGGGCCCTTATATGAAATGAAATATTACAATAATGGTCGTCAGCCCAAAGTAATGTGATTTCTTGAAAAATAATGTGGTAAAATACATTGTGTGCAATAATATTCATGACTACTAGTATTTGCAAAACATTGTCTTATATGTCTTTTTAACAAAATATCTGGTGCACATATAACATATTCAATTATATTGAATGCACCCAAAATATAAAAGATATAGTTCTTTACACTTTTTTGCTATCAGCATGCAATTTTGAAATCTTCAGTCAGACTTAACGCTACTCCTAGTATATATTCTATTCATATCCGCTGCCTCCTTATGCCGCGCCCTCTATTGGTGACATAAGTTGATGTTTCTGCTGGCTTAGACAGTAGCGTTATTGCCATATTGGTTCTACATGAAGATTTACCCATTAACATCTACGGCGTACACATAGTCTGACACAAATAGAAACGTAAACTTGGTAACAGAAATATATGACTGAAAGTTGCTATTCCTGTTTTCAAACTGCCAGACCTACGCGTAGTGATCCCAGACACCAGATGCACATATCTGTGATGTCAGTATAGCGTTACATAAGCGTCTTTTAAACTTTTAAACCCCCGCTAGCCAGAGCGTCGACCTACATTTCTATGTCAACTTCCTAGGTCAAACCTATCGTTAACATTGCCTCAAGAGCCATCTTACCCCAAACACTCAGAAAGCCAACGCATCAACAAACGCAGTATTACAACATGAATTAAACACAGGCAACATATTGCATCTTCGTCAGCGGGAATTTAGGAATGTTATTGTCATTTTCGAAATGAAGATGTTCATCCTGCTGTTGACTTTGATTGTGGGAACCACGGGAGTAAGCAGTATACGAAAGCTTGGTATGTACGAACATCTTACCTATCTCGTTTCCATCTTTAAGCTTACATACCACTGCACGAAAAGTTGAGTTTATTTGTAAAGTAAACTATACTTAAACATTATTAAACTTCATGTTTATTTTCATTTACCTTCTAGTAAACAAAGTAAACTTAAAGTTTACTTTATGTTAACTATTAGTTTACGTGGCGTGTAAAGAGCAAGATTTACTTTATGTTTATTGCAAAGATTAAATTTCATGTTTAAAATAAACTGAAAAAATAAACTATATTATACATCATGTAAACTCGGCTTAGTAAACATGGAATCGTTGGTTTATGTGCGAAATAAACTATAAATAAACATTATGTTTACTTGCATATACCTGTGAATGAGGCTTTAGTTAGACATTTACTTGCAAAATAAACTGTGAATAAACTAATGAACATCAAGTTTATTTTACATATTCTTGTTAATAAACTAGAAATATACTTGAGGTTTACGTTTCAATGATGCATGCATATACTTCAGTTAACAGTTTATTAGCAAAATAAACTACGAATAAACATCATGTTTATTTAGATATTCTCGTCAATAAACAAGTAATAAACTTGGGATATACTTGTCGTTGATGTTTCAGTTAACAGTTTAATTTCAAAATAAACTGTAAATAAAATTCATGTTTATTTGCATTTTCTTGTCAATAAACTAAAATAAGTTTAAGAGTTCACTTGTCAATAAGGCTACAGTTAACTGCTTACCTGCTAAATAAACTGTAAAAAAGCAATCAGTCGCCATGTTTATCTACGTATTACTGTCAATAAACTGTAGATAAACTAGGAGTTAACATTACGTTTAATCACAGTTTACTTTGCAAGGAAGCAATGCTATACTTCCGTCATTAAACAACATACAATTGTATATATATTTCAATATTTTATTTTCTTCTGGATCAGTTAGATGTATATATGATAGAAAATAGATTGGCAGTGTCTTTCACTTACAACACAAAAATAATAAATCTTTGGTCCAAAAGTGTCTTAGGGTATACTCTACTCAATTGCCTGTATCTATAATTCAGGTTTGTAATGTCACACAAAATGACATCACCTTCCTGTGCCGTGTATGCAGCCCACTGTTAATAATAATGATAATAATAATAATAATAATAATAATAATAATAATAATAATATTGTCATTTGATATTGCGCCCTTTTCATATAAACATGCTCAAAGGCGCATTCTATTCCATTGTCAAAGGAAAGATGTTGATATCCACATAGTTAATTGATATATACATCTTTTAAAAAATATGTTTTCAGTTGTCGTTTGAAGATTGCCACACTCCCAGCTGCCCGAATATGATTTGGGAGCTGATTTCTTAGTTTTGGGGCACAGGCACTAAACAATTTGTCGCCATAGGGTTTCATGTTGGTATTCGGCTTGCAGAGTAAGTTCTTGGACGTTGATCTGAGTGTCTGTGGTGGGACATACATTTTCAGCAATTCCCTCAGATAAGAAGGTGCAGTTCCATGCAAACACTTGTATGCCAGTAGCAGAATCTTGAATTCAATTCTCTTTCTGACTGGTAGCCAGTGCTGTTCCTTTAGTATTGGTGTTATATGGTCATGTTTCTTTGTGAGAGTGATCACCCTGGCAGCGTTATTTTGTACTCTCTGGAGCTTACATATTTGCTCTTCATGTATTCCACGGAGAGGTCCATTGCAGTAGTCTAAATTTTAATTTACCAGGGATATGACAGCACTTTTAGTTGATTCTGCAGTCAAGTATTTTCTGATCCTTCCGATGTTTCAAAGGTGATAGTTTGCAGATTCGACTGCCTTTGACACATGTGCTGCCATATTCATGCTTGGATCAAAAACAGAGCCCAGATTTCAGATATGTATATCGAGAATATTGACAATCTCACCATTTACGGAAATGGTAGGCACAGATATTTTGGCTCGCTGCTTAGGGGTACCCAGCACTAAGACTTCCGTTTTGTCTGCATTCAGTTTCAGCTTGTTCTGTGACATCCATGTAAATATGTCAGTGAGGCAGCCTTCCCGCCTATCAACTACTTGTTGAGTGATGAGTTGTATTGATAGATAAAGCAGTGTGTCATCTGCATATATGTGAAGCTCTAAACCATGCTTTCTGATGAGTTTCCCAAGGGTTAGGAGGTATATCAGAAACAACAATGTTCCTAATACTGATCCTTGTGGTACAGACCACATAATTAGATATAGTGGACCCAAAGTATGGAACTCCCTACCTAACAACCTAAGACAAACAACATCCCTAAAAGAGTTCAAAAACCTAATCTCAACCTGGTCTGGAACTAACTGTACCAGCTCTCTCTGCTGCTATAAGTAATACCAGTAAACGAGCAGAAGTAGTTGCTATTTGACTCAATAATCATAAACATATGTCCTGAAAGACTGAAGATATTACTCATTGTCAATTAATGTGTGCCAACTTACTTACCCTCTACTTATCATATATATTGCTGTTAAACCCTGTATGTTATATTTTGAATTGTTATTTTGTAGTCGGCCAAGAGCCCTGGCAGCTGGTGTTTACTATGTAAAATTATTACCGACTTGAAATAAAGATTATCTATCTATCTATCTATAATGTCCTGTAACTCAGAAAATCACTCTAAGCAGTGTATAGAAAGGCAGTTACTCAAGCCCCGAATGTGCCATAAACAAGGCTTATTCACACATGCAGATGAACATTGTTATCTTCAATCAATGGTGAACGAAGCTTTATGGCATCTTGACCCCACTTGTACCGAGATACAGGAAGTTTAAGGATAATAAGGGACACATGTTTGGAGTACCTACCCCAGCCTGAGAACCAGGCTAAGCTTCTAGGTGTCTATATCTAGAAAGACTAACAGAGAAATCTAGCTGAAAAGATGGCTAGAATGCAGAGGACTGTCCACGTCCACCGCCAGGTCCTAGAAATTAACTCAATTGAAAAAAACAATTCCAGACCAGATTTAGCTTTATCAATAAAGATATATGTGTATGAATTCCAGACTCATGTGCACAACAAAATTGAATGTATTAATCGGAACTGTTCTTTGTTAAAATTTAACTGACTCTACTTACGAATGCTGAAAGCAGTAGTTTTGAGTGGGGGAAAGTCAGTATTGAGATCTAAGTTGAATATATTTATGTCTCAATCTACTGAGAAAACGAGCCCACTTAGGGTATCTTTTTTTATTGTTTAGAAGGTTCTAGTATGTCAGTGTAATATGGGAAGGTTTGAAGGAAATTCTCTCGTCAGAAAAATAGTTATTTTATCAAGGGAACTCAATCCAATCTTGGGGGTCTGCCGTTTATTTGGACTGAGTATTCAAGTATGGGTGCCGAAACCAGTAGATTTAAGTGGGGGAAAGTCAGTATTTAGATCAGTGTTGATCATATTCATGTCTCAATCTACCGTGAAAGCAAGCTCCATTGGGGTATCTTTTTAAAAAATTCTTGAAAGTTCAAGTATGTCAGTGTAATATGGGAAAGTTTCAAGGAAATTCTCTCATCGGAGAAATAGTTATTTCATCACGGGAACTGAAACCAGTAGGATTAATTGGGGGGCAAGTGAGATATGAGATGTGAATTAAATCCATTTATGTATCAATCTACTGAGAAAATAAGCTCAGCTGGGGTATTTTTCTTTTTTGTTTTGTTTTAAGAAAGTTACTGAATGAAGAATTCTGTCTTCTTTTGCCCTTGATTAAATAAGAAATACATGTATGACGGTATTCGTTAAATTTTAAAGATAGACCACATCTCATTGCTTAATACAATATATAAGCATTTTAACAATCTGAATAACTGTGATAGCAACAACAACCTACCCTTCACAACTTAATTGTATGTTAAAGGGGAATAATTTTTCAAGGCAACTAACACATGCATTTATATTTTGTGAATACAAGTGGACTTGCAAAAGCTTGATTCATTCTCTACAATAAACAAATGAGTCACAGGACCTGAAGTATGTTATGTCTACAACATGATGCTATCTATCTCAGTACACAATAGTAATGTAATTGAGGATAAGAGTGGCCACCTGTGTAGGAATAAGAGTGATCACGAATCACATGTGGCGACCTATATAGTATTTGGTCTGACAATCAGACCTGCACATATTCTGCATGTACAGACATGAGGACTCATATTGAGATTCCAGTTCCCAGTAGCAGCAACAACTACAACTCACCATGCATTTTGCTAGAAGTGCTGTACTCATCTCTGTACATAAAAGCTACTCTACCCCAAAGATTAATTGAAATAATACAACACATCCAATTCAGAGTAATCTCAATTTTAGTTCCAAATATTTGGCTTGTATAAAATGACTTATTAAGTTTCTTGCACTGACAGTAACATTTAAGGTGTATATTGTCTGTCAGTTTTATGAGTAACTCTACCTTCAAAATTATAAAAAAGATATATTCAAGAGCTCAATGTCCCCTGTCTAAGGACACCTTGATTACACTTGTCCGAGATATTGTAAACCATGGGCCCTCAGGCTACTTGTAAACATGGCAGGGGGCATGGAATTTCCTGATCTACTTCTACTACTACTACTACTACTACTGAACACATTGGAACATATTATGAACTATACTTAGGGTTTGATTAATGAGCGTACATTCACATTTACACAATAACCACATACTAATCTTCAATAAGCTTTTTGTTTACTTCAGGTTTAATGAATGAGTTTACATTGAATTTGAGGTTTACTTCAGGTTTAATGAATGAGATTATATTAACATCTACACAAAAATAAATGCATGAAAAACTCAAATAAATATGAGGTTTACTTTAGTAAGAAAACTTGGAATTTAATAAACAGTAAAGACGAAGTAAATGTTAAACCTCATGTAAACTTAGGTTTACTTTTAAAGTTTACTTTTAAAGTAAATTCCATTAAATTTGAGGTTTACTTCTGGTTTATTGAATTAGTTTGTATCAACATTTACACAAAACTAAATGCATGATAAACTCAATTGAATATGAGGTTTACTTTAGTAAGTAAACTTGGTATTTATTTAACAGTAAAGACAAAGTATATTTTAAACCCCAAGTAAACTTAGGTTTAATTTAAAAGTAAACTCCACTTTTCGTGCAGTGTACAACATACATACATGTACATATATATGTATTTGTTTCTATATCTAAATCTATCTATCTATCTATATGTATATGTAT
>OZ012689.1:35842016-35845166 GCA_963942565.1 Maea johnstoni
GGCCTGATTGACCCACTTTCAAACATCCGGGCATCTAAGGTGTTCATCTACCACGGGACTCTTGATAACGTCGTCAAACCGGAAGCGGCGAAGAAGTCAGAAAAGTTTTATCAAGAGTTTGGAGCAGATTTGAAGACTGTTTCTTGATGTTCCTGGTGGTCATGGCATGGTATATGCAGTTATTATATTCAAATATGCAGGGAAGTTGTTTAATTCCTATACCAATCGACTAGTCGCCTTTCCTGGCAGTAGCCCGGCTGCACGGTTGAGCATGTATATTAACGACCCACTCAGTTGTGACAGCGTAGTGAAGTTATCTTTTGCTGTGACCTGCCAAGTAGCAGGTTGGTAAACGGGTGTGCGGTAGTGTAAAATTCCTTCTTCCAGATTAAGTGCAGTAATTGAATATCTTGACTGTATATTTGCAATTCATTGTTTGCAATTGATGACACGTATGGCATGCCTTTTGCACATTTAGTGAAGATGTGAGATACAATATGGTGAGAAAGGGATACAAGGTTGAGATATTGAGATACAAGATGTCGGAAAGTTAGACAAGGTTTGAGAGAATGAGAGGCAACATGAAAAAATCTGAACTGACCACTTCACAGACACAAGGTTCAAGGTCAGTGCAACAGGTACAGGCAAACGCGACTTTCTGACTTGCGAGGATGTCGATTGTGTGACATAACTTGACCCATGAATATTCATTTTCCATATAATTATACACAGGTGGGTTCCCTTTTGGTCATGTTTGCCATCCATTTTCCATGTTGCCTCTCATTCTCTCAAACCTTGTCTCTCTTTCCGACATCTTGTATCTCAATATATCATCCTTGTATCCCTTTCTCACCACCTTGTATATCCCTCGCACATCTTGAATAAATGTACAAAACGCATGCCATAGAAACGGGACGTAAATAAATGTGAAATTCAATTAACCCACTACACAGTAAAAGGATGTGCCACAACATGGTGGACTGCTATTATGCATTGCACTCTAGTCACTTCTCGTGACTTCTTAAAATACTATTAAGAGAATAGTTAAGGTAGATTGGAGCGCAGTATGATACAGGTGAACTTGGCTATGACGGACCACTGTACGACGGATTTTTTGCATATGACGGACGATATGCTTGGTCCCAGTCCGATGAATATCAAGTATTCGTCATATGTATACGTCGGATTTTGCATATGACGGACCAATTTTCCTGGTCCCATTGAGTCCGTCATATCCAAGTTCACCCGTACTTTACAAAAACGTCGCATCACTCACAGTAGTGATGCATCAAGAAGTTGTTGCGTAATGCGTTAGACTGCTAGGCCGTGAGGGCGCTTCGGCATTTGACTTTAATTTTTGGAATAATTTTGTAATCATAATGTAATTCTTGGTCACTTCTTGAATATATCAGAGTAATAAAAGACTTATTTATTGCAGCCCACCCTTAATTATGGTTTCGAATGTTCCTCGAATGAGCAGCCGTTTTTGAATAATTGCAATCGCAGTGGAGCCTTCGAGGCACTGTCCCATATCCATGGTCCTCTGAGACAACAGCCCATAATACAAGTCAACTGACTACTGGCGAGGTAAGCTCTCTCTCTCTCTCATCTCTCTCTCTCTCTCTCTCTCTCTTGCTCTCTCTCTCTCTCTCTCTCTCTCTCTCTCTCTTCTCTCTCTCTCTCTCTCTCTGTCCCATATCCATGGTCCTCTGAGACAGCCCCATAATACAAGTCAACTGACTGGCCAGGTAAGCTCTCTCTCTCTCTCTCTCTCTCTCTCTCTCTCTCTCTCTCTCTCTCTCTCCTGAAGTGTACATACTTGCTATCGTCAGTCCTTATACTAAATACATAATCTTGCATCCACACACACACACACACACACACACATATAATATATTATATATAATATATATAATATATAATATATATATATATATATATATATATATATATATACATGTATATCAAATATCAAGTATTTTAGTCAATGTACGTATAATCTACAATGCTATGCATTGCCGCTTACTCATTTCATTTCCAGCAGATATTATGTGCATGTTTGTTTTCTTTCAGTTGTTTGAATTTGATCAAACGGATTTCAGGAGAGAAAATGACAGTTTAGCCCCATCTGGATATGTATATGTGCCTGAAAGGTGCTCTCGTCTTACCATAAGTATGTTCACCTATTTTATTATACACCTACATTCATTATATATTTATGAGTATGCACACCACTGGAGAAAGTCGAGGCACAGTTATTAAATAGTAGACTATAAACTATACATGTAGAATTTTAACACCTATAAGTATAAGTATAAGTATTTATTGGCTATATCCAAGATATAAAATATACAAACAGATACAAATAATAGTAATCAATCAATACATTTGTTTATTCATTTGGTGACATACACACGTACTCTATGCAACGGGGTACAAGTAAACATTCTAGACATACAGAGGTGAATTTTTTATATACATATGATTATAGCAATTTATCCATGTCAGTTAGGCAATACATGTATTGTGAGCGAAGCAGGTCATACCGTTTTGGGCGCAAAGGAGAAAAACCTTTGTGTATGAGGATTACTACTCCTAATCACCCAACACCTGTTTTGGCTGCTATGGCTTATTTTGTACATCCTGGTGATTGCATCGCCAGAAATACTCCAAAGGCATAACATTTCTTTATCACTGCAGGATGGGACATCCCGTCCTAGCAGATAGTATGGGACATTTACATTATCTTCTTCAAAAAATCATTTCACATTTGGGCAATTCCTGTAAATACCCTCCAACATCACAGATTGTTCGTTATGATAGAAAGGACATTGGCTAATGATATGCAGAATATCTTCTATACAATACATGTCGCATTTATTACAAGTCCTCCTACTCATTGGTAGTCCTTTTAATCTATAATCTTCTCTCTTTAGGAGACTTGTGTGGCATATTATCCTACTCATTGTTTCACACATGTGAATCAGCCTATAATCATAATCACTAATAGCCTATCAGGATAAATATCTTGAGTTACCTATGTTCTTTTTAAGGAGGTCATTCTCTCTGAGTACTGTGTTTGAGGCATGCCAGTTTGCATCATCTAATTTCCATGCCCGTTCCCAGATTAACTGCGACCACGCATACTTA
>OZ012689.1:35845366-35873404 GCA_963942565.1 Maea johnstoni
GTGTGTTTATAATAATAACTCATATTTATCTTTTAATTTTTTAGAACCTTGCTTATGCTTTGTTTAGAAGAGGCACATATTATAGATGTTAGCCTATCATCACCCTTTGAATCTTACTTGCCTTCATTTCATCCAACATTCACGGTAACTGCTTATCCCTTTTATCGATATATATATCATTTTGGAGGTTAGTACAAAACACACGTACAAATTGAAGTTTTAAAGTAATTAATATACACATCTTTAAAACGTACGCAATTCATATTTGAATAAGTTGACAGAATTTCAAAGATGTGGGAAATGAGATGTTCTTTGGGAATTCTCATTCGTATGTAAAAACCTACCTTATACATCGTTATTTCTAGTACCACTTCGTTACTCCTCTGACGTCATTGGTGGTCGTGCTGCCGGATGAGGAGAAGGATAATTCCACAAGCGTCGCGGGGGATAAGCCGGTGCCGAAAGTCAGTAAGTACAGCAAATAGAGTATCTGCATTCCTTACATAAACACATGTATACATATGTATACATATATATATATATATATATATAATATATATATATATATATATATATATATATATATATATATATATATATATATATATATATAAACATATATATATATATATATATATATATATATATTTTCTTTTTTTATTATTTATATATATATATATATATATATATATATATATATATATATATATATATATATATATACATATATATATATAGATATATAGATATATAGATATAGATAAGATATAGATACATATATATATATATATATATATATATATATATATATATATATATATATATATATATATATATATATATATATATATATATATATATTCATATAAATATATAGATACATATATATATATATATATATATATATATATATATATATATATATATGTATATATATATATATATATATATATATATATATATATATATATATTTATATATATATATATATATATATATATATATATATATATATATATATATATATATATATATATATATATATATATATATATATATATATATATATATATATATATATATATATAAATATATATATATATATATATATATATATATATATATATATATATATATACATGTATATATGTATACATGTATGTATGTATGCATGTTTGTATGTATGTACGTATGTATGTATGTATGTATGTATAATTATATATATATATATACATATACATTATACATTATATATATAAATATATATATATATATATATATATATATATATATATATATATATATATATATATATATATATATACTAGAAAAGTACCCGTCCTGCGGACGGAAACCCTGAAATGTCTTATAATGACAAACATATCAGAGCACCCAGATATCCCTGACACCTTATATTTAGGGTCACCTAACTTATGTATCAATAATAACAAAAAAAAACATATAATACCGGCTGTAATAAAGAATATAGGCCTGTGTATGTTCATGATATCACTGATATATCCAATTATAATCATTTCTACTCAAAACTATTTTCAAAGTGAAAGTATTGCATAACGTATGTCATTTGTACATCTATCTGTCTGTCTGTCTGTCCGACTGTCCCCCTCCCCCTGTCTCTCTCCCCCTCTCATTGTATCTCTTTCCCTTCCCCCCTCTCTCTCTCTCTCTCGTGCTGTATCTCTCTCTGTATCTCTCTCTCCCTCCCCCTCTCTCTCATTGTATCTCTCTCTCTGTATCTCCCCTTCTCTCTCTCGTTGTATCTCTCATTCTCTCTCTCTCTCTCTCTCTCTCTCTCTCTCTCTCTCTCTCTCTCTCTCTCTCTCTCTCGTTGTATGTCTCTCTCTCGTTGTATAACTCTCTGTATCTCTCCCTTCCCCATCTCTCTCTATCTCTCGTGCTGTATCTCTCTCTCCCTCCCCCCTCTCTCTCTCTCTCTCTCTCTCTCTCTCTCTCTCTCTCTCTCTCTCTCTCTCTCTCTCTCTCGTCACACCTGAAATAAGTAACTATCTTCGCACATACGTTCCTTAGTCCTTCTACAGCATGTGCGCGCCCTGAGTGCTTGCTATTTTGAATTTTCAAAACCCCATTGCAAATAAAACCACAGGCTTGGACATGCACCACCTGCTGTTTTTGTTTTATACTTACCCGGTATGTTTCTAGACCGCATGTTCTGCTTGCGTCGTCGCAAGTAGAACATAAGGGCTTCATACTTTGGGACCCTGCACTGCACTGCGGCACATCAATGGCTATTGTGGTTAGGGCCACATTGTTCTCAGCTATTCTGGGGTGGCTTGCCCCTAACCTACATTTCAACCTCATCAACCTCACTTCAACCTCACCGGACCCCCCGGAGAGATGTACGGTTCTAAAAATCATCATCAAAAGCACCTTTTTGTTTAACTTTTTGAAATTTGTTTACGTTAAAAACCATGTAGACACACTCGGATATCCGTAAGACCACACATTGAGGGCCACCTAACCCTTACCTATGTATCAATAATTCAAGAAACTTGGCATATAGATATACCATTTCATAAATAAGATCATGGGTTATTAAACCGGCTGTAATAAAAGATGGGACATTTATGATTTCACTGATACAGATAACCTTAATCATTTCTACTCAAAACTATTTTCAAAGTTAGAGTATGGCGTAATAAATCATTTCTCTCTCTCTCTCTCTCTCTCTCTCTCTCTCTCTCTCTCTCTCTCTCTCTCTACGTATATATATATATATATATATATATATATATATATATATATATATATATATATATATATATATATATATATATATATATATATATATATATATATGTATATATCTCGCTCTCTCTCTGTATATATATATATATATATATATATATATATATATATATATATATATATATATATATATATATATATATATATATATATATATATATATATATATATATATATATATATATATATATATATATATATATATATATATATATATATATATATATATATATATATATATATATATATATATATATATATATATATAGACGGCTTGAGGTAGTTCTAAGTTTACAAAGACATTAAATTTCGTCACAATTTTCAAGTTCTTTTCATAATGATCATTTTCAAATGGTTACTATTTGAGCCCGCATAGCCTATATACTGGTTGTCTGAAAAACATTTTTTGAACTATAGAAAAGTCCAGATTTTTCTTAAGCTCAAATATGCATGTTACTCATGCGCCACCGTAGTATGCTGAACTGTCTGGGTTTGTTCGACGAATCTCTGTCGAAGCACTCTGCCCTTGTTTGTATTTTGCCCCATGGGATTTGTCCCCTAAGCGCCCATGCAGGCAATGTCCAGGGTCTCCATGGCGCCTCAACCCGTTCTGTACATGCTCTTGATTTAATCACCCGGGTAGGCTTAACGCTACTACAGTCAGCGCACTTCTGCCATCGTACAACCAACAAATTTCGTGCAGTGTAACCCCACTGTGGAAGCAGAAGTTTGATATCGGTAGTACCATCTATCGCCGGGTGGTCATACCAAACCCGGCCGCGCTCGAGATTGAGAAATCAGCATCAAAAGCACCTTTTTGTAAATCATTTTGAAATTTGTTTACGCTAAGAACCATCTAGATACACTCGTCCACCAAACTGCCAACTCAGAATTAGGCAAACAGGCGCGGCAACGGAGATCATGCGTTGCAAAGGATTGGGCCTCCTCTCTTATAATATAGATATATATATATATGCTTCATGGATTCGCAGATGAATGGCAATAGGAATGTAGTAATGATATGATATTTCAAAAATCCTCTTTATATATTCATGGAAATACATGAAGGTTTACCAATATACACAAACTTTATTCATTTCAGCCACGAAGCGCGGCCTGGAGACCCAGACCATCATGGCTATAATACAACATGTCAGCCAGGGACATTCAGCAGCGGCTGTTTCTGCACTGTATCATCGATACGTTGTTTTCTTATTTTTGTTTTATTTCATTGTATGGATCTAGATTTTATGACACATTATTGAATTAATTCCAATTTAAAGGGATGCGAATCTTGGCGTGGTTATGTTCATGTACAATCTTTGAGTCAAATTCTAAATCAATGCCCATTCTTGGTTTTGCTTGTTGGGCCGAAAACATGGCAAAGATATCGTGTCACCCAAGCGTATTAAGAGATAAAGGTTATAATTCATAAGGGAAGTTTTTGGTTCATGACATATGCAAAAATTACGATGTGGGGATAACAGAGTCAATCAAACATACCGTTATGCAGTGCCCATCAAATGAGGCAGAAAAGAACGAAATGTTTGACAAGCTTAAAGATGAATCCGACACATATGTAGTAAACAAATGCTGTAATATCCTTAAAGGGCAAATGCACCATCATACTGATTTAGGTTTTTAAATAAGCTCATACGTGTCACCTTTCAAATAAGACCTCCCTCAAACCTGTCCTCTGCAGCACTACTCAGTTATGGCTTACAGAAGTGAACAAGTAACAGGCCTGAGGCAGCCATACGGGGGCATCCATCTTGCCTTATAAGGCGCTTGCTGGCTCATGGCATCGTCGTGAGCACCAGCTGTGTTCATGTTCTAGTTGCTTAGCATAACTCATGCAACTCATATTAGTTTTGAGATCCGTACGATTAACACTAACGATGATTATTACTATAAACCGGTAGTTGCTTAACGTAAGCCATGCAACTTTCTTCTACAAATAGAGTTTTTCGTTATTACCTGTTTCTATAGCATTGAACATGTGTATGAAACTGTACTATCTTATATCCTCGAGATCACAGTCAATAAAATACATACATACATTGGTTCGACTGATTTTTATATCTTAATGAATTCTTTTAATACATTCCCAAATGCTGTGTATTTCGAGTTCTGAAGAATCCTATGGGACAAGTGCCATTGTCAAGCCGAAGGTGAATTGGACAAATTGAACATTTTTATAGTGTTTGTGGGAGTAATTGGCACCTGTCAGACTAAAAGAACAGATATTTTTCCATCCCCGCCCCTCCCCCAAAACGAATTTCTTTACTTGGGGAGGAAGTGGGGGTGGATCCTTAAGACAACTAATTAAATAGAGCGGCCTTAGATAGGCAAATCCTTCGATCCATCTAAATTACAATAAACAAAAACAAAACAAAAACGTTTTAAAATGACACATTGAGAGATTTAGATTTTGTATATCCCTCTTCAACGTAACAGATTAACTACGACCTAGCAACATATCCAAACTTCACTCTCTTAAATCATTCACATTCTAACATACACATTTCTACTGGCAATGGGAACTGTACGTATCTTCAGAACATATGAACAGCTATTGCAGTACCAAAGTCGATCGACTTCTAGGACCTCTACTGGAAGTTGATCGCCTTTTAGTACAGCTGATGGCTGTTCTAAAGTCGATCGAGTTACAGCTAATAGATGTCCCAGAAGTCGATTGACTTCAGGTACAGTTATGCTGCACCAATCGTCGATTGGTACGGATCGATTTCTGGTACACGACACACACACACACACACACACACACACACGCGCGCACACACACACACGTGCGCGCGCGCACGCACACGCACGAACGTATATACATATATATATATATATATATATATATATATATATATATATATATATATATATATATATATATATATATATATATATATATATATATATATATATATATATATGTCGTGGTAGAAACTGCGATCCGGTAGGATCGCCGATCCTACCAGTAGAAACTGCGATCGCAGTTTCTACCGGTAGGAACTGCGATCGCAGTTCCTACCAGCATTATCCTGCGATCCCCTTTATCACTATTTAAGGGTTTGAATGAGCAGCTCCATGGCAGATGAGTTGTAAATCACTACAGGCGTTCATTTAAACCATTCATTTTTGGAGTGTGCATAGTCCTTCAACTTTTAACAAATCTCATTTTAATTCAATATAATTTGAAAAATATTTGTAGAAGGATTGTAAAACCAAACAGGATCACCAACTTTCAGTGAAATATTTCTCAAAATGTTGCTTTGTTATCTTAATATTTACACATCCAGGAATTGAGTATTTAATTGAGATGATTTATTGCTCTGTAATTAGACAGTTTCAGGTTAATTGGCTGACTTCCAATCTCAATCAACATTTTGGGTTTGGTTTATTGCAATTAACTTGACACTGTATTTGTCAATTGTATTAGGTTGATTTGGAAACAGTTTAAAATCCTAGGAATCTTCTTCCCTGCATCAGTCTGGTATGACCAGTAGCTAGTGCATGATTGAACAAAAAGCAGAGCCTGCCAGAATGTGATGTAATAATGAAAAAAATGTAAACAATGTAGGTGTGGCAATAAAGGTGTCAATGGTGTTCAATCCTTACACCATTAATGCGCACAGCGGCCAAAAGCAGTCAAACAATTTTGTGGAAATCTTTTGCCCAAAACAAATTTTCTAAAGAAATTTCTAAATGTTCAGCTGATCATCACTGATAACTCTCCTTCAAATATTGTGTAAAATCGTTCCATATTCCAACTGTCAAAAGTATCAAAAATCCAGATGAAAATTTCAAGTGCAACTCTCAAGGAATAATGATTTAATTTACTTATGAATTTGCTTAAAGCATGAAGTGAAATTTAAAATATTTGCTACTGTAACAGTTACAAACAAGCAGGTAAATTAATAGATATGTATTACTGAACTGGTGATGGGTCTCCAATATCCAAATAGTGAGAAAAATGTGCAATTGAGGTGAATTATTGTTAATTTGCAAAGAAAGTAAAAAGCTGTTTGGCTTTGTTTCAAATTATAATCCTAGTAATCCAATTGTTATTATAGGAAATGTGGGCTTGGTTAAATTGCGCTTAAAACTTACTTATGTAATTATATTGAAATTAAGGTTACAATGTAGACGTCCAAGTATTAATTGTTGGGTATCGGTAATTTGAGTGGTGATTTGCTAATGTGAAGCTGATAGTTATGAAATGTTTTCAATTTGACTTTTCTAGGATTGAAGATGAATATAAAATTCAATAACTTAAACCATTTACACTCAGAGTGGCCAAAACAGCCCTGACAATGTTGGAAATATTTTGCTTACAAACATTTTTTCTGGAAAACATTTGATCGAGAAATGCTGATCACAAGCCATACACCAAGTCTCCTTCAAATATTTTGTGAAATAAAGTTATTTTCTAAAATATGAGAGTAGCAGACTACTTTTTACCTTTGAAAGAACAATTGAATGAAGAAATGAGTACTTGGAGACAATGTTTTATTCAATACTTTGTATATCGAAGTAAGTAGATATAATATCTTCATAATACTGTATAAACAGGTTAAATACTATTGTGTGACTGTGTTAAAAATATTTGAAGCCTTTTTTATGTCACATTGTACCAGTATCTGTCGGGAGTTAACTGTGTATAAATAGTTAAAGCTACCCATTGAACGATAGGTGATTATGTTGAAAGATTGCATGAAAGATTGCATAAGAGAAATGTTGCATGTTCATATTTAAATGGTGCTATTCAAAGGTGAATACTCATTAGTTATCTGTTATAAGTGTCTTAATGAAAAAATAAAGGGGCTTTTTTCTTTGAAATTCTCACAAAAAAAATGAATATCTTACTACTGCAACTATGGGTTACCATAGATTGCTAAATATATCAATACTATCACAGCCTTTAAAGAATCGCAGTTTCTACCAAGGTATGGTAAGATTGTTCTGGTAAGATCGGCGATCCTACCGGTAGAAACTGCGATCGCAGTTACTACCGGCATAATCCTGGTAGGAACTGCGATCGCAGTTTCTACCGGTAGAAACTGCGATCGCGGTTTCTACTGGTAGGATCGGCGATCCTACCGGATCGCAGTTTCTACCACGACATATATATATATATATATATATATATATATATATATATATATATATATATATGTGTGTGTGTATATATATATACATATATATATGTATATATATATATATATATATATATATATATATATATATATATATATATATATATATATATATATATATATATATATATATATATATATATATATATATATATATATACACGTATACATACATACACACCTACAGACACACACCCATATGCATACATGCATTCGTATAACTTAAATAATCCCCAGCAGTTCAGCAGACTTTTCATTAGGCCCTCATGTCTCCTTAGCTTTGGTAATTCAGTTAGGTAAGTCACGTGTATAATAGGATACTCGAGGGAGTGGATGGATTACCTGTACAATACTTTCCTCTGAGTCATAAGCAATAGAAAACTAACCGCATTTGCACACAAACAACTTTAACCCATTCATGTCTGTAGCTCCCCTTGACAGGTGTCATTAAACTTACGAAAACATCCTAGCGCTGACGAAAGGATTCACACACTATGTGAAGGACAGTTGTTGGATGAACCCTGGTTAAAAAGACGTCTTCTGGTGTTTCAGAAAATGCTTTTTAAGGGCACTACCACCAAACTAATCTGACCTTTTGGTGGTGGTGGGCATGAATAGGTTACCATGCAGTGCTCCATCTACCAATCAGAGAGCAGTAAAAGTTCTTAAATGGCAAAACGTCATAGATCACTTTCATACAGCAAAAGTTAGCACCAACTTGCTCCACAGAAGCCACATACATCAGAACCGTCACACGTATAACTATTCGACCTCCTATTCCAAGTGAGAGATCAAGACAAGTCATTTTGTTATAAGGTAGGACTTTTCATCCGTTTGCATCAGATATACTCTGTGTCTTCAATCCCCCGATGAGTGTATTTGCTAGGTATTGCTTTGCCTCGTGTCTTTTGCAGGTAGAAAATAACTTATCCTAGTAAGCATCCTGACACTGCGACCAGGTTCAGGTACACAATGTAGGGGCGTGTTACCTTAGTAACCAGAGACAAACTAATGAGTTAAATCAATGATTGGCACGTTGATTTATATATTTCTGATTCATAAAAAAATTACCATGATAACACCTGTAAAGAATGTAGTTATTAAAACATGATGGTTGGCTACCGTTGCAGTATCATTTGGTTAACTATGCATTACCAAAAATACCTTACTATAGTAGTTATTTCTTAATGCCCCAACTCGCACGGTTGTGGTGACACTTTGGCATGTGGAGGTCTTTCACAACTTAACAGATAGAGAATAGTGTTAAATAAATCTACGAAAAGAGTGTTAAAACTGATAGGAACAATCATGGCTGTAATAACTTTCGATTTGGATCTTTTGCTTTTTTCACTACATTTTTACCACTTTTTACTAGAGTATTGTTATATATTTCTACAATGTGAACCATGATTTTTACCACCTATTTTACCACCCTTAATATTTCATCTTTTTTAAGTTCATGAAATCATAACAATTGCAAGATTCACAGCCATTGTGCACATACTAAAGAATAGGGTAGCACATCTACAATTGCGGGTATTAGTATTTTGCCACTACTCCATTTAAATGTAGAAATAATTCGAAAGAAAGATTAGCACAGATGACATCATGCGGGGCAAAATATTGGCCATTTGATATGAGGATAGACATTTAGTCACCTCAAGCTCTTGATAGTGGATGCATTTCTCTTATCAGTATATTCTGGTACAGAACAATATACCTATAGACTCCTACACCACCAAGTTACTGGTACCTGTACCATAGCTTGGAGCAGTAGTAGTCGAATCCCAGGGACCTATATTACAAAGGTGGTTTACCAGTGATACATGCTAACCCACAGAATAACTTCCACTTAACCCACTCTTGAGGTCTATACATGTGGCGCAAGCAAAACAGTGGGTAAACCTTATCTTAGGAATAGAGGACGTATCACAAGAAGGTGGTTAATAGCCTTAACAGTGTGATAAATGCGCTCGAATCAACCACCCCGTGCTCATTTTCGAACTTCAGCCATTGCTATCATTACATATGATAGATAAGATGCAACTGTTGGTACTTACATCACTGATATGTTTTATTTTTCAATCAGGTTATTTTTCAGTATACACTAAACAAAACTTGAGCATCTATGATAACATATATGGGACATTCTTAATATCAATAAACATTATTTTCTTAATTGCATTACTAAAGTTCAAAGTATAATGAAATAGTGGAACGCTCCTATTACAATCTTCTTTTTCTTATGTATATACACACATATTATATATATATACATATATATATATATATATATATATATATATATATATATATATATATATATATATATATATATATATATATATATATATATATATATATATTTATATATATATATATATATATATATATATATATATATATATATATATATATATATATATGTATATATATATATATATATACATATATATATATACATATATATATATATATATACATATATATATATATATATATATATATATATATATATATATATATATATATATATATATATATATATATATATATATATATATATATATATATATATATATATATACTTATATATTTATATATAGTTATATATATATATATATATATATATATATATATATATATATATATATATATATATATATATATATATATATATATATATATATACATATATATAACTATATGTATGTATGTATCGTTTAAGCCTAAGAGGAGTTTACAAAATTGCCGTGAGGAAAAATGATCTTTTTCGAAGACAATTTAGCATATACACAAAATAAATGTAAGATTCTGATAAACATTTCTTCTTTAGATAGGGTTCAGACATATGCTTTTGTCAGAGTAAAACTGCATAAATGGTCAGCTTCTTCCTTGGCTGATGCTGACGGCCGTTGGTTAAATAATCCCTCCATTGCTGTGCGAAAGCCTACTTTAATTCTAGGTAGACGCTTAATCCTTCCTAGGGCAAGGTAATTCATTAAAGTTAGCCACGCGTATGAGGGAGTGGATGGATATTCTGTACACTACTTTCATCTGAGTCTTAAAGTTTTGGAATTACCTACATTTGCACACAAACAACTTTAATCCATTCGTGTCTTGAGGTTCTTACGTGGCAAAACGTCGCATATGACATTCATACAGAAGAGTCAACATTAGTCAACACCAACCTGTTGTCCAAAAAGCCACAAACACCAGATACTATCATTTTGTTTCAAGTTAGGACTTGTTATTCGTTTGCATCAAATATACTCTTTGTGTGGTCAATCCCACCCCTGAATGTACCGGTATGTGATAGGTATTGCTTTGCCTCGTGTGCTTTGCAACTAGATATTGCCCAATCTTAGTAAGCATTCTGACAGTGATTGTGTACAGGTTCTAGTACCGGTACACGATGTAAGGGGTAATTGTTTCCTTTGTACCATGCGTCATAACCGGAGATAAACTAAAGACTTTGAAGCGATGATTGGCATGTTGATTTATATATTCCTGATGCATACCGAGAAACGTTAGGAAAAATGATTTCTTTGGAAGATAATTTAATATATCCATGAAATAAATGTAGGAAAGTGTTTAATCTGATAAACATTTCTTCTTAAATAGGTTTCAAAGATATACTGTCAGAGTGAAACTACATAGCTGATCAGTTTTGTCCTTGGCTGATGGTGACGATTGTGAGTTAAATAATCCCTCTATAGTTCAGTGAAATCCTACTTAAACTCTCGGTAGGCCCTTGATCCTTCCTTGGCCTACGCAATTCACTTGTGTTAGCCATGCGTATGAGAGAGTGGACGGATATCCTGTACACTACTTTCATCTGAGTCTTAAAGTATTGGAATAACCTACATTTCCACACAAACAACTTTAATCTATTCGTGTCTTGAGGTTCTTACGTGGCAACACGTTACAGATGACCTTTAACCCTTCCAATGCTGAGGCCACTTTCGTCCAAAGCACAAAGATGCAATGATTATTGAAAACCATCTCAACCCTGCCATATTGGTATTCATTAGAAAGCTCTAGCTGAGTACCCTTGGTTGAATACCCATGTGCCAAGGTTTCAATAATTTTTCAGTTTTTTTTATCATTTTGTAATGGCCAAATTAACCATCAGCAGCATGAGGCTTAAACTGAAGGGTCAGCACTAGTCTGTACCATCTCATCTTTCAAAAGCCAGAGACATCAGATCTGTCACCCTCGTTACTACTTTAACCCAGTCCAAGTGACAGTACAAGACACATCATTATGTTTCAATTTCGAAATTGTTTTGTGTTTGCATCCGAAATATACACGTTGCCTGTTAAATGCCATTCTGGGTATATTTGTCAGGTATCGCTTTGTCTCCTGTGTTTTGTAATAAATAGATATTGACTAGTAAGCATTCTGACACTGATAGCGACCATTTTTAGGTACACGATGTAGGGAGTTTTTTATAAAGAGATACTAGTAAACTAAGGAGTTGAACTGAAGATTGGCACGTAAATTAATATATTCTTGATGCATATTTAGAAACGTACACTATTCACATGGGAAAGGATGTACATGTATGACTATTTGCTATGGTTACAGTATCGTTTAGTTGAACTATGCATAACCAAAAATATTCTACTATAGTAGTGCCGACACATAGATAGGTTTCCGAGCTCTGATAGAGGTAACTTCTAAGGTGAGTTATTAGTGGTTGCTAATAATACGCTAATAATACGCACAGTGCTTAAACAACAACACTGTAAACATGGTGGCAAAGTTGTACGTCTACGCGCGAAGAACTATTTATGCACTGTATATCGTGTCATATGTTTTAATCACAAATGTGGGTAAAACAAAATACCCTAATGATCCAACTCGTGTGTGTGTGTGTGTGTGTGTGTAATTGTATTTCTGAGTTGTAAGATCACCTCCAAAACTAAACTGATAGTCGTCACTGAAACATGGGTGCTTTATGAGATCGATATCACTATGTTTTACATACTAGAGGTATATCATGCGTGCTCTTGGTCCGATTAGGGCTAGGTTTAGTGTTAAGGGTTAGGTAAAGGTGATATCAGCTCAAAACGTGCTCAAATTAAAAAACAACAACAACAGGTGCTTTATATAGGGAACGATCTCACTAATCAGAAATCCAGAGTTGTGTGTGTATGTGTGGGTGTGGGTGTGGTTGTGTGTCATGAAATATGTTTGAAAGTATAACCCTTATTCCATCTTTATGGCAAAACTTTTACATACTTTGTTTTATTTCTTCTGCAGAATTACAACGAGATCGAAAATGAAAGCTACCATTGTACTCCTCCTTTTGGTTGTAGCTATAGCTAGCACTTATGCAAGTAAGTAATTATTTGGTTGATTAATATATAAAGGATGGTTGTAAATATTACCCTTGTGAATTCAAGAACACTCTTTTTAACCTGCATACGGACTTAATTTTATGCGTGTGTGTGTTTTCTCAGATATTAAGAATCAAAAGAAGTACGAGAGCTTACTTCTATACCCCCAATAAGATATGAGAGTAGCGGGTAACGACTGATGGTGTTCTTTCGATTGGTATCAGGTGCATGTCTTTGGAATCTGGACTAACCAAAATGATTGTTTGACAGATTGCATTATGGGTGTTTTGCCATAGACGGGTTTTCTTTAGTTATGTAAGTTTTTTTTATAATTTTATTCTCCATAGACAAGTCAATAACAAGGTTTCACAAATAGGTTCATTTCAAGTCATGAGTTGCAGTATCACTGTATGTTACGCAGGTTATTCAACAGTGGAGACCATTTACCTAAGGTCTTCTCTTCTTTTCCAATTATTTTCGCATTATATAGTTCAATATTCATATAATTTTTTAATGATCTTTTCAGGAAAATTAACCTGTATTGTATTTTCTTCCACTTAAACTTGTATATCTCGTGCTTTAAAACAATAAAGATATAGTTTACTAATAATGTGTTTCTTGTATTGCCCAATAGGATGGAATTTTTGTCATAATGGATATCCTCTCTTATCAACGGCGATAGCCAATTAATTGTTGAATTCCAAATTTGTTTTATATAATTACAGTTATAAAGTAGATGAGAAATAGTTTCCGTTTCTCCACAATGGTCGCATTCTTCGTTATCTCTTAGATTAAATTGGTATAGTTTTCTATTCGTCATAATGGACCTGTGGAGTATTTGAAACTGAAAATACTTACTTCTCACATTAATTTTGCATCTATCTGCCATTTGATATAGAGAGCTCCATGTTGCATTGTCTATTTCTCCCAATTCCTCATTCCATCTTATTTGCCCAATGTTTGTACTTTCTTTATCTTCAATATGCCAGACTTTTCTAAGGTTTTGACCACCTTTTTTATCTTTGGTAAGCCAGTCTATAATCGTTGGTCTTTCCATATTTTGGGTTTTTTGATATTGTCTCATAAATTCTCTCCATTCTTTTGGAATTGCTTTTCTTAATCCAAAGTATTGGGTGAAGGGAATTTTCACCCCTATTCGATCTTCCAAAATTTTCTGGCTAATCATTGTTCCGTCTTCTTTAAAAAAGTCTGGCAAAAATATCATGTTGTTGTTGAACATTGTTGAATTAAAAGGGACGTTGAACAAAGCATTTCCCCATATGGGTGTATACTCAATTGGAATTTTCGTAGATTTCTTTAGTGCTTTGTACCAACTTACGTATGCTAATGCCACGCTTTTCCAAAATTTGTTTTTGATTGTACATAATATAGTAGTATGTATTTTGCTATCTGTAAACATTAGTCTGTCAATCTTATATTTCTTTGGAAATTCTATCCAGTCGGGTTCAGTTGTTAATATTTTCCTTAGCCATGTTAATTTAAGGCTATGATCAAATTCAACAATGTTCATCATTTTTAAACCACCATCCTTTGTATCTTTATAGGCAGTTTCTTTCTTTACTTCGTGCCGTTTCTTACCCCAAATAAATTCAAAACATAAATGTTCAATCGTGGTTAGTAGTTGTTTAGGGGGGGTGGGTAGTGCTTGGAGTATGTGCGTTATTTTTGATAGTACTAAACTTTTCAGTATGGTCACTCTCCCTAGCGGGGTGATATTTCTAAAACCCCAAGATTTTAAGGTTCCTTCCATCTTTTCTATTTTTGGCAATATATTTTGTTCAGTGATATTTTCTAAACTCCTCATATTATAGTCTATTCCCAAGGCAGTAAATTCGTATACCCAGTCAAGATCATTTTCCCTGCAAAACCTGCGGTCTGTCTCCCTGATGTTACCTATACGGATAACTTTTGTTTTTGTGATATTCACCTGCAATCCTGACTTAAAATGGAACCAATTTAATATTTTAAGGCTATTCCTAAGGTTTTTCTCAGAGGCTTCTAAAAATATGGACGTGTCGTCCGCGTATTGGCAGAGTTTGTGTTCTTTTTCGCCTAGTCTTATGCCTTTAACATTTTTGTCCTTTTTGAAGGCTTGTGTGAGATATTCCGAGCATAGTATGAAGATATATGGTGAAATTGGGTCACCTTGTCTACATCCCCTTTCCAGGGGAAAGGGTTCTGACAGGTGCCCATTTAAAATTATTCGGGAGTTAGAATTTATTTGGAACATTTTTATCCATTTTTTCAGATTTTGACCAAAGTTAAAATTATCTAGTACTTCATCGATAAATTCCCAAGACAGACTATCAAAAGCCTTCTGGAGATCTACTAAAAGGATTAAACCACTTTTATCCATGAGTTCTGTTTCTGAAATTATATCATAGATTAATCGGGAACAGTCCGCAATAGATCTGTTCTCCAAAAAACCTTTCTGTTCCTGACTTATGATATTGTTAAGTAAGGGTCTAATTCTGTTTGTAATACATAGCGATATAAGTTTATATGATGTATTAAGCAAGGAGATCGGTCTCCAATTTTTTAACTGATTCCTTAATTTACCTGTTTTTGGGAGACAAGTTATTACTCCTTGGGATTGGGTACATGTTAATTTTCCTTTATTAAAGTTATTGTTTATACAATCCAGAAAAAAGTCTCCTATTTGTGGCCAAAAGAATTTGTAAAATTCAGGGCTGTATCCGTCTAATCCTGGGGATTTATTATTTTTAGATTTTCCTAGCGCTATATCTAATTCTTCCTTTGTTATGGGGCCTTCTAATTTTTCCTTCTCTTGTTCACTAATTTTTTGAGGTACTATATTTGGATAGTATTCTGGTTGTTTAGTGAATGTTTCTTTTTTATAAAGGTTTTCATAAAAGTTTTTGACTGCGTCTAATATTTCTTTTTGATTTGTTATCTTCCCTGACTCCGTTTCTAATTCTTTCATATTTTTATTAATGGTATTTTTACTCTCCATATTCAAGAAAAATTTACTTGGCTTTTCGCCATATTCTAGCCAGTTTGCCCTAGACCTTATTTGCATGCCATTTAGTTCTTTTTTCCTTATTTCAATCATTTCCTCATTTTTTTGTATTAAGTTGTTATAAAGTTGCTTTGAGTATTGACCTGTATTTATAATATTATTAAGTTCTGTTATTTCCTTTTCTAGTTTTTTCTCTTTGGTATTTAACTCTCTTTTTAGTTTTTTGGAAAATCTAATGATTTCTCCCCTTAATGTGACAAGTAGGGTTTCCCAATATAGAGATGGATCTATCATGATTTCAAAACCATGAGAGATCGATTCTATATACTCTGGTTTATAAGGGGTTGCTGCATATGTTGTTTTGTGGTAGTTGATTTCTGTTTTTATCATTTTGATAAAGTCTTTATTTTTTAACAAATCATTATTAAACTTCCATATCCCGGGGCCTCGTTTATCATTTGATGTTATTATGTTAAATGAGATGATACTATGGTCTGACCGGTATTTATTCCCGATCTTAAAATTGTTCGAAATTGTCAACAACTCTTCGCTTAACAGGAAGTAATCCAAACGGGCTTGTTTTCCTGATATTCCCTGACTCCATGTAAATTTTGAAAAGTCTTGGTTCGCTATTCTCCAGCCATCTACTAGATTTAAATTTTTAGAGAGTTTTTTTATAGCCTTCACTGTTCTGGGGTTGTTGTGGTTTACGTAATTTATATTGTCCTTCGAGAAATCTAATGTTGCATTCCAGTCACCTCCCATTATGACAATTGGGTTATTAAAGGAAAGGATCTTTTCCTCAATTGTTTGGTAAAATGCTGGGTTGTCTATGTTAGGTCCATAGATGCAACATAGTACTATTGATAGTTTATTAGGTAGTGTTATTTCTACGATAGAATAGTTTCCACTTTTATCTATAATTTTGTTCTTAGTTTCGAATTCGAAAGTATTATTGAAAAGTATAGCTGTGCCTCTAGCCAGCGTTGTGTTTGGAGAACTTATCATTGTATAGTTCCATTCCTGTCTAGCTTTATTTTCTGTATTTATATCCCAGTGGATATCTTGCAAAAAGATAATATCGTATTTCTCTTTTTTAAATTTTTCAAAGAAATCAACTCTTTTTTCCCTTTTTGATAGGCCTCTGCAGTTTACTGATCCTATTTTAAGATGATCGCCTTTTGGATTTTTGGGGTATTATTATGTAGACAATGTATTCTAGACTTGACTCTGGAGAATTTTTACAAACTTTATAAACAGCGTTAATTATATGGATTAGTATTAACCCCCTTCTCCCCCCTTTTTTATGACCATTATATATCACGTCATGTCAAATGCTGGGCCCCGCATTTGTGAATTGCTTTAAGTTTTCCCATCCCAAGTCTTCCATTCATCCTTTTCTGTTTTCCTAATCTCCAACCACACTTTGTCGTAAGTGTCTCTCATTCTAGTTTTAAGGTAATGGGGGCTTTCCTGTAACCTCTTTGATTCGATGTAGAGTTTACTTCTTTTGACCAGCAACCATGGTGCCAGGTCGTTGCGCATTGAGAAGCCTTTGTCTTTTAATTTGAAGGCTGCTTTGTACATCTCTTCCTTGTACTTCACTTTCTCTAGTCTAACAAATAGTGGCCAAGATGTCTCCTCTGTCTTTTTAGCCGGGAATCGATAGAGTTCTTCTACCTCCACATTTTTTAGCCACTCGGTGCCTAGCTCTAGGCCATCTATAATGAAGGTTCTGAAGGCTTTCTTCGCATCCTGCTTATTCTTTGAAGTGCCCGGAATGCCATTGATTATCATGTTATTCCTTCTTACCCTACATGCTTCTTTGTTCATCTCCTTGATATGGTCAGCATGGTACTTCTTAAGAGTTTCGACCTCACTTCTTAGGTCTTCCATCTTATCTACTCTGTCTTCAACTTGACTAACTCTGTTTTGCACTTCCTCAATAGCACCATTATATTTCTCCATCTGTACTTTGATATGAGAAACATCTGATTTTATATCACCTATTGCCTGATTAGTATTCTCATTGATGCTATCTTTCATTGTTACTACTAGTTCCTTAATTCTTTGCCATGTGACAGTATTATCTACTAGTTCTGTGTCTTCCTGGTTTGTTGTCTCGGTATCACTACTTTCGGACATATCCTCACTCCTATCTGAACTCATTGGGCCGGTTTTGTCTCCCCCTCTCATGCGTGTAGGATAGGGTGAGGGTGCAGAGGATTGTTTTCTCTTACTCATATTTCAATGTTATTGTATACCTATGTTCAGGAGTTTTGGTTAGGGGGTTGTAAGTTGGGTGGTAATCACAAGAATATCAAATATGTATTGGAATATTTAATTCCGTACTGAAGGTTTTTACAGGAAGTTATAGTGCTCTGGATAAGGAATATTGGTAGACAGTGTTTCTCAGGCAGATAGTAACTAGTCTGGTAAAGTTTTCTCAACTGGTATATACCCGAAGTGTGCACCTATTGTTTCAGAAGTAGAGATTATACACCCTCAGATTACACCTATACAATATCAGGAATGTTTCATAAATAAAAGTTACCTTGTTGTTCTTGACTCCTGCCTGAAGAAAGCACTGTGTTCCCTATATCCAAAAAATGTCAGTATACAAAGTTTATAACCTATGTGGAATATTGTGGTATTGGTTGGGTAGGGTATGTTTCTCCCCTATAATGTGCCCAGTATCTGAATTGTTTTGGCAATGTAAGGAGAAACTAAGAAATTATATTTTTATTCTGTGATCTAAGTAGAGGTATTACTATAAAATTTAGATTTCAGCCAACTGTCAAGAAAGACAGGAAGAAATTGATTGAGTTTTCCTTAATACTTTTTAAGATAATACTCTTCTATTCCACTCAGGTTATATATTCATGGAGTTCCACACTTTCAAACACTCCAATACCAGTACTGAAACACAGTATATACACTTAGCCAAAAGCTCTATGCACTGACTCTATCTCTTCGTGTATATCAATACCATTAATGTAACACAGTATATACTAATCAAAAAGGGGGTTCGCCCCTTTCAGCCTCTGTCTCTTCGTGTATAACAATGGTGTCACACAATGTAGGTAATAGTGCAGACCTGATAAAATTCACCACGTACAGGCTTGACTGCAATATATACAGTATCAATATAGTAGACTCACTGAGTGGCTGGGTCAGAGTATGAACTCTGGAGTGCCTAGGGTATATGCATCGACCGGTGAAAAAAAATTTTTTATATGTGTAATATTTAACAATCAATCAGGTAAGTATTTCAAAGGGCTACGAGCCAAAGGAAAAAAATAAAAACACTATGTACCAAGAAATTTATAATAGGTTTCGCTGTGAAAGTACAGTACTCACTCTTTATTGGCAAGTATTAGGTAAATAGCTCTAGCCAGAACCTGGCACAATAATTTTTAGAAGAAAAAATATTTTTTACAAATTTTTACAAAGTTTCTCGGTATGTATGATGTCTACCCTATACAGCCACAGTGGCCAGGTGAGTATTAAGCTCTGCTGTGAGTATTTAGTCCTCACTATAGGTGAGTAGCTCAGACCAGACCTAAGTAGAGTTCCTTTTTTCAAACAATGTTCCGAAAAAATACAGAGTGAGAGGCAAATTATTTTTTTAAGAAAATGTTTATCAAATTCCTCTGTGAATATATTTACTCTCTATTGGTGAATAACTCAGACCAGACCTAAGTAAGGTTCCTTTTTTCAACCACTGTTTCGAAAAAATACAAAGTGAGAAAAAGAAATTTTTTTTAAAAATGTTTATCAAGTTCCTCTGCGAATATATTTACCCTCTATTGGTTCAGAGATTAGATAGTTATCACAGACCAACTATAGCAAGAACACAAAAAATTTCTCAATCAAGTTCTGTTTGGTTACTCAGTTCCCACTATGTAGGTTCAGCTTTAAGGTAGGTATAACAAACAAACTGACAGGCTGACCTAAACAGTAAGTGAATAGTTTGGAACAAGTCTAAGTAGTGTTGGTTTTATCAAAACGGTTTTACTCAAAAAATAATTTTTTAAATCAAGTTCCTCTGTATGTATAGTATTTTGCCTTATATAAATCCAAAGGTCTGATAAGAATCACCTAATACACATAGCATAGAACAAAAGCAGTAGTTACTGATGAGGCAGAGAAGATGAAGAAATAAATTTACTCTCCTCACAATGTGTATTCAAAAATCTAAGATGTATATAAAGTATCACTGAGGAGCTCCCAGTGTTGTTTTTTAGTACAAGTTTCTGGTAAATATCCCAAGTACTAGGGTAGCAACACTCAAAAAACAATAACCAGTTACCAGTAGTTATACTGGGTGATAGTGTGCTATTGTATGTACCCTATCTGTATGTGCTTTCTAGTCAAAAATATCGAAAGAGTCTGCCTTCAATGTTATATGCCTCAAATTGAGCCGCGCCCGGCCGTTGCTAGGCGTTGTTAGGGCTCCGTTTGTTATTGTTATGATTCGTGTGTTGCCGTCACTTTCGGCTAGCACACCTACTGTGTCTTAGGAGAGTTTCCTAGACGACGACCTAATTGCACTTGGCTTGTTACTGTGAGATGTTTGTTATGATTGGGTACACGTGTTGCCGTGGCTTTCGGCCTATGTTCCCAGTGCGCGTTGTATTGTCGCCTTAGTAACCACCTATTTGCACTTTGTTAAGTGCTTATGAACGCTTATGTGGGCCGTGACTTTCGGATCCCTACTGCGAACTTATATGGTTAATAGTCCTCTTCAAGTTAGAGTGCTATTGTAGTTTTTGCGGGCCGTGACTTTCGGATCCCTACTGCGAACTTATATGGTTAATAGTCCTCTTCAAGTTAGAGTGCTATTGTAGTTTTTGCAGGGATTTGGTGTACCTGCCACCTATTCCCTTTTAGTTTCTTTATTTTGAGGTGCGGCTAGGCTGCTTGCTAGTCGATTAGTTTTTTAGGTTGTCGACATTTCGACTACTATTTTTATAACATTGATAGGCAGATAATCCCTCTTTTATATTTCAGGGATATACTTTAGTTACCTCCCGAAGGTGATACAGAAATAAAGGCCAGTCTTGGCTCAAGGTTAATTTCCAATACTATACTAACAGCACATACTAACTCCAGACCTTATGGGAGTGTGATAACTAAATAGCCTGTCTAGGCATATGTTTTAACTCGCCGTATTACGGAACCAGTCGGGTTGGATGAGTATTCTAGCTACTGGTACTGTATTAAACACTCATTCATTTTCTCCCGCCATATAAATGCTGTTTACAAACAGGCCTGTCTAGGCATCCAAAATTAACGGCGCAAAATTACTCTTCTTTCTGGCCGGCGAGTTTGTAATTGCTAGTACTTATTTCCACAACCCATGCAGTATTCTAGCACGGCATAGACGATATTATAACCAAAAGGCCTGGTTAGGCATTCACTACTAAAGGCGCAGAAAGTTACTCCTCCGACTGGCCGGCACCCCCCAGACTATACAGGTCAGGCAAGGGTGTGTCAATTATTACAGTGGTAGGAAAGTTAAAGTGATTTTACTTGGTAGCATAGACAAAATATGAAAGTTTTTCCCTCAGTTAACACCTAGGTTATCTTAGTATATATGCGTCACTGTCTTAAAATATTATAAATGCCCACACATAACACACCCCTACCAGCCCGGAAGAATGAGGAGGTACTCACCAGTCAGCCGGGTTGAATTTGTGGTAGTTGAAGCCGTGTCTCTTCTTTCTCTTGGGCGCAATACTCTTCAGGTACCGTAGTTCGTTGGTGAGTGTCTCTATTTGCTCGTACACTTCCCTTATCCTCTCCAAAACGTCGTAGTCCAGTATTGGGTAGGCTACTGATCCGTTCGCTCCGAGACGTCCTCTCTGCCTCGCGCGGCCGATTGAGAGGTGACGGTTGTCTTGGTGTCGCCTTCCTGAGCTTAAGCTACCGGTATACTCAGAATAGCTGCTGCATTCATGTGGGTCTTCGGGAGGACTACTACCGTTGGTGTACTCCAGCCAATCCGCAATCTGAGACCGCTGAGAAATGTCAGCGCCTCTGTTATAGTTTATCGGGTAGGATGGCTGTTTGTATTCTATATCAAAGTCCCTGAAGTTACCCTTTATCTCTCTGTAGTAAGGGGAGTCCCTGTGTTGTACGTAGTTAACACTGGGGGTATACTCTACCCTTCTTCTCGTGTGTGGCGCGTTGGACTGGCTAAGCGGCGGGTGCTCTAACTCGCGTGCAATGTCTTTTAGAGTCGGTACTTTTTCAGCGACTTCTACTGGGGGGGGAATAGGCGAATCTGTCTGCCTGTGCGAGTAAAAACTGTCATATAGATCGTCCTCCCAAGTGCGATTTGACCCTTCTTGGCATTCTAGACGCATGTACTCAGCCTGAAAGGCCTGCTCTTCTGTGGGGGTCAGTAGGTAGTAATCTCTTACTGTTCCTGACTTTCGTTCCCCTTCTCTAGAGAAGTGTTCGTTTAAGTTATCGCAAGGGCCGTACACGTTTCGTTTTTCGACGGGGACAGAGGTTTTGGTACGCGAATTGTTCTTCACACCTGTTACGTTGTGTCCCCCTAGACGGTTAGGGGTGCGTTTCACTGTACTGGCTGGTTTTTTCCGATCTGCCTCTGGGCCGTTCTGCTGTTTCCAGCCAAGCGACTCCCCCTTACTGTCCTCCCCCTGGTAGGAACGGAGGGTCTGTTCGACACAGGGCTCCTCCTCGCTTTGCCGTTTCAACACGTCGATATCTGTAAATTTTAAATGTTGGAGTGAGTGACCTTATAGAGTGGAGATATTCTGTAGTGTTCAGTAAGATAGAAATTCAAAGTTCAAATCTCAACGTTCTCTTAGGAGACTTACTTTGTAGGTTCATAGTGAAGGCCGAGTACTGCTGCTTTCAATGGTTCTCGCTAGAGTGACTGAGTAAGTCTGCTCCGCTGGTTTTAAGCTAGCGATGTCTGTGGGGTTCGCCCACGCAAATTTACGGTCTTGCTTAATCGGGTCAAAGAGCCCGTATGTAGGTCACTCACTTTTTTCAATTTTTCTAATTTACAGATAAAAGTCCCAAATTATTGATATTATGTTGTTGCTGTACGTGGGTTTCGGCTGAATTGTGGTTTTCTCTCAGTACTTTTTCGCAGTTAGCTGGTAAGTGTCTTTTACTGCACGATGTGTAGGTCAGCCTCCATGTTGTTTCACTTTCGCGCTGTGCAGCGGAAGATTTTATCGTTCACTCTCTAGTGACTGTTTTCTCCTTTTCACACTCACAACATCTTGACTCTTTGATTCTACGCTTCTTATCGTTCAGGATGTAATGTTTTTATGGTGTCTCGTATCAGGTTATAAGGTAGTTTTTATCGTAATTTGCGGAGCCCTCGCATAGCACGTCTGACCTCTAGTATGACATCACTATCCCTATCACTATCACTAGTTATGTAAGTTGACACACATGAAAACCTTTGGTGACAGAGAAAGATGTCCTTCAAATATATAACTGTTGTTGTTGTAAATTCCCAAATCTTGTGTCCCACAGATACATTTGAATTTGAATCTGAATTTCGTTTTTCGTCAAATTTATGCTAATTGTGGCTAATTCGTGACTAGCCAGTTGTAAGTAGTGGAGGAAACCGGAGTACCCGGCGAAAACCACCGCCTAACTCCAAGTCACTGGCAACTTTCTCACATGCCCAGGCCGGGATTCGAACCCAGGCACCACAGATATAAATCCAAGCAGTTTGATATGATCTCAGTGACTGATCACTGCCTCTACACTACTGCCTGAGTTTGATTCCTTGCCGGGGCATGTGCGAAATAGACTTGAGTGATAAGTGACTTGAAATAGGCGGTAATTCTCGCCAGGTACTTCAGTTTCCTCTACCACTTATAACTAGCAAGTTCGGATTAAGCCTATACATACATTATCACAATTCAACATGAAAACAGGTTTACACAATATTTGCTCACTGCATGCATATCATATAACCAAAGTAAGAATAAAAGAATAACGATCACTCAATTATTGGTCACCTTGGCGAAATCCCAGAGCATTTGATAGTGCGATTAGAGTAGTATGTGTAATACATTATGAAGATAGATATCAAACTAGGCGAAAAGGGTTGACTTCTGTAAATTTGCGCCAGTAAAAGTACTGTTCAGTAACTTTAATTGTGGCCTACAATGATATGATAACATATACATTCAAATAAACTTTTTTGTAAATAGGAACAACGCAACTCAAATGCTGCCTTTCGTAGTAAAAAAAGAGTATTCTAAATAATATTCTCAACCCATTTACATTTGAAAATACGGAGAATCTTATAGTTTATAGTATAACTCATTTGTTGTATAATATATCTATCTATATATCTATCTATCTATCTATCTATATATATATATATATATATATATATATATATATATATATATATATATATATATATATATATATATATATATATATATATATATATATATATATGTATATATATATATATATATATATATATATATATATATATATATATATATATATATATATATATATATATATATATATATATAATATATATATATATACATATATATACATGATAAGTATAGGAATAGGAAGAAGTGTACGTTTTGTGGTTCTTCAATTCGATCATCTCACCCCTGGAAGTCATTGACATTATTATTTAAGCAATCGGTACAGTATGATTTTAGAAGGAATCCTCTGCATGACATGTGGACCATATGGCCTCAATGTGTTTGATAGTGAAATCTCCCCATAAATAGTAACCAACCTATACTTATTGACACTGTAAAGCTGGTAAGTCCAAAAATGAAAAAAAAATCATGTTAGTCATTCACGTGCAGGAATTCTAATTCGCCTCTTTTATAAATGTACTGGTAAAAGAAATACACTTTATTGTAGATAATGAGCCCAGGGAAACAGCAGATCTCACATAAAAAGCTAGTTTGTAAAGGTAAAAAACATTTAAAAATCATTTTTAAATCTCTATAGTCAGTTGTCAAGTCAGCAAAACAGCTCACATTCAAAGTCATTTGAAAGGTGGGTTACTTTTTTAGCTTTATATTCATTTTACAGGCCTGAACCCGTAGTAGCAGAACAGAGCATATTAGCTGTTGGATTACGACAGATTCTAGACAGATTTGATATTTGCTTTAACAGTACTCACCGAAATCTAAAGGTGCCTTTCCTTTTTATCTTCTTTGGCAATAGTTCTGCATAATTGTAGAAATAAGTTTTCTATCATTTAAGATTTCCCAGTTCGTAAGTAAAAGAAAATGTTTTCAACATTGCATACTAAGGTGTGACCAACTTTGTCTAGGTTATATAACACATCTCTATTGTCGTATCTTATTGCGCTAAACAAGAAAACATCTCCTGAAATGCTACAATTCCATTATACTGAGTTTTAGGTTTTTGGAAGTATTTGAGAGTCATATTGTGCATTTGTCTTTTTATTCTGGAATCTCCTTTGGTAAACTAATTGGTATGCATATATGCTCTCAAGTCACATTCTTTAACTCATTAGTAGTATACTATACATATGAACATTATGTGAATAGATAGTTTTATATTTTCTTACTTCTTCACATTTGATCATCTCACCACCAAAAGGACATGCAATAGGATAGCAAAGTTATCTGTACAGTATAGTTTCAGAAGTTCATGAACAACTCTCCTCGAAATATGTTCTTAATATTGCTTTTGCTAGACATATATCACCAAAAATAGGCAGGGTTTTTGGCTGCTACAAGAGTTAATTGATTTAACTTAAACATTAGTTGTCAGCTGGAAAATAGCTTGTTCCACATCTAGGGCCATTTTCGCAGTCAGCATGTGATCCACTGCGGAAGATATTTTTTCAGTAAATAATCGCATGCCATCCTAACCTTGAATTGCCCTGTTTTATCTATGGTAGCATGAATGGATACTCTAGATATTTACCTTTCTAGCTTTATTTTCAGAGCATATTAGCTATAGGATTATACCCGATTCTAGATAATTACGACGTACTTAATCTTTTCTTTAACAGTGCTCATCAAATCTAAAGCTGCCCTTTCTTTCTCATCTACCCTGGCAATAATCTCTATAGTAAGGCTTTTATCTTTTTTAATTTCACAGAACGTAAGTATAGGAAAGTGCTCCCAATATTGAATATTAGAATTTGACCAATTCTTTCTAGGATATAGAAGACATTTGCTAGTCATAATATGATACGCCAATCTCTAGATATTCATGAGTAAGGAATTCTTATTTGAAAGATGTTTTCTATCAGATCATAAATCCAAAGGATACAAATGTATACATTGAAATGATACTCAAAATCTCTCTTTTTTGTACATAACTGTATATATAACAAGATATTCTATAATTTATATTTCATTTTTGTATTTATTAGTTATATAAGTTCTTTGTTATGATAAGTTATGTTGAGTATGATTTTGTAATGTACCCATTACAGTCAATAAACATACACACATACATAGAAATGATATTGAGAAATTGATAGTTGACTGCATGATATGTCATCATATGTCCAACAACGGGCAGTTTTACCAAAATTATGTTATGAATTTGTTGAGACGGCCCTGAAAGTGTAAATGAAACTTTTGACAGAGCGTGATTTAGTTTGCATATATTTAGGATATGAGGAGGCATAATGCTTTAGTTTTATGGTTATCAAACTAATTCAATGTGGGTCTCATACATGTTGACTACTCATCCGTTATGTTTTGAATACATTAGTTACTTTTTTAGTTGATTTAACCTGGATATCTCACCTCTAAAAGCCATTAAAAAAGACAATAAAGTTATCGTTATAGAATGATTTTAGAGGTATTCCGCTATGTGGTCCCTATTAAAAGTTTTTTTTTTATATTTCATCAAACTTGAACGACTCTTCTTGAAATACTTTCATGAACAATTCTCCTTGAAATATGTTCTAGAAGTTGCTTTTGTTACAGAGATATCACCAAACTGTTTTTTTGGCTGCTACAGGAATAAATTAATTAGACTTAAACATCCGTTATCAAGATGGAAAACAGCTTATCTCACATCTAAGACAGTTCTAGCAGTCAGCATGTGAGCCAAAATAGAAAATATTGTTCAGCAAATAATTGCATGCCAATCAAACCTTGAATTACCCTGTTTGATCCATGGTAAAATGGCTGAATACTCTAGACGGTACTTTCTAACTTTATTTTCATTTATTTTCAGCAGATTAGATATTGGATTATGGCAGATTCTAGACAAGACAGACTTTATCTTTACTTTAACTGAACTTATGAAATATAAAGCTGCCACTCCCTCTTCATCTTCCTTGACAATAGTCATGCATAAATGCAGAAGTTTTCTATCTTTTTAAATTTCACAGTTGGTAAGTACACAGAAAGGCATCCAACATTGGATACTAAGGTATGACCAACCCTTCCTAGGTATTGCGAAAAGAAGGAAACATCTCCTGACATGCTACAGCCCCACTATAAGGAGTTTTACGTTTTTGGATAGAAAAAGGTATTTCAGGGTCAAATTGCAAATCTTTTCAACCTGGAATCCCCTTTGGTCAACTAATCAGTATACTTAAGCGATCATAATGCATGTCCTTTTACAAAGGACAGTCCAAGAAAAGGCTGGTGTTCAATGTATCCAGGTTCTGAGTATTTGGAGCTCGGTGAAATAGAAAACAAAGTCAATGGTATATATATATATATATATATATATTATATATATATATATA
>OZ012689.1:35878604-35901104 GCA_963942565.1 Maea johnstoni
ACTTGTTATGAACCTTTGGTGCCCCTTCATATCTGGGCAATGAGATGTAAAAATATTCTTCTATGCTTACATTGATCACCTTTCTACATTCATTCACTTTCATAGGTCGTGAGTTCAGGAAGGAAGCGTATTGAATATTGAATACTCTTGAACAAGTGATAACTATCGAGGGATGTTCAACGATCTTATTATGACCCCATTTTTCATTTCATTTCAGACAGTGTGTGTGTCCATTTATATGAACCAAATTGTATAAACCTAATGTTAAACGCTCATGATAATTAAGAGTTTATTATTCTTGAAGAAAGTTTATTTTACTTACTTCATATGTATAAAATGGTGTCCCAGAATTTCTTTACTTTTGTTGAATGATGATGAAATGTGTGTCCACCTGCGGATCTACGTCGGTGGTTCCGGTGACAAGTCACCGGTAATTGTCCAGGCAGAAAAATTAAGTCTCACTACATGTACTTTACAAATTTAACAGCCCGTAAGTACACACAGGAAATCAATTAGAGTTTCAGCTATCAGTGAGTAAGGATTACTTATTTGATATATGTTACCTATCCAATCGTAGTTCTACCGAGTATTAAAAAATTACCAGGAAGTTTTGATATTGAGAAAGAGCTGGTAGTACTAGATGATACGCCATCATATGGCGAACAAAAACAGCTTCACAAGAATTGTCCTGTTATTCTTATAACGTGACCCTGAAACGTTAATTAAAGTTGTCATATGATAACAATTGTACGGTAAAGAGATATGAAAAAGCTTAATTCATTAGCACTTTGGTGGAAAGCTTATTTAGTACAGGGCTGTGAAAGGACGACTCCTCATCCATTAGGTTTTAAAAAAGAAAGTTTTGGATTTTTCACATTACATCAATTGTGATATCCTGACCTTCTGAAGCCATTCAAAGAATGTGAGTCTTTACAGTATGGTTTTCAAAAGTATCTAATAAACTACAAAGTCTATAATCAGTATAGTAACCTATGTATGCTTATTGACACTAAAAAGCTGGTAAGTGCAAAACATGATAATTTTATAGGGTCATTAACATTCAGTAATTCCAAACCTGCCCCTGTTGTTAATGCACTAATGAAAATATTAAACCTTAACATAGTCTGGGAAAGAGCAGGTCCCACATTGAAAAGTATTTTACCAAGGTGAGATACATTTACAAATGATTACAAATCATGCAAATAACTGTAATCCACTCATGCATAGAGATCCACTTGATATCAACCTTGGAATGACGCAATAATTCACAAATCATTTAAAGGAGGATTGTAGATAACATTCCATTAAGCAACTTTCATTGAAATAGGTTCTAAACATTGTTTTTTAAAAAGGATTATACCAAAATAGTCTGGCGGTTTGGCTGCTACAGACATGACTTGGTTAAACTTAATGTTGTCAAGTCAGAAAAGCAGTTTATCACCCATCTAAAGTCATTTCATCAGTGAACATGTGATCCCCATAACACACTTCATTCAGCAATTAATTAAATGCCACTCAAGCCTTATATACCCTGTTTGACCTATGGTAATATTGCTAAATACTCATAGTAGTTACTTTCTATATTTGTTTTTATTTCACATGCCTAGCCCATTTTTATGCGAACAGAGCACATTAGCAATTGAACTTTTACAGAATATACACGAGACATAATTAACCTATAGGCATGCATTTTCGCAATTCGTTTTATTTCACAGGCCGTAAGTACAGATAAATTGCTCACAATATTTGAAATAAAGGTATGACCAAATTTTCATCAAATTATTTAAAGGATAATATTGCACGTCTTTTAAACCCTAATTCTATTTTACATTCCACAGGCTGTGAGTAAGGGAAAGAAGCATATCATTTACTAGATATATGGTATAATATTTTTTCATATCGAGGTGCATAAACTTCACAATCTTTTCAAAGAATCAATTAGAATTATTATGGAATATGTTTTCGCAACGAATTCACACACACATATATATATATATATATATATATATATATATATATATATATATATATATATATATATATATATATATATATATATATATATATATATATATATATATATATATATATATGTATATATATATGCATATATATATATATATACTGTATATATATATATATATATATATATATATATATATATATATATATATATATATATATATATATATATATATATATACACACATATATATATATATATATATATATATATATATATATATATATATATATATATATACATATATATATATATATATATATATATATATATATATATATATATATATATATATATATATATATATATATATATATATATATATATATATATATATATATATTGCATCGAATGATATTTAAGTATTTTAGAATATGTCATAGTTCATCAAACATCTTGCTCCAAAAGCTCTGTAAACAGTACTGTATTTTGTATGTTATGCAATGTAAGTTATCAAATGTACTTTATTGATATCTCATAGCCGGTGAGTACCGAAGAACAACAAAAACATATTTTTTATAAATGTATTTATGCAGAAGAACACCATGGCTGTTGTTGTATAGGAATCGTTAGTTTAACCCACTCAGTTTAAATGGTTTTAAAAAAATCTTAAAATGTAAACGTAAATTGTATTCTTTGACTAAGTCAACTACGAGTGTGATAACAATGCTATAACGGCTGAATTCTTCAAAGGTTATTAAAATAGCTGAAACTTCTGTGTAAAGAATAGATGCTGCCGTTATACTCTAAGTAATCAAATTAATCTTTATAATTGGCATTCCAGTGGGCACGGTAACCTCCATTGAACATTCCAAGAATATTCGCCCGTACATTCAAAGATGCCCTCAATGTTCAGAATGAGAGTTGTATTAATGGTCAGATGAGAATGTTCATAGAATGTTCAGAAGAGCTGAATACTAAATGAATCATTTGAATTCAGAATGTTGTCTGAGAAGTTGACGTTGTCTGTGCAGTGAAAGCACTTGGTAACAGTTTAGTATTCATGCTATAGGAAATACGTCAATTCAATGTTTATATACTGTCAAATCTGAACATTCAAGGAATGTTCGGTCTGAAGGTTGCAGGAATGTTCATTGTTGGTGCGTGACATTCCGATCAAAATCGAACATTCATATGACATGAAATAAGAACATTCCAGGAATGTTAGGACCTGAACGTTACCGAAATATTCAAAATTGGTCGAGAATATTCCGACCAAAATTAAACATTCATATAACATTCAGGTAATATCTGTGCCTACTCGGATATTTCTCGATATAGGGATGTCGCTTGTAGAATGCTACTGGAACAGATAAGGTTTAGGTATTACAAAGAGTTTATCCATAAAAGGCTCAATTATTACCCCACATTAACCCTTTCTTCAAAACTTGTTGGATCAAGTTTGATACATATCCATAAACATGATAGTGAATATCTTTTATATACTGACATCTCAAAAGCTGGTTAGTACAGAAAATGTTTTATACATAATTTAATGAGGCAAAACAACGCCTATTAAAGAGATACTGAATCATATAATTATGGCATTTAGTTTTAAACAATCACTATCCTTATAGATGGAAACATCACTTTAAATCTATTTTTATCAGGCAATGCAATCATTACTAGTATATCATCGTATTCAAGATATGTCACGCTAGCATGAAAGGGAAAATTGAAAGGGCATACATGAAAGGGAATATGGAACCTTAAACCTTAAGTTATACAGATCTTATACATGGGGGAAATTATCTCTAATGTTACTTTTGGCGCCCCTTCATTTCTGGGTAATAAACTATCTTCATAATTGCCTCATTGCATCAAGCAGGAATATTTGTCCCGAATTCTCTTTAAAGAAAAAGGTTAAAAAAGTAATAAAAGTTTTTAAATAACCTTGATCTCTTTATCTTGTTAGGCTTATGGGAATATTTGTGCATAATCATACTGATTACGTTCTATATTCATTCAATTTCATAGGTCGTGAGTTCAGGAAAGAAGTACATTGGACATTATATATTCAGGAATAAGTGAATACTATTAAGGGATGTTGGACTATCTTATCATGGCCCCATTTCTTAATTTTGTTTCAAACCATGTATGTGTCCATTAACATGCACAAATAAATATGAACCTTATTTTAAACACTCTAACAATTACAAATAACTGCCTATTTCCTGATTGGAATCTCACTACTTTGAAATTCGACAGCCCGTGAGTACAAAAAGAAAATTCATTAGATTTTCACTTATTAATGAGCAAGGATACCTTTTTTGATGGATGTTTCCTACCTACTATTTGAACTTTACTTGGAAATGTTGATATTAAGAAGAAAGTGGTAGTTGGCTAGATTACATGCCATCATATTCCAGAGATATTGTATACATCTAGTAACTGGACCCCGAAACGTTAATGTCAGGATATTGCCATGTATGATGTTTTCCTAGGAAAACGGATGTGAAAAGTCTTATTTCATAAGTGTTATGCTAAAATGCTTATTTAGTATACGGCCGTTATATGATGACTCCTCATACATAAGGTTTTGAAAAAGATAATTCTGTATTTTTCATAAAACATCAAATATGATCATCGCACCTCCAAAAGCCATTCAAAGGATGTAAAATTAATCTTTACAGCATGGTTTAGAAGTATTTAAGGTGATGGGTACCATTGCAAGCCAGTTAAAAGCCCTGTCCCAAAACACACCTCAAAGCAGCATAATCCTACAACTAGGTGTATCTCCAGGTTCCTGAGTATTATCAGGTAGAGAATATCATCGCCACCTGTCATTATTCAATCCATATTCTGTTTTATTTCAAAATTTGCAACTTTTTTTTCGAATGACATATTCTCATTAATTACGCAGGTGATGGTTACTGCAGGTTCATAGATACCTTAGGGATGTCATTGTCTATGCCCAATAAAAAGTATTTTTTTGATTTTTTACTGCTGAAGATTTCTACAGGCCAAAACGTTGAAATTTTTTGTTAGAAATCTCCACACCAACTACACTTGGTGACCTCACATGCTCATAGCTAGCACCTATTTATGGCATCCTGACCACAAGCCATTGTCTTGAGATCGTCGAGGTGTATCTTTGTGCAAATCTCTTTTGTTTCCAGTGCTCAGAAGTGATCAGCGAGGTATGTCCACTACTATCAAAGGGGTTCCCATGCCTCCACACGCGAGATATCTCACTAAAATTTTCAATGTTATGGCCCGTAAATATCTTTAGCGGTAAAAAATCAAAAAAATACATTTTATTGGGCATAGTCAATGACATCCCTAAGGTGTCTGTGAACCCGTAGTGACCATCACCTGCGTAGGTAATGAGATTATGTCATTTGAAAAAAAAGTTGTAAATTTTGAAATAAAACAGAATATGGATTGAATAAAGACAATTGGCGATGATATTCTCTACCTGATAACACCCAGGAACCTGAAGATACACCTAGTTATAGGATAATGCTGCTTTGAGGTGTGTTTTTGGACGGGCCTTCTATCTAGCTTGCAATGGTACCCATCACCTTAACTGCATCATATATGGTCCTTTCACCCACGATGTGTTGGATGGTTACATACGGCCATAATCAGGATAGTAACCTATATATACCTTTTGACTCTGTAAAGCTGGTAAGTGCAAAAAATGCTAATTTAATATGGGTCATTGGCATTCAGTAATTCCATAAGTGCCTCAATTGTAAATGCACTGATGAAAATATTATTAAACTTAAACATTGATTATGAAGTCAGGGAGAGAGCAGGTCTCATATTAAAAGCTGTTTCACAAAAGTGAGAAACATTTACCAATTATATAAATAACTTTAACACATTCGTGCCTTGGGATCCACTTGAAAATAACCTTGGAATGAAGCAATGATTCACAGTATAATTGAAGACGGGTTATAGATAACGGATCATTGAACAACTCTTCTTAAACTAGAATTGACATATTGCCTTTGTTAGAGGGATAACACAAGAATAGTAGGCAGATTTGCTGCTACAACGATGGCTTGGTTAAACTTATATATCAGTTGTCAAGTCAGAAAAGCAGCTTACTTCCCATCTAAAGCCATGTGATCCCTTTAGAATATATCACTTAGCAATTAATTACATGTCATTCTACCCTTGAATATCCTGTTTGGCCTATTGTAATATTGCTGAATACTCATGATGGTTATTTTCTAGCTTTATTTTCATTTTACACGCCTAGCTCCTTTGTACAAGAACAGAGCATATTAGCAATTGGACTAATATAACCTACACATGTTGTACGTGACCTTTTCTTTAACAATACTCAGGAATCTAAAACTGGCTTCTCTTTTTCATTTCTTATGGCAATAATTATGCATAATCACAATAGCAAGATTTTATCTTCTTTTTAATTTCACAGGCCGTAAGTACAGGAAAGCACTCCCAATATGGAAGACATTTCTATAGTCATGTCATATTGCTCCAACTAGGAACAGATTTGCTAGAAGGCTACATCCTAATAAGGGGCATTAGGTTTTGAATAGAACAAAATTACTTAAAGGACCATTTTGCATCTGAAAGTGCTCCCAATACTTGCAATAAAGGTACGGCAGATTATCTATAGGTTGTCGAAGACATTTCTATAGTAGTCTGATATTTCCAACCAGGAACAGATATTGTAGAATGCTACGTCCACTATAAAGGAGCATTAAGATTTGAAGAGAACACAATTATTCAAAGTATCATATTGCATGTCTTTCAAAACCTGAATCCCTTTTGCTTGAATAACTTGTAATAATTTATGATTTATAATAAAATACTTGCATATAAACTACAGTCACGTTTTGAATTTCATTTACATATCACACAGCATATTAGCAATTGGACTAATATAATCTACACAAGATGTATGTGACCTTTTTTTAACAATACTCATGAAATCTAAAACTTGCTTTTCTTTTTCATTTCTTACGGCAATAGTTATTCATAATCACAATGGTAAGATTGTCTTATTTTAAATTTCACAGGCCGTAAGTACGCTCCCAATATTGAATAAAAAGGTATGACCAATACGTTATAGGTCATAGAGGACATTTCAATAGTCATGTCATATTACTCCAACTAGGAACAGGTTTGCTAGTAGGCTGCATCCACTATAAGAAGCATAAGGTTTTGAATAGAACAAAATACCTTAAAGGATCATATTGCATGTGAAAGTGCTCCCAATACTTTAAATAAAGGTATGACCACTTATTTAAAGATTATACAAGACATTTCTATGGTAGTTTCAAATTTCTAACCGGGATCAGATTTCAGAGAACAAAATTATTCAAAGTATCATATTGCATGTCTTTGCAACCTTGAATCTCTTTAGCTTGGATACTTTATAATAATTTATGATTTATAGTAACATATGTGCATATTCACTGCAGTCACGTTTTGAATATTATTTTACATATCACAGGCTGTGAGTAAGGGAAAGAAGCATAATATATATTAGATAAAAAAAAATCATATAGAGTTGCGCAACCTTAATGCTGTTGCATCTCTTTAACAAATCACTTAGAATTGTTATGAAATATGTTTTTGAACTGAATACATATATATCGTAAAGCAAGCAGATGTTTAAAATGTGTCATATTTCATGTAACAAGAACAGCTGCTGCAGGAATGAATAAGTTAAACTCAAACATAAGTTTTCAAGCCAGAAACTAAACTGCTTATTTCCGTCCTAAAGCCATTTCAGCAGTGAGCATATGATCCACATATAAGGTATTATTTAGCAAATACCGTATTCTTCCGATTTAGCGCACATGACCAAATAAGCGCAGAGGGCCTATTTTTCACGGTTAGAGGGTGAATGACCTGCGCAAATGTCACGAAAAACTCGCAAGATGTAAGAAAAGCAAAATTACATACCTTTCCTCTTGCCGTGTCTGCAAACCAGCGCTGAATTCCGCAAGTTTAGCAGTTCCTTCGCGCTCTCACTGTTCATATTCGCATGGTCGTAATTTCGACCAATTAACGATCTCACGTGAGCGATTGTAGCAGCAAACGTCTGACGCTAACTGGACAGCGAGAGCGCAAAGGCGCAATAACGACCAATGCTGTCTGATCGGCAATCATTCAGGTGTGCAGTTAAACGGAAGATCGTCAATACCCCTACTTCAGAAAAAAATCCCAACCTCTATCCGCACCGTGCGCTAAATCGGAAGAATACGGTAACGTTGAGAAATGACTGATTGCTGACTCCATAATACGTCTTCATTGTCCAACAAAAGAAAATCCGTTCAAAACCATGTTATAGATTTGATAAGAGGACCGTGAAAATGTAATTGAATTTTTTTAGCAGAGTGGGATTAATTTTGAATGTTTTTAAGAAAAAGGATATGAAAAGGCATGAAGTTATAATTCACACTTTATTTTAAAGAAAGTTGTATATTGAGTGCTAATGGACAACTCTCCTTGAAATATGGTATGATATTATAGTCAGGATGTTTTATATGCTGCAGGAATGAATAAGTTAAACTTGGCCATTTTCGCAGTTAGAATGTGATCCACAATAGAAGATATCATTCAGCAAATAATTGCATGCCATTCTATCCTTGAAATACCCTGTATGATCCATAGCAAAATGGCTGAATACTCAGGATGCTTACCTTTCTATAATTATTTTCATTTCACAGGCCTAGCCCTTCAGAACAAGAACAGAGCCTATTATCTAATAAATTATAATGGATCCTACATAGCTAAGACGTATTTAATCTTTTCTTTAACAGTGCTCATGAAAGCTGCTCTTTCTTTTTCATATCCTGTGGCAATAGTAACATTATTGAGATTACTATTTTCAGATTTCAAAGGACGTAAATACAGTGCTCCCAATATTGGATATTAAAGTTTGAGTATTAGTGGACAACCCCTCCTTGAAATATGTTATAAATATTGCTTTTGTCTAGAGGGATATCACCAAAATAATCAGGGTGTTTCGGCTGTTGCAGGAATGAATAATTTAACTTAAACATAAGTTGTCAAGCGGGAAAACAGCTTGTTTCCTATCTGAAGCCATTTCAGCAGTCAGCATGCGATCCACAGTAGAAGCTATAATTCAGCAAATACTCGCATTGCATTCTGATCTTGAAACACCTTGTGTTTGATCCATGGTAACATGGCGGAATACCCTAGATTGTTGATAATAATATTACTAATAAATATGATAATGGTGAAGATAAAAAACGTGATAATTGCAGGTTATCTAAGATGTTTATCATATTATTTAATTAGAACCTGAACAATTGATTGCCCTTTTATGAGCGGTTTGTTATGAAAACTCCCTGACACATAGAGGTAGCTTCATGTCAGGGGTTTCCCTCATTAACTACACTTTCCTAACCGTTATCTAAGTCATGCATGACCTTTCCAACTAGTCCCTTATTTGTATTTTGATCAAATATCAATTCTCTTAGCTGCTTTCAGATAAAATATACAGACATTTCGAAATTCGACCTGTTCTTTTTTGCCCTTTATATACAAATGTATAACTCTATTCACTGGTAAATTTATCAGCATTTATAATGGCAGCGGGAAGAACTTATAAGAAGTTTGCAACATATTATAGGAAGTTAAAGATCGGATATTCACGTCATCTGTTGCATTGATTTGCATTGATTGCATATAGCGTTCGAATTGTGGGGTTAAGTGCATTGCATGCATTTAATTAAAATACAACTTAAAATGTATAATGTTTATATGAGTGGATTTCCTTACAGAGCTTGACAGAGAGATGAGACGAAAGGACACATGGCTGAACTTATATTCTGGAATTTAAAGCATCTTCTCTTTACACATGATATTGACACTCCAAATAGTTAATTTAGCTGAAAAAAACATTTTGCCACTTCGCATGTATAATATTGGAATATCTACCAACACTTTTCTCTGTTATGAGTATTTGATGTAATTCACATATCACACATCTTAGATATATTCATTGGATAAAGCACCTATTTCCCATATTCGACTTGGTTTATACAATTAAGTAGAACTCGATTTTTCCAATTTCACTGTGCTGTACCTTCAACATACAATAAATGCCTGTGTCAAAGAAATAAAACGTGTCACTTGTATTCATTGATCCCTTTATTAGTTATCGTATATAAGTATGCAAAGCAAGCAAAGCCCCAGATCCTTTAATTTTGATTTTCAGTTTAAGGACTTGTACATTCCCTACTTGTGACCACCCTTTCACATTCAAGGGTGCGTCTTGTCGATATGAAGTATTGATTTGAAACTGGAGAAATAGGCTCCACAGTTCATTTTTAGATTTAAGTTCAGTTAACACTCAAATAAGCTTTAATAATATGTAACCGAATTATTACTGATTTTAGTCTGGTGACAATAGTGCTCTTCACTGACTGTGATAAGGTACTATTTTCTCCTTTAAATCGTGACACAAATACGTACATTTCCCAAATCCTCCTAGGCTATGGATTACATCCAGCCAAAACATATTTCGATCATTTCCGTAGTGCTTTCATTGTTAATACCAAGACCTGATACAGACTTCAACCATTTGAGGATTCTCATCAAGTTAAGCAGACTATTTTCGTCATCATCCAAATATATCGTTGTATCATCAGTGTATTGGCTGATGCCTTTTACACTATCATACTCTCTGATCACATAGGACAAGATCCTCGCCCATAGTAGGAAGATGTAGGGGTAGAGGGGGTCTCCTTGACAACAGTCCCTTAACAAGGAGATCTTACCTGAAAATGAATGAGTTAGTTTTTTATCAGACTAAATAAGTATTCCCCAAAGTTAAATTTATCTCAAACATTGTTCAATAAAGATCTATTCTATTGTATTAAAAGGAATAAAAGATTTAGAAAAATCAAGTGTTAAATACAACCCATTTAAATTTTGAATTTTTTAGTAACAAATTGTGTCAAAAAAACTAAATGTGTATTTTCCACATGGATCTACCCGCAATGAAAACAGATTGGTCTGAGAAAACGATCCAAGGAAAAATTGGTTTGATCCCGTAAGCAACAGCTACTGTCATGAACTTTCAAATGCTATTACAAAGAGTAAAAGGTCTTCAATTCTTTAAATCGTACCTGGCTTTCCCTGTCTTGGGAATGCAAGTTATGGTTCCTTATATGAGTGAGTCAGGGAGACTCCCTCTACATAAAGATTCATATAGAACTCTAACGATACAAAACTTGAAATTATTGACGAAGAATTAAAACAAACTCGTTGATAAGCCCCTTTAAAGCTACATGTATTATGATGACGATGAGATATACATGTATCACCGAGGCATTGGTGTCTGTTACTCTGTTACCAATGCCCAATGAGGAATCCGCCGTGGCCTAATGGTTACGATGCCTGGCTCTCAAGCGTGAGTTCGCAGGTTCGAGTCTCTGCTGGATCCCCAAGCGGGTTGGCCTCAGGTCGCTATGTAAATGTTCGGCGTTGTGGAGGGCTGTCTATGGTCCTTCTGCAACTGAAAGACACCTTGGAACTATTCGTGAAGAGTAGGGAATTTCTTCCCGGTTCCGGGTTTCTATCTCGTTGTGATATGTCATAAGCTGTTGAAAGCCTCCTATGATGACACGTTTATCACAATTAAGTGATTCTCTCTCACAATGAGCCGCTGTGAGCACGGGAACTTGCCACAGCTTAGTACGCATTTATAATACAATACATGAAGCATTTCCATTTTTTTTTTGGCTCTTGAGATTCCTCCTTACCCTTATCAATCAGCGATGACGCTTGAATTTTCTGGAAAACAAAGAAAAAGAGAAAATTAGTGTCAAGTATATAAAATAAGGTCTAAATGATAAATACTTGATACTAATTTTCTCTTTTTCTTTATTTTCCGAAAAAAATCAAATCAGTGTCAAGTATGTATAATAATGTCTTAATGATATATACTTGATACTAATTTTCTCTTTCTCCTTATTTTCCGAAACAATTCAAGCGTCATTGCTCATTGAATTGGGCCAAGAAGGATCTCAAGACCCTTCCAAAATAAAAAAGGAAAAACTATAGGCCCATCTGAGGTATAATAAGTTCCTGAGCTGGAGCAAGTTCCTGTGCGGTGAGGTACCCACGTGTATTCGAATATGTGGTATTTAGTTGCTATATCATCACCCACAATTATGTTATTTGATTATACAGGTGGTACCGTTGCCAATGAGTAGAGGTCGCCACCAGTACATAGCATACAGTAAGTTAATGCGGCAAAAATGTCCGTGCCACTATGGGTACAGCTGTATACAATTGACGTCGAGTTTCAGTGCACACCGTACGTGGCATATAGAGATAGATCGCAACGTCTCTTATAAGCGTAATAGAAACAGGGTACTCCGAAGTAAAAGAGCACTGCGTCTATGTCCTGGAAATTCAGATGTCAAAACATCGTTTTGTCGGGCGTGGCAGACGCGCTCAATACACGCGAGTGTGATTTGTAGAGTACTGGCTTCACAAAGCCCACGGGAAGGATCACTGTTACATATAGTGATATATGTAGTGTATAGATGTCGCCACCTCTCAGGACCAGAACAAATACAGGAGTGACCGTGTCCATGTGACGTTTTGCATTCAGGGCAAAACAAAGGGTATTGAGTGTGTGTGTCGATGTAATAGGGAAAACATAAAGTATCCGGACAGATGACTTAGGTATGCAAGAGACGTGAAGGATTAAGTCGTTGGGACAGTGCATAGATATCACATGTATATATATATATGTATATGAATATGTATATGTGTATATATATGTGTATATATATGTATATATTTATGTATATATATGTATACATATATATATATATATATATATATATATATATATATATATATATATATATATATATATATATATATATATATATATATATATATATATATACATATATATACATATATATATGTACATATATGTACATATATATATATTTATATATATATATATATATATATATATATATATATATATATATATATATATATATATATATATATATATATATATATATATATATATGTATATATATATATAAATACACGTATGTGTTTATGTAATTTCTCATAATAACTGTGTTCTTTAAACATTTTAAAATGAATAAAGATAGTAATATTAAGCCCAGCGCATAATGCGACAAGTGACTTTCGCAATGCCCCACGAATGAATGGCAATATGAAATTATAAAGGATATATGATATTTCAAAAGTCCTCTTCATATATACATGGACATATAATCTGGCAGCTTATGTAGTTTCCGTGGGAAGTTCATGTTAATTGTTGGGACATAATTTTTCTAGACCAATTTTGGATGAGGATTTCAAAAAAATATGTCTCCAATTTTTTCGACAATTTTTTCAAGGCCAAATGGTCAATGTCAAAGGTCAAAATCCTTAAAATGCCTTGTTTGGACCTGCAACAAGCTGCATTTGGTAGGGAACTCGATTTTTAGGGTGAAATATACTAAACAAATGAATTTCCTACACAAACATTTAGTATTTTACACAGTAAAGTTTAAATCTGAGGTCAATAAGTACATTTTAAAGTAAAGGTTAAAGGTCAAATCAGTGAAAAATGCCTTGTATAGACAAGGAATGAGCTGCATTTGATAAAAGTTGGTTAGAAACCATATTTTATGATGAGACACACTTCTTCAGTAAATTTCATTAAAGCACACTTCATATTTTCCACCTCAAATATTTTATCTGAGGTCAATGAGTCCATTCAAAGGTCAAGATCAACAGTCAAAATGCAGAAAAATGCCTTGCATGGACCGGACACAAGCTGCATTTGATTCAATATGGTTAGAAACCAGATGTATAGGATTAAATGTACACTTAATACATGCATTTCATACACACTGCTTCAGTATTGAACTCAGTATTTTTTTTAATCTGAGGTCAATAAGTACATGTAAAGGTCAAAGGTCTAATCTATGGAAATACCTTGTATGGACAGGAAATGAGCTGCATTTGATAAAAGTTAGTTAGAAACCAGATTTTATGATGTCAGATGCGATACACTTTTCAAGTAAATTTCATTACACTTCATATTTTCCACCTCAAAGATTACATGTAAGGTCAATGAGTTTATTCAAAGGTCAAGATCCACAGTCAAAATGCAGGAAAATGTCTTGCATGGACCAGATGCAAGCTACATTTAATTCAATTTGGTTAGAAACCAGCTGTTTAGGATGAAATACACTTTTCCAGTAAAACTATATCCACACACACTTAGTATTGCCCAGAGTATTGAATCAATCGTCAAAGTCCAGGTCAAATGTGAAACAACCCTGGAAAAAGACCATTATCAATCTTTTATAGATTTCATTTACTGAGGAGAAGACTTTAATTGTTATTTATGATAAGTTTTTATTATTTAAGAAATAAGTTCAACTTTACAATCATTCTGTTAACAGTGGTGCTTTCATAGCATTAGTAAAACCATTACCAAATGGTGGTAAGAAAGAAGACCACATTTAATGTTTTATATATAGGTCACAATCCAGCAAAAATGTCCTGTATGGGCACTTTCTTGAAGTTATTCAAATCCACCATTCATCATTACTGCACCAGTCACTGTGGTTCTGGGAACCCATGGGTATTTAACAGCACTTGAGCATTATACGAAAGTTTTCCATGACATTAATTTCCCTTTTCCAGTAAATTTGCCTGCCCTTCCATTTTGAAAATTTGTACTTGTCCCATGCCCATGTCGAACCCTGTTACTGACAAAGCTCCAGAAAGAAAATGGGCTGGTCTTGGTCAAAATTCCTATTCTTCAAGTTGCAGCTTTGAAAATATTGTACAAAATATTGTAAATGGGCCACGATATTGTAGTAGAAATACTCTAGGTAAGGTCCCCATAGTGCTGTTAGAATACCAATGGGTTTCCAGAACCACAGTGACTGGTGCATATACGGTTTGTCACGTTTGACCATGATTTTGTCTTGGATTCATTCACCACTGTTGAATGGAGGAATTGAATAACTTCAAGAAAGTGCCCATACAGGACCTTTGTGCTGGATTCTGACCTACATATCATACATTTAATGTGGCTTTTCTTACAACCATTTGGTATTGGTTATACTAGTGCTATGAAAGCACCACTGTATACAGAATGATTGTAAAGTTGAACTTGTTTCCTATATAAAAACTTTTAATAAATAACAATTAAAGTCTTTTCTTCAGTGAATGAAATCTATAAAAGATTGATAGTGGTATTTTCCCAGGGTTGTTTCACATTTGACCTGGACTATGACCTTGATTCAACACTGGACAAAATTAAGTTTGTGTGGATATAGTTTTTACTGGAAAAGTGTATTTCATCCTAAACAGCTGGTTTCTAACCATATTGAATGAAATGCAGCTTGCATCTGGTCCATGCAAGACATTTTCCTGCATTTTGACTGTTGATCTTGACCTTTGAGTGAACTCATTGACCTTACATATAATCGTTGAGGTGGAAAATATGAAGTGTAATGAAATTTACTTGAAAAGTGTATCGCATCTGACATCATAAAATCTGGTTTCTAACTAACTTTTATCAAATGCAGCTCATTTCCTGTCATTACAAGGCATTTTCACTAATTTGACCTTTGATCTTGACCTGTATATGTACTTATGGATTTAAAAATTACTGAGTAAAATACTGATGCTGTATGTATGAAATTCACAAATTAAATGTATTTCATCCTAAACAGCTGGTTTCTAACCATATTTAATTAAATGCAGCTTGTATCCGGTCCGTGCAAGCGATTTTCCTGCATTTTGACTGTTGATCTTGACCTATGAATGGACACATTGACCTAAATATAATCTTTGAGGTGGAAAATATGAGTGTGCTTTAATGAGATTTACTGGAAAAATGTGTCTCATCATGAAATATCGCATCTGACATCATAAAATCAGGTTTCTAACCAACTTTTATCAAATGCAGCTCATTTCCTGTCCATACAAGGTATTTCCACAGATTTGACTTTTGAACTTTACATGTACTTATTGACCTCAGATTAAAAAAATACTGAGTTCAAAACTGAAGCTGTGTGTATGAAATTCATGTATTAAGTGTACATTTCATCCTAAACAGCTGGTTTCGAACCATATTGAATCAAATGCAGCTTGTATCCGGTCCATGCAAGGCATTTTCCTGTATTATGACTGTTGATCTTGACCTTTGAATGGACTCATTGACCTCAGATAAAATATTTGAGGTGGAAAATATAAAGTGTACTTAAATGAAATTTACTGGAGAAGTGTGTCTCATCATAAAATATGGTTTCTAACCAACTTTTATCAAATGCAGCGCATTTCTTGTCTATACAAGGCATTTTTCACTGATTTGACCTTTAACCTTTACTTTAAAATGTACTTATTGACCTCAGATTTAAACTTTACTGTGTAAAATACTAAATGTTTGTGTAGGAAATGTATTTGTTGAGTATATGCCACCCTAAAAATCGAGTTTCCTACCAAATGCAGCTTGTTACAGGTCCAAACAAGGCATTTTAAGGATTTTGACCTTTGACATTAACCATTTGACCTTGAAAAAATTGTCGAAAAAATTGGAGACATATTTTTTTGAAGTCCTCATCCAAAATTGGTCTAGAAACATTTTGTCTCCAACAATTAACATGAGTTTCCCGCGGACCCCCTATTTTCCTACATAAGCTGCCTGACTAATACATGAAAATTTCGAAGCGGCGTTGATGCACATATACGTTATTCATTTCAGCCACGAAGCGCGGCCTGGAGACACACCATCATGGATATAATACAGCATGTCAGCACGGGGATCCACGATTGATTCCAATTTTGCCGTAATGCTTAGCTTAGCAATAGCATATTATTTCAAGATACCAACACAAATTGAAATACTCAAGGCGGGCGGGCCTTTGACTTCAGCTATGACCTATATATATATATATATATATATATATATATATATATATATATATATATATATATATATATATATATATATATATATATATATATATATATATATATATATATATATTTTTGTTTCAGATTATGAAGAGCGAGGCAATGCATTGTCTTAGTATCGGGAATGGACGCAACAATTGAATGGGGGCTTTTGAGAACATCAACCTGGCATTCTCTTTCGACGGCAATGGCTGACTTCAAGTACGGTGTTACATTTAACACAAATGGTAACACTAACAGTTCTGTTTATTCCAGCCCCTCAACACAGAGCAAGATGTTAACATCTAGCTAGGCGAACACATGTTAGCAATGGTGTTACATATTTTGAAGATGTTTGTCCTGCTCGATTGGATAATGTTTGTCATAGCAAAGAACAGCAACATGATGTAAAGGGGATACTTAACCGTTAGTCTCTTTCAATTTATATCATGGGATAGATGTGTGTTTACACCTAACATATGTACATCACTTCAGTTAGTGTGTTACCACCCCTGGTAACACTAACAGCGATGTTAACATCTGTGTTAACACCATACTTGAAGTCAGCCAATGACTCTTCCTTCGTTTGCCGGGAGATTGGTCAATGGCGCTTCCTATTGGCAATGACCGTAACTAAAATATTATTTTCCATGTTTAACACCATAGTACCGCGATGCTTTTAAACAAGTGCCAACAATATTTACATTGGAATTTTGCTTTCGTCATTTAGATCACCTGCTTCTGTGAAATCCTAGTATTGGGACTTGCTACTATTCACCATTGGTTTGGCCTAGATGCACTAATCTTTCATCAGCTTTGGAGAGAAACACCTTTTTCTATACGTTATGCACCTAAGCATAGTCTTGCAATTAATGCCACTCACCTTATTAAGATCTTGATGCAGTTTGCTGTAGTGCTTGGTGTGTATGCCCACATGTTCCGATCCCTGCTTTCTTTGCTTTACTTTTCAATGGTTCGCTTGTCCTCAGATCTTCCATCCACATCTGATGCACTTGACTCAACTCGCCATCTTACTTATAAAAGTATGGTGATTTGATACTGTATCCTGGTGTTTCGGCCCTGGCGGTCAAGTGTGTGAAGAATGTGCAAAACTTGTCTTAATCATTTCTAGTACCGATTTATCAGAATTTATATTCACGGATTTGTCCATTGTTGGCGGTTTTGCAAGTCTATTTTGTTTCGAATTCACTCTAATGATTGTGATACGATGCTCATTCGAATTTTGATGAGACTTGCGTGGGTCTGGCCGGATAGCGTATTATCTGTGCCCCCCCCCCCCCCCCCCCCACTGGACGTTTTATAAAAGTTCACTCTTTTCGACGAGATTCATGTTCCTCAGCCTTCAGGAAAGGGGCTGCTCTTTCTGACATCAACTCATCTTGGTAATTCGAGTAGTGACGCAGTTTTAAGCTATATTGATAGACATCCAGCCAGAATGCGCTTCACTAAAGTATATCTGATTTAAAACCTTAAACACTTAACTAGATACTCGCCTTTATATGACCATGTCGGCATTTTAACTAATACTATAACGCTGCAAGTGTGGTTGCTATGGGAACACTGGTCATTAAGTCATGGACTCAATTTTACTCTTTATGATGTTGCCACTGTATAAAGGAAGTAGAATGTTTTTCCGTTCTGTCACCGTGAAAAGTGATTTCTTTCCTTTGAAGAGAGTGCATTGTTCATAGGAAAACTAGGTTTAAAAATTAACTTAAGAACATAATAGACAGACACTGAGTTAACGCCCTACCCTCGTAATAAAGATGTTGATACGATATAGAATACCACGGATTTTGCATTACTGTAAGTATACATATACATTCAGCCTTTGTGAAACATGGATCTTTTCTTTTGAACTTTTCTTGTGTATCTCTTTCATTTGGGAATATTAAACGATAAAATACAAATGCAGACCGAAATACGCTTGGAATATCTGAAAACCGAAAAGAGGCAAACATTGCGTCTGGTTTATGCAGGATTAGAATAGTGGAGCAAATAATGGAGGAATTAAGCTGTAATGTGATTATGTGTATCAATGGTCACGTTACGCATCCAAACAGGAACAGGAACATACTTTAAGTCTGAATATATTCATAGAAACGTAAATATCATCATGTTTTACCAGAGTAAAACCCACTTAATGATATTGGTTTGATATGCGAGCACTATTCAGGAAAAAGTATCTTGATCGAAAAGTCATCTTCGTGAAAAGGAACACTTGTACATGCTATCATCGAACGGATTAACTAATGTTATCTTGAACACCACTTTGACAAGGATTGATGAAGCTAGCATGCCTATGTTATAGCAGCACAAGCAGCTCTGCAGATCCCTCACGTCATACGACACCTAAAACAATACAACGTGATGGATGCGATACGCAATTAAATGCGGAAGTCCTCAAACGAGTCCGCTTCCAGTGAAACCTTATGACCTAATTGCCCGTAACCAGCAATCATGTGGACGAGGAAAGCTCAAAGCATCCATGTTCAGTTTGGCTGACTTCACTTTCCCAATAAAATGCGGAGTTATCACTGCAAGTAGTAAAACTTTCAAAACGTATGGATAAACGTATGTATATATGAAGTTATGTTGGTAAGTAGGTAGTTATGTGTGTGAGCATGCGTGCGTATATGGGGCAAGGGGCTCACCTTATTGGCTTGCTCAATGGTGTGCAATAGGAGTTGGCAACTCCCGGGGAATTATACGCTGGTGTGGCACCCTGCTCACCTTGTAAAAGAAGGGGGGTGTGTGGATCTGTCTATGGATACCATGAATCTTAAAGATTCCTGACCTTGGTCCTCTTTGGATCTGATGGCTCTGCTCTTACTCTCCCTCTTTTCCTTCTTTCACCTTGAATAATTATGCTTTGTCATTGTTTATCAAATGTGACAAAGGACCACTGTTTAATAATATTGTTTGGCACTAAATGGCCATCGTGTTCCCATGCGGAAACCGGTATTCATTCATTCATTCATTGCGTGCATGTATGTATGTATGTATGTATGTAGGTATGTGTGTATGTATGTACGTATGCTTGTGTGTGTAAACATATTCATAATTATACACATATATGTACATAATCCTAAGCTGAAATGTATTTTTGTGTTAATTCAGTAATATTACAATCAAATTACTATAAATACAGAAAAATGTCACATTGAAATTTAGTTTCAGAGATTTATTCATCTAATTTGAAAACGTTTTGTCTGTAATATAGATAATATAGCAAGTATTTTTGCAAGGGTCCAGTCTTTGTCAGGATTTTATGAGAAGGACAAACTTCCGAGTTTCGTGTGTCTATTCACCTATGTTGGGTTCCTTTTCAGGAGCTCAAGTTGAGAATAGAGCACATGAACCTCTGAGTCAGAGTGTTGGAAAGTAGTATTGCAATCCAATAGCAATTTTGTACGGTGGTCATGTGACCATGATCTGACCAATCACAGCAGGGAATGAGCAGTAGGCATATAATAAATAAATATATATGTTGATGCGGAATGTATGATGAGGTGACAGATAGTTTACATATATTGCAGTTATGAACATACTTGAAAATTATATCTGTATTAAGCTATGTGCCATTATATTAAACGCTCAGTTTGTACCATCATTTTTCAAACAGTTGCTTTTTTCTAGTGGTATAGTGGAAATATTTCTCTAGGTAATAGTGATTCTTGACTTCTGCCTTAATATGAAATAATGAAGGTTTTTTCTTTTGTTTAAAAGCATCATAGATAACTTTCTTGGTTAATAATATTATGCAGTTAGTAACAGGACCACTTTCCAAGTCACCTAATATTTTCTTGGAGTTGTTGAGTTTATAATCTAGAAATCCAATTCTATAATCCAGACACAGATATAATCCCACAAATTTGCGACAACCGTACAGAAAATCAACATCTGATCAACACTGTCAATGCTGCTTTTACAAAAAATACAATAATCTGATTTCCTGTTGCCCCTCTTACAGCGTTTATCGTTTGTATAGAATCTACAGTGCAAGGTTCTGTATCGGGTGTATTTTAAGTAAGCATCTTTAAAAGTTGTGTGCTGAAGCCAGGAAGACCTAGAAAATTCGATACTGCTGATTGAAATTTGTGCCCTTTGGTATATAATGATAGTAACATAATTAAAAAGAAGTTCTTTGGATGTGGGACACGAATCCCACAATCCAATCTTGGTGGGTATTGATTAAGAATGTTAAATGAGCATACTCTTAAATTCATTTCAATGTTGTATGTGGAGTTTATGGTTTCTAGCTTAAGTGGTACTTTTAGATAGTCATTGAGATCTGAGATCACCATAATGCCACCTTCCCACTATTCTCTTCTTATTTGAAGACGAAATAATGGATTATACCAGTGGAGTTTCAAGGATAACATCCTTGTTAAAGATGCAGTTACTCCTCCAGAGTGTTTTTAAAGCGGCGAGAACATTTATCCAAAATGGATTACATGTAAGTTCAACTATTATGTCTCTATAATAAGAACCATAAGTGAATACACCTCCAAGTGCCATAGCATTTGGGAAAACAGTCCATTTGCTAGAACATTTTATGAATCTTTTAAGCCAACCAAGTTTCAGAGCAGTATCGAATAATTTGATGTTATGCAGCTTTAGGCCCCCATCCCTGATTTGTGCCTCGAGTATTTCCCGCCTAAGTTTTGGAGGTTTATTAGCCCATAGAAAATCTCCAAAAAGAGCATCAAGTTCAGAGATAGAGTCATCATAAGGGCTCGCAAGAGACAGAAGCACATGGGTTAACTTGGACATTAGTATGGACTTGATAATGGTGACTTCGCTATAAGGAGTTCAATTCCTGGAGTGCCAGGTTCTGATTATTTTTTTATTTCCCCTACTTTTCTAAATATATTTAGTTAAGTTATTTCCCCCATTTCGTCAATGTTATCAAATATTCCTAATATTTCGAATGAACAATTCTTTTTGATACCATGCTTGCCCTGCAAGGTAAGCTTCTGTCTCTTGAGGCCCCAATTTTGATGACCTTAGTCTTTTCGTTGTTTATAGCTAAACCAGAAGTTTTTTCAAACCACTTTAAAATACGGACTAAAAAATTTAAACTATCACGATCTTCATCTTGAAAAAAGGGTTTATCATCCGCATATTGGGACAGTAGCATCCCCGTGTCATGCACCTGAATACCCCAGACCTACTTGCACTTCCTGAGAGCATGGGGCAATACCTCTGCACATACAACAAAGATGCAGGGTGAGATTGGATCCCCTCGCCTACATCCTCGTAATAGGGGGACCTTTTCAGATAGAAAACCATTGTTCTAATCTCGAAAATGAGGAATGCTCTAGGAGATTGATCATGTTAAAATAATTTTACCAAAATTTGGGAATTCAAATGCCTGTTTGATAAATGACCATTCTAACACATCAAACGCCTTAGCGAAATCTAAAACAATGATTAGACCTGATGTATTAGTAATATCACAATATTCAATGGTATCATACACTGTATGCGTATTTTCCCCAATGAACCTCAATTAAATAAAACCAGTCTGATCT
>OZ012689.1:35906104-35923207 GCA_963942565.1 Maea johnstoni
TATATATATATATATATATATATATATATATATATATATATATATATATATTTATATATATATATATATATATATATATATATATATATATATATATATATATATATATATATATATATATATATATATATATATATATATATATATATGTCTATATATATATATATATATATATACATATATATATATACATATATATTTATATATATATATATATATATATATATATATATATATATATATATATATATATATATATATATATATATATTTTTATATATATATATATATATATATATATATATATATATATATATATATATATATATATATATATATATATATATATATATATATATATATATATATATATATATATATATATATATATATATATATATATATATATAAAGGAGTGATAGTGATCCGATATTGTCAGCACTGAGTCTCATGAATTCGATTGTAATAAATAATACATTAAATATTTAGCTTACTCTTAATAATGTCGACATACAATCAAACATTTATATGATACCACATAGGGACTTTTAAGAGGCGCCTCTTAGAGTCAGGTCGTCCATACAACATGGAAAATAAGTGCACTGTGTTACAAGTTATATCTCATGAAGGTTTGATGCATTCAATACGAGTGATGGCGCTATTTCCCTGGTATAGATTACACTAATATTACTATCTTTCCTACTTACTCACATGTTACTGTGACTTGTTTGCCTTTTTGTATTCGATTATCCATAATAATACTCTTTGTATGATGCGTTGTCCTTTGGGCAGTCAATAAAGATACATACATACAATCAATATAAATGTGAGTCATCTTTCGTCACTGATGTTTTTTTTCAAAACCACGCATAAGTACAACGTTTGATATAATATCAGCATTAAAGACATGCCCTACATTTCAGTCACAATACCACAATTTGAAATATAACTTTGAAAAATAGCGAAGTACTTAAAAAACGATTCCCATCTGCAATATTTTAGAATATGAAACCATCAGGCTACTGTGAGCGATTGTATACATTCTCGCGATTATAATATTCCAATTCGTTTGTTCTTTTTATAACCTAGTGGATAGTCTCCGATCGTGTACATCCCTAAGGTTAAACTATTCCAAATGTTTATTCTATATTCAAAACAAGCAAAACATTATGAACACTTAAAGTAGTGCATGGGCTAAGGACAGTGTACTAACGTCTCTGAGACAGCTTACCTTTTCGCGACAGTGGTTGACAAATGAGAAAATGTTCCGAGATGAACTCATCCGAAGCCGGGATCAGAAAAACAGTTAGGAACAAATGAAAGCGGAATAAAAAATGCCACGCACTACGAGGCTATAGTTAATTATTTAGGGAAGTTACGAGTGGAAAGAGATTATCTCTACACGAGGGTACAGGACTCCACAGAAGATTGGTCAACTGATGAAGGTTGGGGCGGACCTTAAAGGCACGACAATGTACAGTGTGCACTATGGGAGTCGTTCAGTAGACAAAGGGCGCCATCTTGGAAATTGCAGCAAGGAGTAGTTCACTCGGATACAGATTGTACGTTCACTCGGCGAGCGTTATCGCTTAACCCCCTCGCCTCTAAATGACAGCGTCAACTATGCACTGGTGGCTCTTTGTAAACACACACATGCCATGGCATAGGGTGGGATTTTTTTTAGTCAACAACATTTCAAAGAAAAACACAGGCATTTTTTCTTTTCTGTTAAGCGCGCAAATGCCATGGTAGCAACACTTTTCTAAATCCGGCCTATTCAAAAACACACGCTCTCCAATATACTCGCAGAATATTCAAACGGTCATAAACATTGTTCTTACGAATTTACCATAGTAAGGAGATGATTCCAATGGTCTAGATTGGCCCTCTGCCTACACATAAGCACACATATATACATAAATACATTACATACATACATGCAAGTATGTATGCATGCATACATACATACATACAAACGTACATACATACATACATACATACATACATACATGTATATACATACATACATTGAAATGTGCATATGCATGTAAGAAATTCGCGGACACGTGTCTGATCTGGGTCACAGCGAACTAGCAATATTGCAGGCAATTCCGGGAAATGTTTTGCCATAACTTCAAAGTCCACGGCTTATAGGTGTATGTTGTGATCATAGGGCGGACGTTTACTATGATGATTAGAGTCTTGATAACCTTTTTACCTCTGAAATGTAAACATTATCTAACATTGATGAGAATATCTTCTTAACAAAGCAATATTTTGGAAAACATATCTGACATTGCTCTTCCTGTTTAGCGACATATCTTCAAATCTTTTTACATACGTCTTATTTCTAAGTCATATTTAAAGTTGCCAAACACTATGATGTATGTGTGTGTACAACAATATTTAGAGAAATACATAACCTGTGTTGATGTTTGTGTACTCAAAAATGATTAAGGGTGAGCAGCCCAAAATAACCCGATACTTGTAGTATTAAGATTGTGTTTTACAATGCATTGTTTCTAAGGGATTTGTCTGTATTTAAGTCGCTGCTTAAGTTATATAGCCTCGAGATAGAAAAGTGAAAGAGTTATATTTTCCCTATGAATACTCCAAAGAGGTCTTTCAGTTGCAAAGTCACCATTGACAGCGCTCCACAACGCCGCACAGTTGTAGACCAACCAGCTAATGAGAGTCGATTGGAGACTCGATCCTGCGACCTTACGCTTTGGAGGAAGGCGACCTACCACTAGGTGACGGCTGAACCCCTGCTATTCTTTGGCAAAACTATTTGGAAAAGAAGTATTGATTATATCCAACGTACATAAAAACTCTCCTTTAAATATTCTTATTTATCAAATCCAAGAGCATGGTTTGCGAAGGTTAAGTACATATGGCTTAATACTGGGGGACTCGAGTGTAATAGAATTAAACTCTAACTACTGTAACCATCAATAGGTTAAACTCATCAGGAAATATGAGCACTTGGCTTTATATGCCAAAAAGCACGGAAAATGTTGATTCCCTTACTTAAATTAAAAATCTGAAAATAGCCATTGTATCTATTCCGTCATGCCAATATAATTACTATAAAAAGGTCATGAACGCAAACTATTTACTTTGCTAGATAAATCGAACATTAGGTTAGCCCTTTAACTAAACAATGTCGTTTAGAAATGTCTCATTCGAGGCGAAACTCTCTCATACTTCATTTGGTATGTAACAGTACCCCGGCATAATTACCAAACGGGTCAAACCCCATACCCTAAACCGGATCAATCAGTCGGAACTACCTGTACATGTATAACACAATGATTCTCAAGAGTTCATCCACAGATTGTCGTCCGTACTTATTCTCCTTTTGACGATAACACGCAAATTAAGATTGATTTCACAAACTATTTGAAGGAGTGTTTTTGATTTTGTTCTGATTAGCAAACCTCCTTGAAATATTTTCTCATACATGCTCTTGGCCAAAACTGCAAGTGCACTTTTGGCCGCTGCGAGCATAGTTTGGAAAACCAAGAAGAGAAAACAACTAAATCACCGACCTTGCCATTTGTCGTTTGGTCACATTTCTGATCATTCAAGTTGATTCATGAAGATATTTGCTTCGCAGAATTGCTAATTGCGCTCGCTTATATCTTTTAAAGAAAACTGCAGTTCCATTGACAACAACACCAGCGGAACCGGAAGTGCATGTCTATACATTGATCATTTGACAGAAATTCGTGGTTTGCAAATCAAAGGAATAACAAATGTAGTCTACATTTGTATAAATCGATTAACATTCTGGCATTGCAGATTCATCAACACACCATTTCCTCATGTTGAGATAAATCATTCGCGAATAGACGTCCCATTCGTAGCACGAACAGACAGATGCTTTACCGCACAGAATAACCCTAGCCTACATGTAGATAGACAACATATACATTCTCTCTCTCTCTCTCTCTCTCTCTCTCTCTCTCTCTCTCTCTCTCTCTCTCTCTCTTTCTCTCTCTCTTTTCAAGCTCAGTACATGTAGGTGCAGAAAGTTCAATTTACATCAAGAGCTAAAATCAGCTACGTGACAGAGGCACCTTTGAAGACATGGATGACAGGGTACGCTTCTGAAATGTGTCACATTTCACAAGTGAGCAACTTAGATTATGATTTGGGTTTGAGGTCCTTCAAAAGGAAGACCACCGACAATGAAGATAATGAATTCTTTCTAGTAGTTTTCTATAAGTCAAGGTCACATTTCACCTGTGTGCATCTTATATTATAATTTGGGTTTAAGGTCCTTCAAAAGGAAGACCACCGGCAATGTAGATAATGAATTCTTTCTAGTATGTTTCAATAAGTCAAGGTCTAAAAGGTTCAAAGGAGAGGCACGGCTATCGGTAACAGGGTCTGCGAGGTTCAAAGGACTGGTACGGCTATTGGTAACAGGGTCTGCGAGGTTCAAAGGACTGGTACGGCTATTGGTAACAGGTGGGTTATAGAATGATCACAGTTGGCACAAACCACAAGTGGCATAGAGTTCTGAACTATAGCAGGTTCTTCTTTCTGCGAATTAATAGCCTCCTCTTACTGTTGTCGAGTGCCTGACATATCAGCACCTGTGGCAAACACTCTGCCTCAACTGGCCGAGCACTGCACCTTCTAAGGCATCAACCATATGGTATCCAGGCAGTGCAGGAAAAAATTCAAAGATAGACTTTTCCGAAAAAATTCTCCTTTCTTCCATCTTCTTCTTCTCCTTTTCTTCCTCTTTTCGTCTTCTTCTTTCTTTGTAGCTCCTACCGTAATCCCTTTCTTCTTTTTCCTAGCTCCTATCTTAACTATGTATATGCGTAGCCCTTCTACAATTCACTTTATATTATACTCTCCCAACTTTATTCACAAGGGTGCGGTTAAACAATACGAAGAGTCTGGAAGCCTTGTTGAGGGTTTATCAACAAGGGAGCTTTCTTTCATACACTTAGCATATCATAAAGTATAGGCTGATTACTATACGTTATTCCGAATGGAGTCATTTTAAAATTGGATTTGAACCTTAAGTTAATTAAATAATCATAGAACATTTCCCTTGTGAGCCCCTATATGTAAATGAACATCGTTTGCTGCACGGCAGATTTTAAGTTCAATTTGGTTTGAAAACCTCAATTATAAATTATAATTGATATATTTTGCAGCAAAGAAATTCGAAGTGGTTATAAGTTTAATACAAGAGAAGGGATTCAGCAGAATTTGACCATGGTGATCGCACCACAGGCAGAGAGACAACTAGCACAATACCCTTGCATGGGCCTGATGGTCGCACACCATGTGGTTTGTTTTAGCATAAATACGATGTCCCTTATAATAGTTCGACAATATAGATGACAGGACTGCTTACTCACACTTGTGATATTTTTTAACCTACTTTATACATTGGTATATATGTTTGTATATTTTCTGTCATATGATTCATATTCAATTTACAATAAATATTGTCATTTTCGATATTACTGTCATTTTTCTGATATGCCCTCAGCCAGATTCTTAGACCTAAACGCGAGGGCTGTGGTGAGTGGCTTCTTAATTAGCTTACTCATTGTCTCAGCATCTTCCATAGGGATGCAGCCCTCATAGCCTAGAGCCCACCACGCGTGATACCGGGGTCCTTTCATTACACAGCTTTTATTAGGAAGTTGTCAGACCACGTGCTCACTCGAGTACAAATGGCTATATGGCACCTGTCGTATTTACTCAACCACAAAAGTTGCAAATAAGTCAATTACTCATTTTGAGCCGAACTCATACTCTGCTACAAGCTGACAGTACAATGCAAGTACCTCTCGCTCTCAACAACACATTTGATGCCAAAATTGCCGGAGATTGCTCTCAAAGTACATTAGCCTTCATTATGATGGATGGACAATGCTTTTGATTTTTCCTTTAGAAAAAAAAGCGTGTAATTCAAAATTGTAGAATTGCTATTGTTTCTGTACGACAGGTGTCTAAAGTGAGTACAAGGAAATAACTCTGGGTCTGAATATTTCCACTGCACACTTACACAAATGGACTTGCTACTATAGGCTTAAGGTCTAATTTCAAAGTTGTGTAGGTGCCTTGGTTACCTAAATAGGCCTTTAACCATTCAAGCCTGTGGCGCCCAAAAAAGCCTGACCATTTTCGAGATCTCTCTCTCATAAAAACATATTTCGAAAAATATCAGGAAAAATATTCATCAAAGCTATACCTACAACCTTCCCTCAAATAGTTGGTAAAGTTATGATTTATTCCAAAGTTAGTTAAAATTATCATAGGTCCTAACGACACTTGTTTAAAAGCTTTTTGGGTATGAAATGGTTAACGCTATACGCATTAGACTTTCCCGAACTGCAATTAGTCTGAGGTGACCTTTTCACTGACCCCTTATTAGAGGTTGTACCCTAGGAAAGGCCTGCGAGTCACCTGATGAATCGGTAGTCGGTCAATTAAAGTACAGGTTCAAACACGTGCAAAGCTGATAGTGAGCATTGAAATGGCAGGGCGTTTTGTTTATCTCCACTTTTCAGCCATTTCAGGATAATTTCTGAGCAGCCAAAAAATAATGTGAAAGAAATTGGCTTTATTCATTTCAGTTCCTGTTTGCCTTTTTATTGGTGGTAACTTTCCCGAAAATGAGAGTTTGCAATCATGACATGTTGTAAGGGAATTTGGTAAATTTTGTGGCCGAATTTTCTCGAAAGTAATGTGTTGCTGAGTGAAAATACCAGTAGCAAGTATGAGCATACTTATAAACATGTCATAGCTAACATAGTTTGCATACTAGTATATGTTGCCTGATGTAGTATATGCATAGGTCATAACATACCTTGAATGCGTTGAATACTAGTAGTCACTCGCCTCATGAAATGTCTTAACTATCCAACGATACATTTCTTCCCATTATGAATATGTCTGCACATGTATCAAAAATTATCAAGTCTGCAAATTACCACCTCAGGAACATTGGAAAAATAAGAAAACATCTAAATACTGATACAACCAAGAGTGCCATCGTCTAACTGGTGACATCACGCCTTGACTATTGTAATGGACTTCTCTGTGGAATCACTGATGAGCTGCTATGTACAAAACAATGCCGCTAGAGCGGTTAGTGGCTCCAAAAAGTATGATCACATATTACACCAGTTCTAGAAGATCTTCACTGTCTGCCCATCAGGAAAAGACATTCTGCTTTTGACTTTTAAATGCATGCAAGGATGTGCCCCTCTATACGTAAGGGAACTGTTAGTCAAACAACCCAATAAAAGGACTCTAAGATCAAACACTAATAACTTATCACATATACCACACACTAATCTGAAAAGGTTTGGTGATAGAGCATTCTGTGCCTATGTACCACGCCTTAGGAATGAGCTTACTGACAACATCAAGGCTGCTGATAGTGTACAAAACTTCAAGAAACAGCTGAAAACATTACTATTTCGAAAGGAGTTTATTTGACTATATGGACCATAACAACTGTCCACTGACTTTCTTGAAATCGCTTTTGAACATTATAGGTGGAAAGGGCGCTACATGTACTTGTACATTGTATATCAAATATCAATTATTATTATAAGTATTATTATTATTGTGCTGAAATATTTCTTGGAATGATTCTTTCCGATTACATGTATGTCAGTAGCAAGAAAAGCATGTAACCAGTCGTGCACACGTGTAGCTCTATTTTTAGAACTGTCCGTCTTGAAAATCAAAATAGATGGCCGATGAATTAGGTTTATCATCTTCGAGTAGTAGTTGCAGTAGTAGTAGTAGTAGTAGTAGTAGTAGTAGTAGTATCTTTATTGAATGTACTCGAGTGTTAACACAATAATACTAATGCCTACAAAGAAATAAAGTATGACATATCAATTCATAGCACATCTCATCACAAACGATACAATTTAACATCAACGGTATTTATTTCACCGTATTGCGTCGCATATCAATTTTAATCAAACCATCAACTTTAAAACTTGGGTAATCTTAATTTAGGAATTATGATGATTGTAGAGAAGACAGGTACCCCAATAAAGAGCGACACTTGGGTGCCTCGAATAAAAGATGATATAGTGTAGAACTAAAACAGCATTATACATTTCTTTAATGGCGAAATGTGTGCCACATGGGGCTGGGTAGGTACAGGGAATTGTGTCAGATTTCCTCGTACTATCAAGCGCCATCTTCCGGAGTTTCTTCGCAGGATTCAATCGACCGATCAATGCATCACAAGCATGTCATCTGAGAGTGCGACAGAGTCACGGTGACATCATACGAGAAATTACATCATATAACCGTATTGTCCATTGCCTAGTACCACTTACAATTACCTAATACCAGACACAGCCCTGTTATGATTCGATGCGATAATCTTACCACGGATGTCATAATTTCTCTAAGAAAGAGTTCACGTTGTGGTGGGTGTTGTTTTAAGGGGGCGTCAACTAGACTAATCTACTATGACTTTGATATTGATTATTTGATAAAAAAACACTGTTAAAGGAAACACCATCAATCGCTTCTACATATCCTCATGTACAACATAGGGCTTAGTTTCATATCATATACTAGTATGTGTATTCAACTACCCTTGGAACCTTTGATCTCCTGCGTTGCAATATATTTGCAGTGGAAAGCCAAATTGGCAAAATGCTTGTTGTCTGATGTAAAAACAACAACATTTTACTAAATGAGAAAATACTGTCAATAGCTTACTAGTATTGAGAAAGGTGTTTACTTGATAGTTTTATCCCTGTATTCGTTTTCATATTTTGAATTGCGTGCCAGCATGTTTCAACTGCAAATGCTCCGTTATCCACATAACATTTTTATAGTAATCAACCCACTCTTTGTAATTAGTGCAAAACCACTACGTCAGTAACATTAACGAGGATAAACTATGTTACACTTCTGAAGTTAATAGAAATACTGATACTCAAAAGTATGGTCACTGACTCTGTTTGTTTCCGGAAAAACACGCCTAGGTGAGTTTGTGCCAACAGGTATCTATCGACAAAAAACTCAATACTGGGTAACAATGGGATGTAAGTAATGCTGACGTAGACACGTGATATTGATTGGCTAGGAATATAGGTTACCATTTTAAAAATGAGGTATTACGGATTAATTAAAAATATGACTTTACATTGTTGTTAAGACAAAATGTTTCTATTTCATTATTCCAAGGCTTCTTTGTAATATTTCGAATCGTGCTTGAGAGGTTTTAATAAATGAAACGAACGATGGATTTACAGTACTCATTTGAATGAAACCATTCAAAAACTGCTTATACACCTGACAATCCTGAAATTTGTTAAAGACATATCCTATACGTGTTTGAGCATATCCAGTCGTAAGGGGAATGCAAATATTTAATAGCTCCTTATACTCATACGATATTATGCTAGGTCGACAGCACGCCTTCACCAACTATCTTGTTAACGATCATTGCCTTCCCTTAAGTTCCTGATCCGCAGGATATTTACGTTTATTATCAGCTCCACTCTGATGCTAGCCGCTGATTGGTCAACTTCCGTGTTGTACTGGACTTTATTAGGCTTCTAATATTACTTTTAACAATCATCAGTGTTAGAAGGCCTATATAATCCTTTATTGGGATCCTAACAATGCTTACATCCCATGTCGTCTTATTACAAAAAGAGAGCGAGAGTATATACAGTGATGCCCAGCAAATAAGTACAATCAGGTTGATTTTAGTCAGCTATGCTTTTATTTTGATTTTAATTAGCATACATTTTCTCATAACCCTAATTCATAGCATGCTGTTGGATTTCTAGCAATGTGTACTAATAAAACTCTATCATACGTATTAGAGATCACAGCCTATATCGAAACAGAAGTTGCGAGCTGGTGGAGATAGAGGCTATTTGTGAGCTAATATAACATTGTTTACATGAAAAGGTCAGATTTTATTTTATCACCTACCATTTCACATATAAATTTAGATGCAAATTAGTGTTTATAGATTACAGCGTTCAGGAGAACTTAGGTTAGGAATTTAGGTTAGGTTAGCGCACTAAATTATTCGTATTTATTTGTGAAGGGGTGACAAGTACTAGTGGTAAATCATAAATAATATCTTGAACAGAGTTTACCGCTCATTAGGGAATATGCTTCAGATGATAAATATCAAGTTGATTACTCGCAGGTCAACGGTGAGTCAGGTTCGTTATAAACAAACTGAGATAGCCTGAAACCAAGCTGTAGATTTAAGTTTCCTTTCATTTTGTCTTGGAGACCACTAAATCCTTTGCGTATTTTAATGATGAATTTAAATGACGAGTTTGTGTTCGGATGCGAAATTTAATTTCTCTCCAATTTCCTGGTATGTTGAAGCTGAGTAGCGACTAGCCGTTTGTATAAGGTTATGAAAGCCAGTGTATCCGGAGAAAACCACCATATAATTCCAAGTCATGGTGATTTTCTCACATGCCCAGATCAGATGTAAAAGTGTTCAGTGTCTGGCAATGATCAGAGATCAGGGGCACTGTGTCTTGGGGTCACCGAGCGCTAGTTGTGATTATCGTTCTTTGTTGCTAGTGACCCCTATTTTCTCTACGTATGTATTTCTCATCAAATATTACCAATGGTTTATAGATTATATACCCATTATCTGTCATCCTTCAACCGGGGTACCTCAGAAATGTTGCACAGGCAACAGTGGTATATGAACCCCAGTAGTGAATTGGCCGAATTTAAATCTAAAATGTTATAAAGTTAAGCGCTTGCAGCTCAATCCTGGTCGACAAATTTTCCCATTATTGCTAATTACTCACTCACCTATTCGTAGCATGAACTACCGCGATCGATGTCAATTTCACCCATGTTTTCTATTTTTCATGTTTTGTGCTTTTTTACAAGAGGATAATCTCATATTATATTATACATAATACGAATTTGTGTATTTATAAAATACATATTGCACATTTCTGGAATAAATGATTGTATGTATGTGGTTATTCAGCATATTTTACTCAAACTATTACCTGAGATATTTACAAATGAATTCAAACAATACAATCTAAACAACATAGTATTACAAACTACTCATTATATTACAATAAGGTATCGAATAAGAGATAACTCCAAACTGATTATAAGACAAAGAAAATACTGATACATCCATACCTTTCCTGGCTTATGGTAAAACGTGCTAGTTGTGGAGGACTCATTGGACAAGATAAGACTCTATGTAGTCCCAAGTTGTGATAAGCAAAACATTGACGTAAGTAGTGTGTAAGGCTACAGTATGCTAACATAAAATACTAAAATTCATAATTCATAAAATTCTTCCTTTACCAACAAAATTATGCAGGGTAGGATAGCTGAATGGGATCTAAAAAGCCAGAAGATATTTGGAGGGGACCTCAGGTTCACTTCACAACTACCTGGACTCTGATTTCAATCTACCAGTTTCCTGATCTGGCCTCTGATCACTAGTTATGATTGACCCGGGCCACTGACAGCTAGTTGTTAATGAACCGAGTCACTCACCCCCAGCTGCCAGTGACCTCGGGTCACCAGAAAGGGTGCTTCTTGAGCACCATCACACCAGCACCACTACTTAGAAATGACCCGGTCGCCGACAGATAGTTACTAGCGTCCTAGTTCACTCACCTCCAGTTGCCATTGAAAGGGGGTCACTGAGCGCTATCACACCAGATTAGGCAACGGAGAGAGACAGCAAGCAGTCAGTGGCTATGCTTTTACGTAGCTTATGGGCTGGATTCTCCTACCCCTCTCTTTCCTACTTCGACCTCTTTTTTACAGTTCAGCGTATACAAAGTATTTACTGCCTGAAATATCGTTTGGTGAGGAAGACATTTAGCATCACAAATGTAGCCTGTTCTAGACAGTCAGAGATGATCCGATTATGAGGACAAGGGTGTAGGCTTTGTTGTATGTAAAATATCAAATTGACTCTGTATTTCTAAATTAACTCTATAAGTCACCATACACCACCAGCCAAGTTATAGCTATTGTGTGTTCGAAACTGACCAGCTACATTGTATGTATCACACCATGTAAATTTCTCTTTACGAAAAACGCTTAGGCATGGACTATTTGACTCGATTTGGCTATTGATGCCTCATCAAATTGAAGGCAATACAACGAATGCTAATTGTAATAAAATATTGGCAATCGTAATAGATTTCTTATTGTAATCTAATTGCACCCATTTTGTGAATTTCACTGAAGTCGGTGAGTGCTGGCAATATGGATTTGATATTCTACATGTGTTTTTCAGTTGTGTTTGGAATATTTGTATGATTTGATGTTACCTTGGTGCTTTTATTTAGAAGCTTATCACAGAAACTGTTTCAGATAGGTATGGTATAACTAGCATTTTATTTGAAGAAGAGATCTTTGTTTGCGTGACTGTATGGAATAATATCCTAAGGTACGAATAAGGGTATACACGTACTCACGAGCATTTAAAATCAATATACAGATTTTTGAACTTTGTTATTTTCCTTGCACCTGAGCCCACAGGGGTTCCCCTTGAACTAAGGACTAATCTGGTACCTTTGGTCACAAAATTCTGACAGAAATCCAAATATGACTACTTTGTGTTTTTGAAATGAACTCCCCATTTAAAAGAACTAAATTATGGAAGAACTTGGAAAGCATTTTAGAAACTGAGGTAAAGGGTGTGTATGGTAACCTTTAACGAATTAAGATATGTATGTATGTATGTATGTATGTATGTATGTATATATGTATGTATGTATGTATGTATGTATGTATGTATGTATATATGTATGTATGTATGTATGTATAGATTAGCTGCATGCAACGGTTAGATAGGGAAACTGTACTAACCAGAGAAAAACACCGTTCTCCTTTTTCAGCTGCCTGGTGATACAAATGTTGTCAGATACCTGATTAAACATATACGGTAACGACATGTTATTACAGCACTAAATGTGGGGGTGAGACCAGGCATTTTACATGAACACGCCAAGCCTCGATTGCTACTCGGATGACTGCATATTACAATGATAAGACCACACTCCCCTAGCGTCACGACTAAAGATAGCTTTATTACAAAGCTGAGTGGACCATGCACACGTGTTCTTTATTACCTCAGCCATACAGCCGGGCATGCCAGGTCAACTGCTCTGGCAGTCGCTGTGAAGACTGGTCGACTGGAACAGGCTTTGGGGATCTTTACTGTGGACCATTGGATGAATCCTCTGATTTTCAGAAGCGATACATATAATGACTGCACTTATCATCAACGTAAAATCATCAACAAAATCGGATCAACATAACTCTACAAATACAGGCTGAAACATCTACAACTAAAACTAAAAGAACGGAATGCAAGGGTAGGATTAAATTCGCACTAAGACACAAAAGTAACCATAAGAAAGAATATAATATGTTTTAGGGTGGAACATATGTATGGATCGGACCATAAAGCATGAGACAACAAACAAAGGCCTTAATATGATAAACACAATCCATGAGATCAATCCTTATTCCATAGACTTCGATTGCTGAAAAGTGTATCCAAATACTTGTATCTTGGGGAGGGGGGGGGGGGGGGGGGGGTCAATTTATGCGCATACGTGGCAGAAGAGTTACGATAAACGAAATTCAAAATTCAAATCCTTTAAATGAACCAGCGATGAGACCGCAAACTGTCAGCACCCGATACGTTGAACAGCTCGGATTAAGAGGTAGCCTTTTGTCAATACACTTCGTATCGCATTTGAAGTTGAGCTTGTGGGTTGATACACGGCACCATTTTTGCAACAATCTATTCTATCACAATGCCTCGGCTTTGTTTTGTATGTAGAACAAGGAGGAAGTAGTGGCCTTGATTATAGTTTACCTAAACTGTGAAGGCGAGGAACGGATTAGGCGTGGCAGCGCGTTCAATCGAACATGTCGCTTCGGTTTGTTTCTTGAGAAAACATTAGACGCCGTAGAGTGGTATTTGACATTGGATTACACACACTTTGTCGCCTGGTAATTAGAATTGACAGGGCAGACAGAGGGTGCCCCGCGGTCACCATTGCATTTAGTCTACACCTGTCGTCCAATCAAATCGCGACATATTTTGACGTCCGTTAAAAGCGCGTGACACTGCCGGCAAATTGATCTGATTCAATTCCTATGCCTGCTCACGATATCTGAATCGTTTTTCCTTATAACACGATGTCCGCCCACTTTCCTAGCTCTGCAGCACAATGCAACGGCCACCAATGGTCACCAATGGTTCTCATAACTTAATTTATTTCTGTTAGTAGCACGTATGCGAAAAAGTTATGGCGTTCGTTTCAGGTGTTCTAACCCAAACTAAGAAAACCCGCGTTGACAGTGACATTTGCCAATTCATTGTACATATGTATGACTCTCGTCAAGAAAAATAACTCAGCTACAAAGTCATGTGGAGAACAATATTACATGCAATTAATATATTGCTAAATGAGGGTTAGCAGTTCATAACAAAAATTACAAACACACTTATAAACACACAGACATTACACAATCTATTGTGGTATACAAATTAAATAAGAATTTATTATTCTATCAATTGTATCAATGTTTGCGTGTATTTCAAAACGCTTAACAATTGGGAATTCATTGCCGGATCATACAAATAGCCCATTTACATGCATGTTTTTTTAAATTTAAAGCGCTTTATGTTAACTATTATATAATCATCTCCCTTTTTGCTATATTCTCTTTTTGTCTTATATTTCGTTTCTGTATAAGTATGATTTTGAAATCGCTTGATTACATTTAATAAACGTACATACACAAGTTCTACCATAAAATGGAAAAACGCCATTAATCAAATAGAAGCATGTTTAGTAAGATGTCAATAGGTTACGGGCAAATAGGGAATTATATGGTGTCCTAGGATGCGGTTCATGTCCCTTGATTCATTCGCTTGATTAAGTACAGGTACTTACTTTTGATAACGCCCGAAATAGGAAAACAAACAGTTTGTGTCCTCAAGAAGCTTACATTATAAAGATAGAATGTAATGGTTAAAACCTCACTAAGAAATGCGTCGAATGTAAAATGTTTCAAAGCAGGAAATCAAACTAATGCAAGAGGCGGAGGCAGGATAGTCATGGACCATTGGAAATGGAAATTCTGTATGTGGCAACGTCTTTATTAGTTAATGTCCAAATGATGATAACATTGATTATTGTCATAATATATTTAGTATGGTTGACCTATTTGAGGCAAGCAATATTTTCATAGTAGTATCTTGAAACACATCAAAATGGGTACAAAACGTGTGTGTGTATACGTGTGTATGTATGTATGTATGTATGTATTTTATGTATGTATGTATGTATGTATGTATGTATGTATGTATGTATGTATGTATGTATGTATGTAAGTAAGTGTGTGTGTGTGTGTGTGTGTGTATGTATGTATGTATGTATGTATGTATGTATGTATGTATGTATGTATGTATGTATGTATGTATGCATGCATGTATGTACATGTATGTTTGTCGGATTTCGCCGAGGGATCAAAGGCAACCGTTCCAGAAAAAAGGAGAAGCTCCAAAGGTGTAAGAACGTGACCACGATGCCAGACTTGAGCTATTCTGTATAACTAGTACATGCCTTAACATATGGGGCCATAATGTGAAGCATATGTGGCCACAAACAAACACGCAACCCTGCTTGGCACGCTATACATCTTCTTTGATCTTTCTTTTCATAAAAATAAGTCGTCGACAAAAACAACATACATGTAATCTTAAAAGCACTGCCAAATTTCATATAAAATTCATTTTTTTATCATTTATGATTTAGATATTCTATCATTTTAATTCGGAAATGGAGAAATATACAGAAATGTCCATGTTAAAACTCGATTCCCGATGATGACTTGGGTGTTTTGGTTCCCAAACGTAGATACTAGTCTGATCTAGGTTTACCATTGATAAGTTAATTGCAGGCACAATTTCGAATTCCTTGTTTTCAAGTTATGTGGATGTGCAACAACACTAAGTGGATATCTAATTCCTCTGCTTTGAGTTAGAATATGCATTATTCGACACGTTTGATACCATTCTAGAACAATCATGATAATAAGTTAAACGTGGATAGTTCCACCAGAATAGAATTAGTTTGCAAACCAATTTGCATGATGTTTGTTTTAGAATACATCAATTATTGTTTGGAATGGTCACATACTTCTAAACAAGTGCTTGCCGGACTCGACAATACATTCTTAGTATTTTTTCAATGTTGGTCCATTGTTTAAAATCCGGTTGTCTTTCGTCATTCTGAATAAGTTAGTGCTACACATGTCCACTCCGAGAATATTTCCTTTATATTCGACAAGTTAATTATATTAGGCCACATCTAAATAAAACGAATATATGAAATAGCAATTAGTTTACTCAAGACTTTAACTTTATGTATCATCCTGGTAAAAGATACCAAGGCGCATGGGCACAGTACCTATTGACTGTATTGCTATTCTGCAGCCAGTGTTATCTGGCGCCGCAGCTGCCCCGGTCACCTTGCAGGACAGGAATAATCTGTCTCTCACGCATGGGATCAGGCAGGACATGACTTGAGCAGCCAGGAATCAGGGACACCATTTATATTTACCTACCGCTCAATACCACGGGTCTGTTACGGTGCCAACTACACTGTAAGGAGTTAATTACTCTTGGTGCAACGTTAATAGCACAATACCAGCATTCAATACATTAGAGTACATTAATAGCACGGGAAGTGTACACTATTCGTTTTGATTGCGTAAAAATAGAAATCATGTCAATCTCCGGTCAGGTATATACGTGCTTCATAATTAAACATATCCGAGGTAGTTTGGATAGCTGGAATAATGAAGCATGATCTCATTGTGATTATTAACCTGTTATACATAACACACACACACACACAATTACATACGTACATTTCTCTCTCTCTCTCTCTCTCTCTCTCTCTCTCTCTCTCTCTCTCTCTCTCTCTCTCTCTCTCTCTCTCTCTCTCTCTCTCTCTCTCTCTCATATACGATTTTTATATATATAATTTTATAAATATCATATGTATATATATATATATATAT
>OZ012689.1:35923407-35957011 GCA_963942565.1 Maea johnstoni
TATATATGAATAGTCAATACATTAGATAATGTGGTTATTTTTCCATGCCCTGTCAACTTTTTCAAGAATGCCTTTTTCAAAAAAGATTTTTTGAAAAATATGATAAGGCAATGCTATCATTTTAGAATTTTGATTTTCGCTTTCTAAATGCCTGGGAAAAGGGCCAAAATATTATGTTGTGTTTTTTCATAGTTCAAATTCATTTGAAGGTCAAATTGTTTTCTCATATAGACTGCATATCCCAAGTATCGAAAGGAATCATTTTGGCATCTTATACATATTAGTAAGTGTCCATTTTTGATGCGTTCTGTCCCAGAGTGTGTACTTTTCACAAACGGTTCGTACCTTATATAATGGATGTACCCTACTAGCTGGCAATTATTCGACATGTTATTGTGTTTTCGGGTGTCACGTTCCTTCACAGTAATTGGTAGTATCAGTGACATTGGTAACCATCAGATGCTTGGCCTAGAGAAGTTCGATTTATACGTTGATTAAGAGTGTGAATAGCCATAGAATCTAGTCTTAGTTTTGAAGATTAAACGAGCCTCGACCTTAAGTTTAAGAGAGAATTCAGAGCAGTAATTTTAAGTGTACATTTTTTTTATAGCAACCTGGGCCTGAAATTAGAGGTTGTGCGGTGGTTTAGACCTAGCAGCAACGTGAGATTGCATATTAATGTGAGGGAAGGAGGTGTTCTCCTAATAACGAACCCACTAATGAAAATTCTTATGTGGTTTTTATACCAGTATTTGGGGTTATTTCTACCAATCCCAAACCAAGTTGTGATTTAGCAAAAAGCATTCATGAGGTTTAGGGCAGTTCCAGTGAGACCGTGGGAAGGGAAGTAAGTTCAGGCTAGATACATTGTAGCAGATGTAGGAACTTGGCAGACAGGTTTGTTCTGAGGGATGTTCGATTGCATTTTCACTGCTGACTCTCATCTACCCTAACCCAAGGGCAGCTAGATGACAACAATACACTAAGGAAGCGGCAGTCTCCTCAATGGGCGGTTCCTGTGAGTGAAACCAACATACAACCCCGAGGACACAATGGAGTGGTGAGCAGAGTCCACTAGCTCATCATCATATATGGCAAACTGTTGTGAAACTGCAACTACATAGGCGAACCTAGCTGATTCAAATTGAGAGTGTATGTTGATTTGGGATGGATACCTCTAAAAACGAACTGCACGGTACCAGTCTAAGTAGTGGTACTAATAAAATAGAATAATTTATGAAAGGTACTGTTAGCGGTACTTTAATGGATTATTTCCTTATAAACCTTGTTGTGAATAGTCATGTTTAGATACTGGATAATCCATAATAATTATTAATTTCACAGTGGTTTGTATCGTTAAAAGTACTTTTAAAGTATGAAAGAGTACAATAAGGTACTTTTTGAACATCTTAAAGGAATGAAACTACGATGCGGTACTTTTTGAAACGATACAGGTACGTGGAGTGGCATTTTTCCATGCTTTGGGGTGTATGTCGTAAAAACGTTTTTTTGAATTTTTGCTTCAGGTTATTTGCATGCACCTGATAAAAAGAAAGGATAAATACGGATTTTCATCGATTTTCATCAAGTTTGAAACATCATCTTAGCTCTTAGCTTTAAAGTAGGAATTAACGTACGAATGAAAACTAAGCCACTACATATTTGACAGGTAAGACCTTGTCCTTTGCAATACATTTGTTCAAACCGTGCATGAGTTAGGGATTTACCATGGTATAGTTAAACCGCATTTATGATATGAGTCCCTGGAATATAAAGCTGAAACCGTCCATACAATGGCTGGTAGTTACTGTAACGTCGTTTACCTCTTGCACCAATAAACTGGCCATCTGGCAACAAAGGATTGGCTGCTGGCCCTGGCATCCCAGCTACCTGGACAAGGTAATTAAGCATGCATATAAAAACTCCACAAAGCTGGGTCTAAAGCTATTTCTAATGGCTGTGGTGTCACGCGTATGAGGTTGTTTCTATACAAAGGCAACCTGATGGCGATTGGGCATGCAGACGTGCATAACGCCCAGTCTGGCCTACAATCAATTGCAGGAATGACTAGACTGGAGACACTAATAAATGCTGACAATTACATAAAACAACTTAATATTCTCATACCGATCACATCAGACGATATCCGTCATTGTTTAGTTTATCTATGTTCATGTGGACGTTTGTCTGTACATATATATATATATATATATATATATATATATATATATATATATATATATATATATATATATATATATATATATATATATATATATACATTTGTGTATATATATGTATGTATGTGTTTCTATATGTGCTTTGAACTCGGCTGATGGATCCAAGAATATCTTTTGAAGTCATAGAGCAAACATTTGCGATTGAGCTAGCTAGACGAGGGAGATAGAGCGAGTGGTCGTGTGTGGTACGCCATGGGCACTTTATGACATCACTCACACCTTCTTCTAATCATACACAAAGGCAAATCCACTGATGCGGAACTCACAATATCCATGTTTAATGAAAACTGGCACATTAGTGCAGCCTCACTGTACGGAATCACTCATTTACCGCATCATAAAAGTCACTGTTTACAGCTTACGGGCATATTTAATACCAGAAAACCAGTTAATAACGACAAATGTAATTAAGAAGAATAGGTTTTATTCAAGCTTGAACAAAATAACAGTTGATAAAATCACACGCATTAGGAACGATTTCACTTAGCATCAGATACCGTGAGAGCTGAAAGGTATTTGGTATTTACTTATCAAAGGACACACCAGTTAGATCTGTCCCGAAACTGTATCTCTCATTGGGTACCGTATGTTCACTAGAGCTGCATTTCTTCCGAATATCACAGTGATCTTGAGATCTCATACACACGTTTATCTAAGATTAATGTGATATAGAGTTAAACCGTGGGAGGAGAGACTCACAAAACAGTCAGGTAGGGTTATTATTGGTCACACAGTTCCCTATGTACATCTAGAGTCATAATTTCAAAACGAAACGGTTTAAAATACGCAGGTGATTTTTTTCTTTGGGTGACGTCAGCAAACCATTGAAAGCCGATTCGATGTCGTCAGCATGGTATCTATTTCGTTGCTTGTACGGCAGCAAATCGTTCCTTCTCTCTCATTGGTCGAGACGGTTAGTCCGTATGTTCTGTGTCCCTCTACGTTGTAATCTTGTCGACAGGAAGTCCCTCCAGGCCAGAATCACTTTTCTGCAAAATAATAACAACAACAATAAATTAGAATTAGAACTTTACTAGATTACAAATTGCGTGAAGCCGATTGTGACTTTTGGGCGTGGGTTTGCAAAAATACAAGATACACACCCAGAATGAGTTTTATTTCAGCTTGCAGAAACAATTGCCCTTCTATACGTCAAACAACTTTGCCACTTGTGAATAACAACTTGCATTAAACAATGTTAACATTTGAATATACTTTCAGGAAATATTGCTTTAACGATGGAAGAAGAAATCTGATTCGTTAAGATGCATTGTGCATTGCGATGCAATAAGTATCGATTCATGACCCTGTTGAAAAATATACATGTACATTTTAAGGCATACATTTTAAGGTATTAAGGCATCCAATTAACGTTAATTTTCTTCCTGCAACGGATTGCTATGATGCAAACATCACGAGGTCAGGAGTAGATGGCTTTTGTAGTAGTGAGTGAGATAAGCTAAGGAATTCTTATCAAATGAAAGAAGTCTGAGTAATTCCCCACATATTCTGATTTCACTAGAGATACATAATGTAGTTCATGTGGGCAGAGATATCTTGTCAACATATCTTTTCTATAGCAGATTTTTTTCTAAGATAGTAGCCCAAAGCAGCAGATACGGTGAATATTCTTTAATACATGAGATAAATGAGGTTTATCAATTATGGATTGCCCTGTGGGTATTCACTTATCCAGAGACCTGCACTGGCTGTGCCATTTGGGTAGCAATGTCCAACTGTTACATACGTCCCCAATGTATGTACCAAAGTATGTATTGAAATATACCTATTCACAGACATTGTGTTAACATGCAGTCTCGCAGATAAGGGGATAAATCATTCAATTTTGGTTAGAAATACATAGATACATTTTTTTTTGAAATACAGTTCATCATCATCAGCTAATGTACTTACAATAGGCCAAAATTATAGTTAATAATTAATAGATCAATGTGTCTTTTAACAAAGCAGATACATATATTTTCAATCGCTACTCTCAAATGCGACTTGGTGCAATAGCGCAATTAAAATGTGTGTATAATTGGTAGTTTACACTTATTGGGCGTACATCTTGTGTCCTCTCTAGTATAGAATTAAAGGGATTTTTTTCAAAAGAAACTAGCATCTGTCATCAAAAGTGATATATATATGTTGCGGTTAGAGATACACGGTAGAGCCTCCATTAAGGATAGATCAATGCTTGTTATTTGATGCTTCTGTAAATGAAGAGTTCCTACAACAAACGCATATTACGACATAAAAGTCCGACAGATCTTTTTAACGTCCCGTCATAAACAAGCCAAGTGTGCTATCTACTTCAAAAGCTGGTCATAAAAGGAACGTTTGGTGAAGTGTTTTGTGTAGCACCGCTAATAGTCCAGGAGCCAAGGGGTCGAACCCTGGTCTGAGAGTTAAAGTTTTTTTCTTTGCTGGTCTTTGTAGGCTAAGTATTGGTCTAACTTTTTTAGGTGGATGACCGCCGGTCACTGTAAACAATTTTACAGATATATGTAAATATCTGACCATGGTCAGGTAGCTTTCTGTACTCATTCCCTTTTTTACATTACACTGACATCAAAACATGCAGGCCTTTGCCAAATGAAAAATGAATAAATAAATGGGCAAAAATGAAAAACCTCAACATTGATATATCTGTGCAGTGTTGCAAAAACTAGACCAGATCAAAAATCTTAGAATTCAACAATGCTGAAAGCTGGACAAGCCAGTTTCATCTCTACTTGTATCCTACTCTTATACATAAGCCATATGACCTATCACTGACTTTTCCATGTTGGATTCTCAACTTTTGTCAGATGTAGAGATCTATTTTGATAACTGAAAAATGAAGATACAAGTATCATAGACTTGTATGCAATAAAATAATCATTTTAAGTGATAGCAATACATACTTGATTGCATGTAAACCTCCCCCAACCACTATTCAATATACATATGCGTACATTTTATATTTGGATCCCACACAGTGCTGATACATGGTTCCCACGCATTTAACAAAGTAATGTAACTTGGCAGCCTTCATAAAGAGATAATCAAAAGTTGATTGATTGCAGACTGCCAATAGAAGTCATAATTGTAAAGCACAGCTTAATCAATTAATTATTTCTGGAATCATCTATCAACAAGTGTAATGGTCTTTACACTATGTACTTCTAATATCAAGGTGACACAACCAAGCTTCGTTAGTGGAGGAGTCATATATGCATTAGGGTGTAGCAACTCAATATATTTGGGTTTGAAATAATATGGTGTCTGCTTGAAAGGCAGAGGTGTTAGAAAGTAATATTCAAGATTCTGCAGAAAGAGAAAAATGCTAACCTCCTTACCTCTTGTTACCTAATTGTTGACTTGTGTATAATTCATCTTCTATATAAAGGGGTTCGCAAATATCTAGAAACTTTTTTGTTTGCCTTATCCCTATATTTTTGCAAATAATTATATTGATCCTATCACCACAAAAAAAGTGAATGCATAGAATATGAATACATCAAATATTGTATAGACTTCTATAAAAAACACTGAATACTAAGGTGCTATCTTAAAGGACTGGTTCTTCAAGACAGTTAGGAAAAAAATGTTACGTTTGTGGTTACATGACCCGCCAAAAAAGGGTCGGTCAGTGGGCTTTTTTTTCATTTATTTTGCTGATTGCTAGGTATTTGTATAAGAAGTGCCAATATATAGATATTCAGTTAGGTTGTATTGTGCATGTAGGATTATATGTATCATTGTTGGGCTAATATGAGTTTATATATAGTCCTAGTACTGTAAGATTTACAACAAGTCCCTTGTGTACCTGCAGTTCTTTTGTGTACCTGCATTAAGACAAAAAAAGCTTAAAAAAGCTTTATGGCAGGGGGGGTCAAAACAGGGTCGGTAGGGTAACACAACATAACACTTTTTTGGGGGGCCTTAGCACATTGAAGCAATTGACTTCACCTTTACATGATCCCTGTAAGTTGGACAAACTGTGTCTTAATATATAAGTAAGCCAATGGCCTACAAATAGCAATGTCTCATAGCAAATTTCAATATCACACCATTTGTCTTTCGTTTATAACAATTAGGTTATTTTTTGATGTTGTTAAACATGGGTGGAATACAATATTAGCAAAGTGTCTAAGGGTACAATTTGAGGGGAAATATGTACAATAAGTGCCAAAAACTGGTGACCTTTAGACCTCCAGTGATTTAATATTGACTTAATAATTTGCATAATCAACCTACAATCAGAAAGAACTTTTCAATACTGACAATTTTAAGCAGTGACATCTTTTGAAACAACAAATATAGAAAGCGCTATAATTATTAGATGAATAAAACCCTGTTTTACTATCTTTTTCACATAGCTTTCATTTTTTTATTGCTTGGTCAATATTCAGGATTTGTTACCATGGATTGTAGAAAATGTTAGCAGGTGGTCTGTTTGTACTAATTTAGGGTAAATGAATAGAAAATTGCCACAGGACTAAGAGTAATATTGCAAGATTTCAAAGAAGGCAAGGAGTGGTGACCTTCTGACCTCTCTTGACCTTATAATGGACCTAATTTGCATAATTTTCTTATTATAAGAATGAACTTCTAAGTCCAAACATTTTGAGTGGTCATATGATCTCTTATCTTAGGTAACAAGAGTTCTAGGAAGCATTTTGATTATTTGAGGAATAGAGTTCAGTTTGAGTATATTTTTTACATCACTTGTCTTTTGTTTATTATCAGTTGGTTATTTCTCGAGATATGTGAACATGGGATGGTCTAAATGTCATCAGGTTGCCTTTTTGTACAAATTAAGAGGGGTAAAATATATCTAGAGTGGTTGCCCATGGCCTTGGAAGGGGGGCTAAAAGCACTACAGCAAGATCTCAAAGAATTAAAAAATTGGTGACCTTTTGACCTCTGGTGTCCTTATAATCAACCTAATTTGCATAGTTGATTTGGCCTTAGAGAGAGCTTCTAAATACCAACATTTTAAGTGGTCATTTTGATTCATTATCTTCAAAAACAACAAATCTAGGCAGCGCTATAATTTTTGGAGGAGTAAAAACCTATTTTTAGTATATTTTTTACATTACTTGTCTTTCGTTTGTTATAGTTTAGTCAGCTTTCAACATATTTGAACATGGGTGGTATAGAATATTAGCAGGATGTCTATTTGTATAAATTGAAGTGTAAAATGCATCATTAGTGCCTCTTCATGGCCTTGGCAGGGGGCCAAAAAAAATATCTCAAGATTTCAAAGAAGGGAAAATTTGGTGACCTTTTAACCTCCAGTGAACTGATAATGGACTTAATCTGCAAAAATGACATATCATCGGATAGAGCTCCTCAATGCCAACTGTCTGAGTGGTCACATGATTCATTATGTTTAAAAGTAAGAACTGTAGCTGGGCTTTTGTTTTCTCCACCTCAAATTTTTGGCCATTTTTTGAGGTGACTCATTCAACACAAAAGGTTTAATAAAAAAATTGCTCAAGGGTGACCAGCGGTCATCCACCTGGAAAAGTTAGACCAATACCTAGCCTACAAGAATCAGCAAAGAAAAAACTTTAACTCTCAGTGCAAGGTTCCGCCCAAAAATGGGGTTTGGCTCCCGGACTATAATTTTAGGACGTTTGAAACAAAATGAAATCTTTAAAAGCGCACCCAGTTGTAACAAAAAGAAAGAAAATACCTTTTGGTATGAATTTATGGATGTATATATGTTGACTAAATTTTTTTACCTTACACACACGCACCTATATATATATATATATCCACCGTGATCTATCTATCTATCTATCTATCTATCTAAATATATTTAAATATATAAATATATGCTAATTCATGAATTATCTTTACAAATAGAATGGCATCTAGACAATATTTATCTTCAATATTACCGTAGGAAACGTTTGTTCGTTGTATGTTTTGTTCACTTAGAAATGTGGTAGCTTTTTAGACCTTGGACTACGAAATTCCGCTTCAACGTCGAAATCCCAATCGTGGTGCAAAAATGAAAAAGAATCGTACAGAGATGTAAAACAACATGCTTGAATATTATCTAGAGAATTTTATTAAAATGATACTGAAGCACGCTTTCATTTTAAATACAGTGAATGACCTGATCGTTAAACTACCATTATCCAAGCGAAGACGTAAATGTAGTCGTTTACACGCAGACAAGTTAATTATGAGCAGCATAAGGGCGGGGTTCTCTAGAATCACTGATTAGTGCTACACCCACGGGAGTCTATATAAATCATACACCAGGCAGTTAGATGCGCAAAAACTTTCAATCTGCTTTGAGCAAATTATAGTATCATTAGCATCACCAAACTGCGTACACATATTAGTTCATGCACACATTCACTGATAACAATGATACGTCAACATCCCTGTATAGGACGGAGTGCCTTTGTTTGTAATGAATACCTTTGGTGCATAGCAGGACAGTATTTACTAGTATGTAAAACACATCATAGCTCCATTCGTTACCGTAGTGGTATAGGATACGTCGATTAAAGTCCTGCTGAAAGACCTTTTAAGGTCTCGATGTGTTCTTTTAATGTCTTTTGTACCAAAGGTGAGGTTTTTTTTACTTTCCGACCGACCCTGTCCAGAGGAGCTTTTTTTTCTTCTGAGAACTGCATTTTGAATGAAATAAATAAAAAAAGTCTGAATAATTTGTATTTGTTTGTACACTGTATGTAATGAGAACCTTGAATTTTGACATCGTTTATTTATAATGGAGCCTGCGAATTCAACATTTTTCAAATCTGCACAATTTTCTGTATGAACAAGCTGAAGAATAATACAGAGGAAAATGTGTCTCATGAACATCATGTACACATATTTGTGCTTCTTGCCATGGCATTGGCAGCATTTCTGTCACAAATAAAGAAATTTGATACCCTATTATAGGTACTTCTGCCTTTTTTTTTCCTTTTTTTTTTTACCCGACCGACCGACCCTAATTTTCAGTACCTTGGACATGGGAAACAGATAATCAACTAGACGTGCCCTTAGGTAGATCTCATAAGCTTCTAAGACCTAACACTTCTACAATGAATGGATCTCTCCTTTATGTTCATAAAGATATGTCCAATTAATATATAACTGTTCAGTTTGCCCTCCCGTGTCTCTGCTTGTTGCTTAGCTTATGTTTGGCGGAGTTATACGTGTGTATTATTGGTTGATGCTTAGCGCATTCTTCGTGATTGTTAATATCTATATCTCGATGTATCGTATACTTTCTTTTCTATGAGAAATGGTCAATAGAATGTACATGCATAATAAAAGCAATTTAAGTCTGGAAGCCATACAAACTAATTTTGATAGGGAAAGGGAACCATGATTAAGTCGCTGCTTATATCCGAGGTGACGCACACTCTGCTGCTCCTTCCAGCCTCCTCGAATAAAGATTTACCAAAACTTGAAAATGTCCTCATATATTATATAACTATTTGCGGTTGTACAAAACACCCACATGTAGAAAGGGTATTGTGAAAGAATCCTTTTTTATTGGAAGGCCTGTAATTAATTTACTTGCTTCTTGCAAAAGTTCGAAATTCTCTTAGTTAAAGCGAATGCTCATTCCCGATGGTCGGCGGATAGTCTTCCCAAAGGAGTAGAAAATTGACATGCTACCCACCTGTGGAGCACTCTTTGTACATAAATTTATAAATTGCTTTACTAATCCATTCTTGAAAGATTCCTATGTAAAATGTGTAACTTAAGATTATACCTCATAAAGTTAAAACATATTCTCTTTCTTGCAACTTTCTCACAAGCCCCAGTCATGATACGAAACCGAACAATGGTCAGAGACAGTTAGTGGCAATACCTTAAAACAAACGGCTATCAGGACAGGGCATATGTAGCGATAACGTGGAGCATTCCATTGCAAGTATCCGCATAAAGTCAAACCAACGTTCTCTCTGGATCACTCAGGGATCACTCTGGATCATAAGGAATGTGTAGCACTGCTCGAGGACCCTCTCTATAAAACATGTGTTCCAATCACATATCCTTAAGGGACATTACCTAGTGCAAACATCCACATGAAGACAGAAGAGACGGTCTCTTCATGGCAGCTCTAATTCATTACACTACATTCATTATTGACAGGGGGTGAGGGGCCATATCAACGCCCAACCATACCAAGAAAAACTAATCAGCTAGTAGTTTACACAATTCCCTTACTTAATTAATAATTCATTTGATGGCACTTCGTTTCAATCTGTATTACGCAGTAACGTTTTCGTTCTTTATCTACGTGTATAGTACATTGTTTTTGCTCAGAAAGAAAATGAATAGGAACGGCTAAGAGCGCGTCGCTTGGAATTACACTATAGTGCAATTAAGGTTAGCATACATGTAGCTATATACATGTCTATATACATGTCTATATATATATACATATATATATATATATATATATATATATATATATATATATATATATATATATATATACATATACATATACATATATATATATATATATATATATATATATATATATATATATATATATATATATATATATATATATATATATATATAGCTATATACATGTCTATATATATATATATATATATATATATATATATATATATATATATATATATATATATATATATATATATATATATATATGTATATATACATATATATATATATATATATATATATATATATATGTATATATATATATATATATATATATATATATATATATATATATATATATATATATATATATATATATATATATATATATATATATATATATATATATATATATATATATCATTCATATGCAGTGAATCTAATTTAGTTTAGAAACAGGTTGAAAGGCATGCGCATGTGCACATGTACACCTGCTTGATAAGGATAGCATGAGCTGAGCATTGTAATGACCCCAGTTGTTGAAAAAAAAGTTGAATACGCGGTTTGAAACCCAACCGTGAACAGCACTCCAGATGAACCTAGGGCAAATAGAGAGCAGTTGAATAAGTAATGGTGTGTCTACCGACAGGTGCTAATCTCGCCCGAATTCTCACGAGATCTCACGCCGGGCGGGCACTGATATCATATACAGCGTAAGGTATTGACTATTGTAATGGCGGGTGGTTTCGTTGTATTCAGTCGTACGCAGACGAACCCTCCCAAGCAATTAGACAAGGAGGGAGAGCAATTAACTTTGTGGTGACACAGAAATGCCAAATCATCTTTGAAGCATTGCAATTTGTGTTCCCGGGTAATTCATCAGTCTTTTCTCATAGATAGACTTTCGAGTAGATTAATAGGCTTCCGGCTGGCATTGTATACCGTACTCATGACTCTTAATTATGCATCCTCGAAGTAAATACACGTACATCTATGTCTATGCACTGGATGCATGCAAGTATGTTGGCTATACGGCATAGTAATAATTTGTCTTCAAATTCACTTTCAAAATTACTCTAATTGACATATTAACGTTCAAAGCACCAAAAAAATCAATCCTCATGCATTTCACAGTGGGCAAATTAGAAGATGTTTCTTCATTTTATCAATCCCTTCCTAATCTTTTTTTATCCTCCCAATGAGGAATAATGTTGCATGCATCAAACTGATTGTTATGAATCGCTCTGATTCAATTGAACACATATATATGCCAGATTTGGAAAATATTTTATAACATACTATATCAAATAAACATAAATTGAATAAACTATATGTCCTCAAGAAGGAGGGAAGGAATTGGGTTTTACGTCGCTTTCAACAGCTCCACGACGATGCACATTTATAGAGCGACCAGGCCGACCCGCTTAGGGATCCAAGGAAATGTCCTCAAGAAACCTACATACAAGATGAAATGAATGTGATGAAATTATCTCAACGTATTTCAGTTCCTAATCAAACAATGGACTTAAACAATTTGCACAAGTTTCATGTCTACTTTTTGAGTAGTTCATAACCAAACCATGAACTTTCACCCAAACCATTTTTACAAATTTCTTATTTTTCTTTCGGCGTAATTCCTGCCTAAAGCATGAACTCTACCTCAAACCAAGTGCAAAAGGTTCATGTTTCCATGCTGCGATGTTTATCAAAGATCAAGGGACTACTTTCTCGAAATTCTAGGTGTGAGTGATTTCAAGTATAAAGGCTTACTCAGAAAATCTGATCTAATCAGGCTCCAGCATGATAGTGCATACAATAAGAGCCGTTTCTTCTGACTAGGTATGCAATCCTATTCCTAAGAATATATGATTAAACACTTTCACTGCTTATCAATTCGTATGCCATCCCTTTGTAAATGTTTGATAAGATATGTTTTCGTGACAAATGGGTTGGTATCAACATCATACAAGTGTTCAAAACATTACGGGAACGTCATATGATACTTTCATTTATCAAGCCTGGTGGCTAAAAGGTTTAAGGCGTAACCACTGACTTCTCGCTGTCACTCACCACGGCCTGGGTTCAAGTCGCGGTCAAGGCATGTGAAAAGGTTGGTTCCATTTTTTGAAAAATATCTCTCACATCAAAAGTGTACATTCTTGAGCCTTTCTTTCTGGATATTTTTCAAATAGTAAATGTGATAGGGGTGTCTGTGCCCCGGTAATTCATATAGGCCTTTTTGAGTACCTAATTTCTCTGACATGCATTCGTCTAAGTTCACCTATGTGAGCAGCGCAGAAAGGATGCATGTACCTGGGTACCATTGGTCACGTATTAGTCATTGGGATGAGTCCAAATTGGGAACATCGCGGAGAAGAATAGCTTCAATTCGTGACCCTAATCGTATTTCAGTGGGTAATAGGTTACAGCAAGTGTTTAAGGCAATAACGTCTAGCCTTAGTTATATAAATGCCGGTAAAAGTTGAAGTAAAGTACAAGTTTGTGCACCATGGTTAATCCATATGATTCGTCGAATATATAGCTATTCTTCACCTAAGGTTAATCACTAACCTTTGTCTGACGCAAAACTATCGCCTAAAAAGTCACTGCCAATATTCTCACATCCAAGCCGGGGCTTGTCAAAAAGCTCCCATTGACTTAGGGTTAAGCGGTGGTTTTCGCCGGTACTCCAATAATTTCCTCCATCAGTTACTAGTCACGACTAGTGACAAAAAACGAAATTCTAAATTTTGATCGATTGAGTTCTTTTTTCTCACGAATCTCCCATTGAAAAATGAATACTTTATAAAATGATGAAATTCATTTTCCTTTCAAAGGTTTTCCAACACTTTAACGTATAGAAAAACAGATAAAGCCGAGGACAATACCCTGTTTTCCTGTAGACCAATTGTGCTTTCACTGTTGGTTATGGCATATATTACTCGTTTTCTCATTTTTTTCCATCTAGTCAGCGTTATATATGATTTTTTGTGTGCCAAATGCTACGTAAAACACATCTTACTAGACCGAATAAAATCAAATCAAATCATAATAAAAAGTACTAACTACGCAACCATTATATTTTTCCTACGATATATTCGAATTATGTTTATTTCAGTTTGTTTGTATTAAATAAAAAATAAAACAAAGGAAAATAGAAAATTAAGTGTCGACAAGATGACTACACATACAAACGTCACTGTTTTCACTTGTCTCGTCTGAAAATGCTTGATCGAATTGCCTGTTTGCCATATTCATTTGAGCGTATCATTTATTCATGTAAAGGTGTTGTTGTAAGTGTTTTCCTTTGATCTACATTGAACTATTCATCAGGAATTCTCTTTGAAGCATAGCCAACGCGGAGAGAAAGAATGAAAGAAAATAGGAAAACCCCACTGCTTTCTGAAGACCCTACAACCTTGGTGCACCACTACCAACCATCATGAATACAAGAATCGACCTGCCTCACAGTGGTTCTTCGAAAAAATCTGCTGGTCTACTGTTACGTAAATAATGACAGACACACCTTTTTTCTCTCACACAATCAGATTATATATGATTGGCTCCAAAGTCTTATTAGCGATGCATAGCACATTTTTCTCTTTCATGATTGTCCGATGGCGCGATGCCCATTGCGTCAATTGAATCGTGTTACACAAATATTTATCCATCATCACCTACAATTCTTCATCAGAGCATCATAAGATGACGGCGCAATGCAGGAAAGATGATCCCTAAATGCATTGACTCAGCATGCTAAATGACGGCTCGTGGACGTTTGCTTTTATACCAATTGCTATTGACACTGTACAGCCTTTCAGTGTAGTGATGAAAGACTCCCTCTGGACTGCTTAGCGCACTACTGTTCATACACATCTTAGTACTTTACCTATTATGAGCGATTCAGGTTGCCCCATCTTAAAACACTCACCGTGGCAGAGAACAAATAGCCAGTTCCTGCTTTGAAAACAAGATGTTGAATCTCTGGCGCTCGAGTAGAGTTTTTTGCAGGCTACACGGCTAATCTTTTCCCCGCTACATATTCCAGGGGGAAATACGGGTATAACAGACTGTAGAATGGTGTTGTATTTCAATCTATCTAGTCATGTTTGGATTCCCCTGGAAAAGGGTCATCTGAATGCATGCGGATATTTAGAGAAAAAGATGAAAGAGTTTGCCATGTTGGTGTAGGTAAGCGTTTCTCAAGTAAGTGTTTTTAAAAGTGCAAAACGTACTGTTGTCAGGAAATTCAAATATTAACGACCACGTTTTTGGCGATTATATGCATGATTGTTAAGGTCATCATAATGCATTTCAAGAACATCACTAAGAGTATACCTTCGCGATCATGTCTACTCTCTCTTTGACAAACCTAATCATAGTGCGCTTACAATTGCAGGACCGTGTGGCTTATGGCAATTCAAGTTATTACTTTAACCATATGTGCTACTCTGGCAGCAAAGGCAAGCAAGAAGATGGGCAGCCCGGTTTACCAGTAACTTCCAGATGACAGGTCAACCAGTACAGGAAGTGAATATCGTAACTGTAGGAGGAGAACGTCAGACCGGTGCCATGGCCTAAGATTGATGTATGGATTGATCTATACCCACAGTGTGATTTACATGAGGAAGAATGTGCGTATATTCCTGTCTAGTTTCACTGCAATAAATCATGTCTATTTCGCCCCACCTTTAGCGACACGCACTACACTCCAGACATTCTGCTGGGGAGGGTCAATGGAACACATCGGCCTTTCCTGCCGGCGACTCGCCCTAAGAGCCACAACAGAGCAAGGTACTGTATAACTGGTTAATTTGGCGTGTATTTAAATTAGTGGGGTTTTTTTCCAAAAAATATTTTCCCTGTATTCATTTTGGCGTCTGGAGCAGTCAGAACAACGCCATCTATATGAAGACATACTAAAACTCTATTTTAATGCGATCTTTAATTTGGCATTGATGGGCATTCGCCAAAAAACGCCGAATTAAAAACCACGCCAAATTAACCGGTTATACAGTTCTCATCCATACAATGAAAGGGATCAATTTCATTTATCGCCACCTCTTTCAGCCATTCAAATTTAATCGCCACTACCTAGTTGTATGCAGTGGACGAAGTCGTCTTTACAATGGAAGCATTCCAATTTTATTTATTATGACTTTTCTGCCATTTCAGGCTAAATAGTCAACAGCCGGTAGTCAATGATGAAGGTACATCAGGAAAAAAACATCGACTAAACTGTAGTTATGGCAATATTCTCACTTACCTGAACCGGTTTGTCACCTGACACCATTGGTAGAAGTGAAGGATAACAGGCAGTGGGTACACACTGAACTAAGCACTAGATAATAGCGGTTGCACCACAGGGATTTTAATTAAATTCTCCTGATGGTGCTAGCCGTTTGTTCTAATGATTCTTGCAGGAAATAAATCTAACCAGATTTAAAAAAAAGAAATGCAAATAAGTGAAACAACTTGTCCAACTGCTATTCATTTCATGAATCAAATATTGTTCTTTTTCCAATATAAAAAATATATTCTGTGCATTAAAATATTGTATGCAAAATATTGCATCAGAACAACCTGAGACTTGGATATCTAGTCAAGGATATATACGAGCCATTGTGTTGAGTTCAATTGAGGTGAGCGTGTCCAGTTGAATTGAATAAGTGTTGATTCTCTAAAATTAACCAATAATCACTACTGGTCATTTTCGTCTATGCCCCAAAGTCCACATATGTCCTCAACTGATTATAGAGTTTAAGTTGTCCCTATTGGCTTAGGTGGTGCATAGTGCCAGCTGGGGCCATTGGTGCTGAGGGGAAGCCGAGTGAGCAAGCAGCGCAGAGTACAGTGCCGACATTTAATTCCTGCACTAAATGCGTGGGCAGCCCAGGCATAATAAATGACCGTGTGCCTGATTGATACCCAGTTCCCTTGGCATGGAACCCGGAGGGTGCACTTGGGTATTTAGGGGGGTGCATACGTTCGTTATCAAAATTAAAAATACCCCTAAAGCACTGATTTCTGGCCAAAAAGGCACCCTTATTTTAATAAAACGCTGATTTTTCCACTAAATAAACACCCCTTCTTTTATCAAAACTCTGACATTGGATGAACGGGAACACGTATTTTAACTTAAGATTTTATAATCTTCTGCCTGTTTAGCGGCAGCAAGTGACGGCAGCAAACTCGGAAGCCTGCAGTCACTTCGGGAGTCACTCGGCGTCAGAGCCGCGTATATTTCGTGGATTGTAAGGGGATTTTGACCCCCATACTTCGTACCTGGGTACAAAAAAGTACCCTTCTTTTACAAAATCGCGAACATGCGGAGGTCTTAAAAAAAGACCCCTTCTTCCGAGAAATACGTAACGAAGGTGCGGCCCCCCTAAGTACCTGAGTGCCCCCCCCCCCCCCCCCCGGGGCATGGAAGTATGGATGGCCTTATTACTGATCGTAGCTTTGATTTGCAAGCTATATGTGTCATTGATGTGTTTGGATCATTTTCTTGACATCTTAGCATGGCTTTTTATACAACCAGGTATTGACAGACGCCCGGTCGACTGGTGCAGAAATTAAATATCTGTACTGTAGCTCGAAGCATCAGTATCAGTGGTCGAAGCTGACATTTCTACCACCTAAGTCTGAAGGCGTAACTTAAACCCATTTATAGCGTTTTTTTTGTTATAGAGTTAAGTTTCAATGTCAGCATATCATACCTAAATTGCAAGCGAAATGTCGGTTAGTTTATGCTGGACTGTTGACATACACCTTAAATAACCCGGATGAAAGGGTTTCAGGGTAAATGTTGGGTCGTGGGACAAAGTATGATGAAGAAACTGGGATAAAGTATGTTAGCAAGCTAAAATACATTGAAACATTAAGTTTTATCTTTTAAAGACAGAAGAGTTAAAGAACCACAAACGCTATAAGAAGGTAAATAAGAGGGTTCAATGAATGTTTTGCTTGAAACCCTTTATTCTTGTTACTGTCAGGGGTCACGCCAGGGGTCATGCCCTCTGAGACCCGGTGGACTAGCCGGGTGTGTTTCCAAAGGGCAACATGAACTTAGTGACAAATACATACATCACATTTACAACACGCTATAATGAAACCCCATCTAGTACAATCTATAGGATCTTATGGTTTTTAGATCCATAATTTCTTCATCAACCATATTCATTTCACTTTCACTCGACAATGTTAGTCAGTAATATCCCGGTTTAAATCAGTTTCCTACCCAAACTATTGATATATAGACCCAAAGGAAGCTGTGTTGTATGTCATATACCCTAGGTGATACGAGGCGAAGCCGATTAACCCCAAGGGTATCACATACACCACAGCTTCCGAGGGGTCTATGTACCTTGTACCACAGTTGAATGCCTTCCACCAATCACAGACCGAGAAATGCTTCGCTGCTCACTCTTGCTTGATAAAGGTAAAGGTAAAAGGTATTCGGTTTATAGTCTTGTATCCACCGAAGTGCTCACACGACCTTCCTCCCCTAGCAGGCACTGTACATACAGAAACCATTTCAATCCCCCGGGGGATATTCCAGAGCAACTGGCAGCATATAGCGCACACACTCTAAGCAATGCCTTATTTATGCTAGGTACCCATTTTGCAGCTGGGTAGACTGAAGCAATATGGAATAAACTGTTTTGCCCAAGAACGACCAAAGTCCCCGGAGTGGCCGGGATTCGAACCAGCGACCCTCTGATTACTAGTCCGACTCCTAACCAACTGAGCTACTTTGTCAAAACAGCTACGAAAGCGGAATCGCCAACCCATCCTAGAAAATGTCACATTCCCATTAGGAGTGATAACCCTTGGGTAGCACCATGGGGTTTTAGCAGTTTAGAGAACAGAGGCTCAAAAGTGTGGGTTATGCCATATAAGCTAAACATTTCGAGGCCTGTGATTGGTGGAAGGCAGGCAACTGTACTAGAAGTAACCGGATGTTACATTATGGTCTAAATTGCACGAAGAAAACCTGAAAATTGAATTTTCAAAACAGCTACGAAAGCGGAATCGCCAACCCATCCTAGAAAATGTCACATTCCCATTAGGAGTGGTGCGTGGGTGTGCCAATTTCAGAGGGGTAAAAAAAGAAAATGTGTGGATAGTTTACTTCTCTCAGCTCGCCTTACTGTACTCCTGACAGTGCTGATGTGGCCGTGCACAATCTAATTCAAGGGATAAACATAGGCATGCTTAATATAGATAAATCAAATAAATATCACATTGATGTACAACCGTGCGTTTTCGGATAAAGGCATTGACAAGCTTCAAATAGGCCACTGGCCTTGACCGAGTTAGAAAAAAGATACGATTTGATTTTGTGCCACTTCCTTAGGTCATGTGAACATAATAGTATGAAGCAAACGCAAACGTATTAGTGATATTTTTGCTGCAAATATTAAATCTGAAGAATTGTAATGAAATACATAATATGTGTAAGAAATCTTTGCTCGTCTATGAATAGATCGTCATAAGAAAGTCATAGAAAGTAAAAACATACTAATTGGCAAGTATTACATCACTACTAAAACAGCTATATACAAAAAAGACCAGATGATTAAAAGTTCTATGATTAACATATAATGCAATGCTAATCGACGAATACAATGAAAAGATTCTATGAAGCGAAATAGCCACACCTAGAGCAGTTTGAGATATTTTTTGTATTGTAGTGTACTGGGATTTACGTAGACTACCACGGGTGATGGGCGCACTAGGAATGGTACAAACCTGGTCTAGTTGTATCGGTAATCTTAACTTTAATGGTGGCACGGGTTGGATCACGCTCATTGTACATTAGAGGTTATTTATAAATCTCCTGCGCTTATCTGTGGTAGATCCCTCTCCCATCTCAGTCGCCATATATATTATTATTATACCTCACGTGAAGATTCTTGATTCTGATTGGTCAAGGGCCATGGATTAATCGTCATGATTTACTCACTACTTAGTAACAGGCTGTTGTCCTGCACAGCTCGTGAATTAACATGTTAATCACGGCAACATGCAGCCGTGAATAACATGTTAATCACCGCTACCGGGCAATGAGCTCGATGCGCATGCGTGCATATTAAACGTCAGCCATCGCCTACGTGAAATCCACTAGGCTGACCGCCTCAACTTTAAAATTGTGCCTAACAGGCACCAGGCAACGGATTTTTATCAAATAAAGATAGAATTATACAAACAAATAAAGTATGGTACGAACGTGACTGTTTTTTGGGGGGTGTTTCAAGTAATAGATATGAGCGCCCAGTTTTCTTGGCGCAGATGCTATTTTATAAATGCTCGGATATCTAAGTTAGAGTCTAACTGTGATGAGGCCAATAGACAGCATTTACTAAACAACGGCCGGTACCACAGTTAGAGTTGCTCGAACTAATAAAGACAGTAAAAGTACAAACAAACAAATAAGGTTCAGTGTCTTGCTAATAAATAAGCACCTAGATTGATTAAGAGGTGGTATCAATAAATGGAGTTTAAACGTTTTCTGATACAAATTTTATTTGAAAAAGGAAGCGAAACATCGATTAGACTCATTTGATCATGTTTTCAGAAAAAAATCTGAGTCAAACTGAAAATTTTCTCCTGTTGTACGTTGTGGGGCTTCTGTTGCACTCTGATGCGTCAATGGAACATTGAGAGGATTGTCGACCTCGGGCTACGCCCTCGGGCGACAATCCTCTCTCGGGGGAGTTATTCCAGTTGTACACCACACAGGGATGTCATATTTGTATAATGTCTTTTAGTACCTTATTTGATTTGACTACTTTCTGTAATTCAGCGATATATGGCTGTATTAATTGGAACTCGTTATACCTCTTGCTCCAGTAAGTTATTCACATCGCGTCTGTGCAAGTTGCATGTGTTGTGATCGAACAGCTTGTATTGCCTAAATTCAATACTTGTAATTTCCTTACGTTAGCTTTTGTGTTGATGTTTGGAAAATGGGACTTTAAACAGATCTAACTAACACCATCAGGGATTTAGATAATACTTGGAGTAGAATGCGTGTAATACTGCTTTTGTTGCATGACCTTTTGAAGATGATGCAACCGACATTGCGGCATGTAAATACCATGAATACAAACAATTGTTTTGGTCAAAAAGATTTGTCTTTAGCTTGGAATGTTTCATTTTATGATACGATGTAGCAAACTTTAGACAAGTGTTGAGCGAGGAAAGTACTATACAGAAGAGTTGGTCAGTTTATCTGTAAATTCGTTTTTCAGATGACTAGGTATAAAGGATTACCAATTGTATCCGTTGCTTCATATGTACTATAAATCTTTTCAGTAAATCTAATAAAATTAAAGTTACTTTAGCAGATGCTAAAATTGTTTTATTGATTAAGTTGAATATGCCTTCGTATCTGGGAACACTTATGACAAAATAAGAAAAGTCACAATAAAGCAGAATAAAGGACGGAGTGTAATGTATGTATATGTACATACGTTCGGTTACATAAGAAAACGAAGCCACTGTCAAATGTAAACCAGAGATGGCGGCAGTGACAGCAGAACAGAAACAAGACACGTTTCAGGATCATCAAGAGTAGATTTTCTCCATTAACATCTGGTCAGCCTACGCTTTTGCAGGAGGAGTTTGTTTTGTTTCGTAGCCAATTAACTGATGCCCGTCATATAATGCGACTTCTCAATCCTCTTGGGGTCTTTGTTTTTTCACAGGGGAAACATATTGGATTATCCGTGTTACTTGACCACATGGCAGAGAAGAGGTTAAAGGGGCACTAAACCCTGAAATAAATGCTAGCTTATATGAAAGGAAATATACCTTTAAGCCATCAATCATAAAGACCCAATCCAATTATGTCCCATGGGGCAGAGAAGTGTGTATTCCAGTACCCCCATCTCCTCTCAGTGGGCGGTCATATCTCACCCATCCTGCTCCTGCCAAGATGCCACTGTTACCTGTGGGCAGGACAGGAATAGCTACTTTGCACACAGTGCATAAACTCTGGGTTTCTACTCTCAGTTTCCAGCTTTTGGCTGAGGTGAATGGACCGGCGAAAGCTGATGATAGCAAAATCATGATGGTGAATTCATAAGTTGCCTTTAGCTGTATTAATAGATTTGGAAGTGGCGTTGTCTTTCACGATTCCATATGATAAAGTGACACAGAAGGTGTGGCTTATTGAGTTTTATTCTTGTGTTCCCGGCGATGCATACAAGTGGTAAATAAGAGTCAGGAACACCTTTATAATGCATCCACCCACACTTATCTTCTCTTATCTTCACGTAATGAGAACCATCATGAGCATTGGTAAGAGCATAGCCCCTTTTATTCGGGAGCTGCCTTAAAATTACTGGTCTTCCTAAGCTTGTTAAGAATACGATTAACTTCCCTTTGGTATTGGTGTGGAGAAGCCGGTTGCCAAGCAGTATATTTTCCCTTTGAGGATAGATCTAACCTTATGATAGGTATATTTTTATGAGAAATTATGTAGATGATACGATAACCAATTTTGATTTGGAGTGCACGTGTGTTTTATTTGAAAAGTAATCGATGAAATAGTGTTAGACTTAACAGTAACAGCATTCTTTAGCATATGTATGTATACGCAATGTACTATTAGAAAGCTCCCTGTGTGAATTAAGCAACTAGCCATTATAAATGACATCATAGTTAACGTTTCGCAAAAAAAAGAAAAACCTGACAAAAACAACCTTCGATGTACATCCATTGTTCTCCTTGAGGGAAAAAAATAGCGCATATATTATTCATTGAGTGTGAACGACACGAGGCCTGCTTAGTCCATCTATCAATCAGTCAGAGTGCGACCACATCCATTTTCCATTACCGATCCAAAACTGAAATGACGTGATTTGAGTGCCTTTTTAAAAAGCCATATATATCTATTCAACTCCTATGATTATATCTAAATCACATGATTAATCATGACACCCCCATTAATAGAGTGTGCCTACATATTTATCACTTGGCATCCTTGCGCTCAAGTCAGAATCCTCTTTATTAACCATTTATCATTTTTTACCTAGTAGTGTCTGCGACTTAGCCACAGACACATGGTTACGCCATCAACTGTATTCTTTAGATGATGAAGCGGTGTGAAGCTTTCTAAAGGAGTTGCTTTGCTTCTACCACTGACATTAGAGTGTCTTTGACCAGATAACGGCCTTGATCTGCGGCACACTTCTGACAGCTCGGTGGTCTACGCTATAGTTATACTATTGTCTTTTATTACAACTCACTTGAAGATACTGTATTCTGATTGGTTTAGAGAGAAGGCCCAAATCTGTTGTAGAACTCAATTCCTCAAACAAGGGAGCTTAAACGTTTAACCTCCCTAACAATTAATCGTTCGCCACTCCACAAGCCTCCTCGATAAGTGTACGGTCTAGGGCGAAACGCAAAGCTTTTGCGACCCTCTACTTAAAGATGTCCAAGTTCAAGCATGAGTCTGTGATAAGTGTCCTTGGCATTGCTTTTCAATGCTACTGCTCCCTTTTCACGTTAAAGGTCGTTGTTTTACTGACTAGCAAATGATGACATCAATACATACACATATGTATAAACATATACATACGTACATACACACATACTTATGTACATACATACTTATAGGAAATTGTGTTTGTTTATGTGAAATTCTACTATGCAATGTATTCTTTATCACATTGCCCTGTTGGTAATCAACCCCCACTTGGCATACTATGCGGACTTCGTGCAGTATGTACTTCACGTTAAAATGTGAATTATGCAACAATGAAGCGTAAGAATAGGGCTTTTGCAAATGCTGGGTACACGATCGTGATACACTAGGTCAAATGATAATATACTTGGCTAATGAACAGAAAATAGAAACCTTATCCATGTACATAAAAGTATATGCATATATTTAAAAATAAGGTAATACTGGGGTACATGTAGCTAAATATCTAGCTTTTGCACCCTGTCTTTATTTGAGTAATTAGCATATACAAAGTTATAATTGCCGGACAGAGTTAGGAAATATTAAGTAGAACCAAATCACCCTCCCAGCAGGGGGTAAGATGCAAGAGGTTCATGTGTAGCTTTCGTTAGGATCTCCACTCCAAAAGTGTGGACAAGGTACCACGATAATATCTTTAAGAATTCGCAGGAAAGCACTTTACTGCGGGAAACGTATGTTATTCTTTTTTATCATTTTGCATCCTCCAACTTTTATAACCAATCCTTAAATGTTGTGGTTGAAAATTAGTAAGCTGGGCTTTTTTAACTTCTAGATATAATAACTCCGGAAGCAAGTCATATTTGAAAAGTAATTGGGCGCCTAAATCTTTATTATACCTCTAGCTATTTGATAACCCAAAATATTGTTTGTGTCTGAATCAAATTACTTTTTTGGTGAAATTCAGGCCAAAAAACATTCCTGCTTGCCTATACACCTACATGTATATCAGATTCGATAAATCCCTGTCTGTTGATATTATTATTGATTGCCTGACAGTCATGGGTTGTCTTATAATGAACTAAAAGCTAAAGGCTTTAAAATGTGTAATACATAAAAATGGCCAATATTCACAAGTTAACCCCAAGCCACCATAAAGAAGTACGTGTATGAAAGGAATGCAATGGGTTTATTTTTTCATTCTTGTTTCATAGACAAATGATGATTCAATTTTAAAATGGTCGGGTAGAAAAGTTGTGGTAAAGTATACCTTGATCTGGCACAGTACTTTCAGGAATTTTAGTATCGCCGTTTTGCCACTTGGCCTGATACCTTGGGGGGGGGGGGGGGGGGGGGGGGGAGCTCTTAGCACAACTTTCATACTTTTATTCTCACATGATAAATCGATCTAAAAGAATATGCGCAAATATCTGAAAAACTAAACTTCCAGATTATACTTTAAACGATTAATTTTTCCAAAGAATTTTCAAATAAATCCCCTGATTAAAAGATTTTAAAGAGTTATAGCTTTTTGAAAGTGAATATTTCACTACATGTGGAGGCTTACTAGATTTAAAAGCAACCTTGAATAACATACACGCACTCTCTTTTGCTTCAAGTATTTTGAATTTCGTCAAAGTAACTCCCTGGCACCATTTCTACGCCTGCCCTATCCTACGGGATATTATTAGGTTCTCTTACAATACTTTCTTTATTTTCTTTATTAGTTGGCATTGTACTTTAACGACAATTGTGGGTTCCTCTTCTTTAGATTTAGTCCCGTTAACCAGTACCGCAACACAATTGCGCCAGAGTTCCCATATTCCATGAATAAAACGCGCCGTCCATCAGAAGAAGAGGACTTTTAAGCGCTGCCATCCTTTCATCCAGTCTCATGCACAGACAGCGAGATACTCACTTCATATTGGCTGGAATATTTGGCCCTCAAATACCTGATGTTTGGCGTATACACGGAAACTGATATTCAAATCAATTACAGTTCGCTGGGAAGGTTTAATTCGATCAATTTATTACACCACGACGAGGTTAATTAATTCATTAGTATTTGCATAGGTGATTTTGCTGTTGAATAAGCATGCAGATTTAATAGGGCTTGTTGGGGGAAATTGCAAAGAACCAGGAAGACGTGATAGATATATTCTACGTGGGCGAATTTGGGCAGGGGGTAGGGAATACAATAACACATCAGAAGGATTTACATACAATAATGCATCGACGGGAATGAAAAGTGGTTAAAGTTAAACAGTGTAGGATGATAATGATATGATATCACAAAGAATTCATTTAAGGGCTATAGTGGATAGCGAATATTATCGAGGGTAAATAGTGCATTACAAAGAACTATGTTTTATGATGCATTTTTTTTGGTACATCTATGCAATAGCGCATTGCAAGGAAGTTTAACATGATTATTTTTCTAAAAGTAAAGACGTAATTTAAATGGTTTTAGTTCCATTTCAACAAGGTTTTGAATTCAAAGGTCTACTCTCACCTCTTTGAAGAATACATATCAGACGAATTTAAACAATCTTTAAAAGATTTTTTTACAGTTCCTAATATTTGTGAATTATGTACAGGAGTGAAACGCTAGTTATGTAGTGTAATTCACAATATGCACTGTATCTGTGAAAGTTCCCATCGTTAGCATTTTAATTCGAGTGGTCATGGAAAACATAAGTTACATAACTTTGAATTTCGTGCTTTGATTTTCGTCACTAGTCGTGACTAGTCAATTGAATGTGGTGGAGGAAACCGGAGAACCCGACGAAAATCACCCCTTAACTCCAAGTCACTGGTGAGTTTCTCACATTCCCCGGATGGGATTTAAAACCAGACAGTTAGCAGTCAGTGTGGCAACGCCTTAGACCACACAGCTATCAGGGCAGGCCTCGTCACATGACATTGGTGGACCAGTATTTTACAAGACTGTCAAACATGAACACCCTGGAATCGAATTTTGGCCAATAATACCAATAGTAATTTGGTACCAGACATTTGCGACGTTAGTAACAATTAGGAATTAACGAGGATTGATATAAAACTCGACTAAACAATTTTTCGCCCTTTTTTCTTTATAGGCCCATAGCACAATCCTGCTTCTACAATCCGCGCCTTTCACTCTTAATGCAATTAATACAGCCAAATATGCCAAGGCCTTGAAGACGTCAAAGCAGCCATGTAATGTGCTAATTGAGACGTTCACACATTCCCATTATACCCCTCTCATTAAACGCTCCAAAGGGCTATTAGTCCTTGTGCAGTCTCTGTAGTAATGTAGCTCATAAACAACTCCCCCTTGCGGCGGCACGGAGATGCTGCATATTCCGTGTATCGTCCATCACTTACTGTCGTGGTCTATCAATGTCTTCGCAGCATTTCGTGTTTCATTGGACATGTCACGAGCGCTACGAATCTTGCCAAATCTTTTAGAACTAATTGGCTTTTTTCTTTTTTCTTGCATTTAAGGCCAGACGTGAAGATCTAAGACAATGTTTTCTAAGGCGTTGCTACTGACTGCTTGCTGTCACTGCCCGGGTTTGAATCCTTGTCTAGGCATATGAGATGGCTGCCATTGACTTGAGGTTAAGTGGTGGTTTTCGTCGGGGTTTCCAATACTTACAATAGGTCTTTAACAGACAGCATTTTATCTTATTTAGGCCTAAAAAGAAATTGTTTGTTTCCTGTAACGGTCCGAAAAAAATAGGGTAGGTAGGTCGGTAAAATCTTTTTTTTTTGCGTTATTTTTTTGGTCAAAAATGTGTGTTTTATGCATGTTTTACGTAGATTAGGAGTTGGGAGGACTGAAAAAACTTTAGGGTAGTGATTCTTTTGAATAAAAACTTGTTAGGGTAGGGTTACAGGAAACAAACAACTTTTTTAGGCCTTACTTGAGATTGGTCTGTTTCTTCGAGTGTGAAACCTCTTAAAACTTAGCAGAGATTCTAACCTGTAAACTCATGCTTGGGAGCCAGGCATCGTAACCACTAGGCAACCTGGACCATGCATGTGCTACTTGTATTTTGAATCTGTCCATTGTGTTCTGAACATTTTATGTGCCCATTGCGTTGTTATTGTTCTAAATAACAACTGAAATTATCGAAAATAACAAAGGATTTCTGTTTTATATATCATTTATATTATATTATATTATATTATATTATATTATTTATTATTTATATTTTATTTATATTTTTGAATTTCGATATTTTGGATTGTCGTCATCTTTTATGCCATATATAGTAATTAGCCAGATTGGGGGTTAAGAGTATACTTGTCTAAGTTTTGTGACCCATCAGTGGAGATCTGCTCTCAGACCACTGGAATATTGATACAGGAATTTGATATAAGTATTTACTGGCTTTCTCCACACTTTTCTTACTTAGAGTGGTCTCTCATGAACGCATGTAGGCGTCATGATATAAATATGGATTAAACTACTTAAAGGGGATATGCTCCATCAGGATAACTTAGGCTAGAAGTGTAGTGATATATGGTATCTCCCACACAACTCCATATCCAGTATCTGTTGCAGAGGAATATGTATTTACCAGTGAATCCAAGAGACTCCTGCCAAGATCCATAGGGGCATCCATTTTGTGCAGCATGACCCCGTTTCCTGACTTATACTGAGCACCACAGGAGTACTGGCATCATTACACTCAGTGCACAGTTCTACCGTTCATGTTTGGAAATTCGTGAAACATGTTGCTACATGTAGAATATAGATCTAATAATAGGACTGACAGAAACCTTACTGACCGAAAGAAAATTTAATTCGATTGCAAATCCCAAATAATCCAGGAAAAGGATTGTTACTGTGAGTTTTGTCTGTTTATACCGAAATCATAATCATTTTTGTCCCAGGTATAAATGATAAAAAGAAATTTCAATATACATAATAAAACCTACACATGATCTAAATAGTAGACAAATGTTTGGTTAAATTACATCCATTTGTTTTTAATTAGACAGTATTCTAGCATGTTATCTTATATTAATCAAAGTATATAGTGTCATTGAAGGAACATTTTAAAGTAATTGCAAAGGCTATTGGTGTCAGCTTATAAACGTTTGTAGTTTGCTTATTATATATTCATTGCGTAGACTATTGACTATTGTGCTACTGCGGCGGCAGCGACATGTGTCCAGTGTCTACTGTTTGACGTATATCAAAACAATCTACCCATTGACGCCAGGAGTGTACCGACGGTGTTACAGCTCGATATGTTTTGATAATGAAGCAATATATTGCTAATTCATTTAAATAAAAGCTGCACTTCCTTATTGTTTTTAACGATTTCTATTACAATGAATTTTGATAATTACTCTTTTCGATAAATTATTTTTAAAAGTGCAATCCATGTGCACATTCAATTAGTCAATCAATGGGTTAAAGGCAACGCCCACTCTGTTATGTGTAGCTAAACAAAACAACCTACAGCTCAGTTGTACTATTACACAGCGGATCTAATTCACAATAGGAAGCCCTGCAATACAGAATATCAGAAGGCACTGACTGGATCCAGCTGAGATTTAACCTATTTCTTACCAACAGTCAGTTCTGGCAGTTAAAAACGATCGAAAATATGTTTATATATTTATATATATATATATATATATATATATATATATATATATATATATATATATATATATATATATATATATATATATATATATATATATATATATATATATATATATATATATATATATATATATATATATATATATATATATATATATCATATAGCATCCTCGAAGGAGGACCATTTGGTATTTGCAAGTATTCCAATTCTAGCAATTTCTTGATTCTGATGCAAACACTATTATATTCCAGGAATTAATTTTTTTTTATCCCAAAGTGATTTTTCACCTCATCCAAAGGTAAGGAATTTCTCATTTTATCCAATAGGACTGAGATGCACATTATCCCTTTATCTAGCCAATTCGTTGTGATAGGAAGTTGTAAGTTATTATTGTACCTAGTAGGTAGGGTTGCACAGATAACTCTCTTGTTAGGAACTGCAGCACTCTGGCAGAGAAATTTTGATAACATCCTTTATCTGTTTATCAATATTTTATTTCTTTTATGTATTAGTAGTCATATCAGTGAGTTTCTTCGAAGTAGTCCTGAGTCCTGGCCATACAGAAACAACTTGTTCAAATTCTGCTCATATTCTCGCGTACGCTCTCCACTTCTGGAAACCTGTCTGAACTGCTCCAACATGATAAATACAGTGAGGTATCACAGATCTTTTAAAGTAAGTTCAGGTTTCATGTGTTAGGGATTCTTCTTTCGAAAACCTATCATCAAAATTCCAATATGTTTTCCACACCGTTTTCCACCGTAACTCCCGTTAATAAAGCCAACATTTTGCCTAGTATATCAAAGACCAAGGCCAATTTTAATGCTACAGAGATTGGGCTACCATATTCATTATTAAAACGTTCAGCAACCTCTTGGTAAAATATATTATCTCTATTGATTAACACAGACTTAATGATCTCATTATCCTTCAAACATACTATAGACATAATGAATAAACTTTTCCTGGCATGTAAATTAAAGTGGTTAGCCTCAACCAACCCGTAAAAACTGCATACATTGGGACTTTTGCTACTAAATCTCCGTAGCTTCTTCTTGGCATATACATGGAATTCGTCAATCATGTCATTTTGTTTTTAGTGAGACACCAACATACACAACCATAGAGTGTTGACATTTAAATCCTGCACTAAATGCGTGGGCAGACCGGGAATAATACACGACCGCACCACGATTGTTACCAAGTTTCCTGGGCATGATTGCATGGATGCCCTCACAACTGAACGTGGCTTTGATTCGCAAGCTATGTGGGTCATCGGTGTGGTTGGCTTATTTTTTTGACAAGTTATCCATGATTGTTTGTACAACCAGACACTGGCAGACGTCCGGTCGACTGTTGCAAGAATTAAATGTAAATACTGTATATCGCTGTGGGCACCACCCTGGCCTAATAAGGCTAATATATTAAGTTACAAGTGCTCATGTATGGGTTAGATAGATGAATGGGTTAGGAATGAATGGGTTAGATAGATCCATAACTTGTAATACAATACCTTCTCATTTCTACCTGTAGTTGACAGATACATGATGAATATCCAGGTAGTATTTATGGTAATCAAGACCAACTGAATGGGCCATATCATTAGAAAAACACAAAATAAAACACGCTCTATTCTAAGTACACACATCTGTCATTTGGACCTTGTCATTGAATTACATAATCGCCTATTATCCTCGGTAAAGCATATGCATAATCAATCTCCACTTGTCCTCTAAAATCTGTTTTTTTGCGCCCTAGAAAACAGTGTGTCTGTGTCTCTGTTGTGGTTTGGAATACTGATCGTTGTCATTTTTTCTGCCAAATCTTGTCGTCACTCGTCACATGTAAATGATGGAAAACCCATGTTCTGTGCAAAACACCACTACCTATATCCAAGTCACTGGCAACCTTTTGATATGCATGGGCCAACATTTTAACCTAGGCTGTTGTATGATACGGGATGTAATTTTAAAAAGACGATTTTGTTCGTGAAAATCCTAAAATTTCACTCATCTTTATAACGTACCACTATATGACCCATGAACTACTTCAACGACACCTAGCCGAGATTTTAAATCGTATTGCTCAACAATCTATTTCTAGACGCAGACGTCATTCTCAAGTTTTCACCTTTTTGATTTCAAGTTAAATTGAAGTAAAATTACGTTACCGAACATTCGAAATATGCAACGTGCGCCAGGATTAGAAATGTCATTTGAAATGAATACCCTATTGTAGTGGCAGTGGTAAGACCACGGGGCCAAGTTGAAACAGGGAGTAAATGCATTATCCGTATCACACGTATAAAAATACAGGCATGTTCTTGGCTTCATCTCATTATGATATGGTTTCATATTTTTGCGCATAAGGTTTCACTAACACGCCCTATCTGGACACAGAAGGCTAAGGTAAGAAGCTTTACTTTCAAATACATGATTAAGACGCGCCTATCTATCATTTTCATTTTAATGCGGTTACATATTCTTGCCTTTATGCACGAGGGCAAGGGTGGTGACGTCTGTAACAACTGCTTATGTAATAATCACGGTTTATGTAATATCAACCACTTGCATAATAAAAAATCAACTGCTTATGTAATAACAACCGCTTGCGTAATAAGAAATTAACCGCTTGTGTTACACAACCGCTTGCGTAATAAAAAATTAACCGCTTATGTAGCACCAACTGCTTTATGTAATAAACAAAATCTGCTTATGTAATAATAAACTAAATACTGAAAGAAAATAAGTTTTGTTATGGGTGTGCAATGCACAAATAAAGGACCTGCCGTTTTCAACTGCGTACAGATGTACGTCACTGGCAACTATCGCGTGTTACACGAACCACATTGCACCATAATAGTCAACATATCCACCAGCTGGTGTGCAACGCAATATACAATGTACCACTGGGCCAGGAGAGCAGACAGCCTGGAATTTGACAGGCCGGGAGTAACCGGATACAAACATTGAAATAGCTAACTGCTGATTTCAATGCTTCGCAATCAATGTCTGTGGGCGAAACAGATGGAATGTATGCGCCGAAACCTAAGATGAATAAAGTTATCCGATATTGAACCCTACCGCCTCTATTTCTATAACACAGCCCATGATGAAAATCTGAGTCCATGCAGGACACTAAACGTGTAGAAGATATTTAAGGTCATACAGGTCAACTGACGGGTCACGGTTTAGCGTTAATGTGACTGAAAGAATTTTACAACAAGATACCTATGTATTCAGAAATCAGTATGATTATCATCTAATCTTTCAATTTATTTTCACGATATTTGTGCCATTTACCTTAGTATCGTAGTATTACCTTTTGTTCTATATGCTATGTGCTGCATGTGTATGTATTTGCATTCGACATTCAGTCAAGTAATATACATGCATATGTATGTGCATTCAATATGCTTGTACATGGAAACTATCCAAAGAATCATCAAAACCTGGATTAGTATCATTCATAGGAAGCCTTGACCATGCCATTTGTAACTTCAAGATGGTGCTCTACCTTTGTATACGTTTTGTTTATTTTTTATGTTTGTTGTTGTCCAAACATGCATTCTGCAGGGTTCCAATCATGTGACAAGGATGGGTATTCGTAGCAGAAAGACATATAATGGACAAAGAGACACAATTGCTTCGAAGTGGCAATGCCCAGGGGCGGTATTGGCTGCGGTCAATATGGTCAGGGTAGGCGCTGGACAGGCCAGTGCGGGCAATATCATGTTCCAAAGAGAACTAGACGTATTGTGTGGAATGCAAGTAATCTTCCTCTCTCTATGAGTGAAATATCGTGTTTGGCTCCTCCAACACAAAGCATAGATGATATGTGATACTACTAGCATACACTGCCACTATGCAGTTGGGGCAGGTCAACCATTCCTTTCAAGATCGAAAATGTATAAATTTTGTGTGCTGATTAAAATAATACCATATTCTAACCAGTAGTTCTCTTTAAAAATTAAATCGTATAGTGTTCTTTAACCAAGTAAAATCGTTGGAAAAAATGGGTTGGATTGAAAACATTACCCTTTTCCTATTAAAATCCTAAAATAACGGTCTGCCAAGACTTCCGCTGACAGAGTATAGCGGCGGCGGGGGATTGGGTTTTGGACCAGAGTATCTCCCAGTACTCAGTTGACCATGTGGCCTCTGAGCCTCCATAAATCTTGTTATTTCGATATTCATGAGTGCATTCACCAGAGCTGGTAATTTTAGTAACTTATCAAGTTCCATCTATTGTCCTCCCAGCTATGTATGTTGAACCAGAAATGTGATAGCAGTGTTTTGAGCATACGGGTGCACTAAGTATAAATCTCTTACTTTGCTTGCCATGGGCCTAAGGGCGGGTCAATCAATAGAGATTATAACCGCAACTGCCTTGCAAACATAAAGATTGGTTTCCTTAAAGCTAACGCTCAAACACTCTTTAGTAATATTTTTAGTAACATTTAATGACTACATACTTTATTCATGCGAGCATGCTTTGTGTATTTCTCCTTTCTTCCAACAAGAAAACAGTTATATATACATATATATATATATATATATATATATATATATATATATATATATATATGTATATATATATATATATATATATATATATATATATATATATATATATATATATATATATATATATATATATATATATATATATATATATTTATATATATATATATATATATATATATATATATATATATATATATATATATATATATATATATATATATATATATATATATATATATATATATATATATATGACAAATTATGATAACAGAGATTCCAAAAAGCAAATCCCATCCACGTACATCCGTTCTCATTTAACATTGCCATATTGAACTCTGGTGGAAGATCATTTCCCACCGCTCCTCTAAGTAGGGTTTAATTGGTGCTCTGTCAGAAATAGGAAAG